>OX451409.1:6926795-7351256 GCA_949629135.1 Eremobia ochroleuca | reverse complement strand
ATAAGTTCTTTGGTAGCACTCCTGGACCTGGATGATGTGTCCGAGTCCAGTCGTGAGAGTCCTCCATATTTCTTCTTGCTTGCTTCTACGGAGCTCTGTGGCGAATATTTTGGTCTGAGCGCAGACTTGGTAGGCGGGTCAATTGTCACCTAGGGTGCAGAAAAAGGGGGGTTATTATTGAAGTTTGACTTTGGACTAGATGAGTTGAGATAGATGTGGCGCAGCGAAACAAAAAGTGTTTTAAAATCCAATGTAATCATTTGTGCCGTGATTCGGTAATTTCGTGTTTCTTCTCTTGTATCCGTAGTATAAGTCAGTCACCAAAACCTGACCATACAGAATGCGCCAGATGTGTGTTCAAGAAAAGGCCCGCTAAAAATCTTCAAATTTCAGTCTTCGTTAGGGATCTACTCCAAATTTGTTTTGAATAATAATATAATAATCATTTATTTGTTCAGACTACAAAATATATTTTTTTATGAGTATATAATGCAAATACACAATGTTTTTTAAAGCACTTATTCACCTTTATATAAAGTTTTTTTTAAAACGTTTCCCCACACTAGTAATTTCTCCTGTTTTGTGGGTGCGTTTACAAACATTTAAAACTCACATACACAAACAACCAGACCCGGAACAACTACTTGTAAGTCATACAAATATTTGTTCCGTGCGGGAATCGAACCCGCGACACGAAGCGCAGCAGCCAATCGCTTAACCACTGCGCCAACCGTGCCGTCAAAAGTTGAATGTTGCATGGCGGTTGATTTGTCATGCTCACTCAAATGTCTCACTGATGGTGGTACAGACGCCAGCACATCAAGCTACCCGAAACTGTCAGATTTTCCCAATCAACTTTGCACCTTATGCTTTAGCACTAAAGTTGAAAATCTATTAAAGAAATCTGACAGATTGTAGTAGCTTGATGTGCTGGCGTCTGTACATGGATTATCTTCGATTTATCTGGGCAAAATGATGCTGATATGCGACATGCTTGCATGAAATGCGCCGTAAGATTTATCTGGTCATTTTTGGATAACCATAGATCTTTATACATCGTACTTTTATAAAAATATCTGTTCACATGCACATCTTTGTACATAAAAAATACACAACTTTATATCTCGCCTCTATTCCCAAAAGGGTAGGCAGAGGTTTTTTATCATCATACTAGCTGCGCGCCGCGGTTTCACCCGCATAAGTCTCGATCCCGTGGGAATATCGGGATAAAAAGTATCCTATGTTTTGATCCTGGTTATAAATTATCTGTGTGCCAAATTTCATTCAAATCCGTTTAGTAGTTTTTGCGTGAAAGTAACGCACATACAGACACACTCACAAACTTTCGCCTTTATAATATTAGTGTGATTTCATACGAAAGTAATGTCACCAGTGATAATGTAACAACTTGATCTAAACGAAAAAGCATGGAGATTTCGTACATTCGTCTTAAAAGAATCAACCCTTTCTAATGAAAATTTTCCGGTTAACGCACGGTTCGTATTAACAAAAACGAATCGTTTTGCTTACCGATGGTAGCATTTATTATTGGCAAACTGGGCATTTAACTAGATTCGTAAGCTATTTTTAGGGTTCCGTACCCAAAGGGTAAAACATAACCCTATTACTCCAGCTCCGTTGTCCGTCCGTCCGTCCGTCCGTCTGTCACCAGGCTGTATCTCATGAACCGTGATAGTTAGACAGTTGAAATTTTCACAGATGATGTATTTTCTGTTGCCGCTATAACAACAAATACTAAAAAACAGACTAAAATAAATATTTAAGGGTGCTCCCATACAACAGACATGATTTTTTTGCCGTTTTTATAGATAATGATACGGCACCCCTCGTGCGCGAATCCGACTCGCGCTTGCCGGTTTTTTTTTCTGTGTTAGCTACTTCCATTTGGGAGGTGGTCTATTATGCATTGCATCATTGATAAAGATACAAGTCTTAATTTAAACCAATAACGGTCCGAATCGGCCATAAGTGACTGACTATTTGATAAAAAAAAATCTGTAAATGAATCGATTGAAAATGCTTTTAACTGATTGATAATATGACAAGTTTGTCGTGAAATAGCAGTTTTCTGTGACATTGAATTTGATAGTGACATTTCATCGTGAGCTTGATGATCCATTCCAATGGATTCATGTATGTCCTTGTTTACCTTCTCTGGTTCATGGTCATCTGTGGTTACATTTTGGGGGCGTCGACGCTAAAGCAGTAATGTAAATTAATTATTATACGTTTTTAAAACATCTTGAAAGATGAAGTTTCCTCTCATGACAAGTCAAATTTACTTATAAAATTATTAAATAATGATGATAAGCAAAGCAGCACTCTCAAAATATGTACTAAAGTTACGTTGGAAATAGTGTTTTATTGTTAGGAATTGATTGTATCGCAATTATAAATCATTAGGCCCATAATAACTGCACACATTACCCCTGATTTTAGGCTTTATGTTAGCAGTAGACAACCCAAGGCTGAATTCAAGACATACAATTTTATAAAAAAAAAAAAAATGATCATAGAATATTATACACTTTATAGTAAGGGATAAAAATACACACAAAATGTCACATCATGATTTGCGTTCAGAATTTTTTAAAATCATATTCGTGTGTACGTTCGCCCTCTGATAAGACACCAATGATTTCGATTACATCGCGTATAATAAAACATCACGCCTATAATCCGGAAGATATAGGCAGAGATGTATATCCACCCATGTGTCTTCAGATATGTACACGAAGAGAAAAATCTTAGAAAAATTACTGTGCTGTCTCATATTCTGAGTGCATTTGAGTGGTAATGGAAAAAATTACCATGCTACCATACTAGCACAGTAAAAATTCTTATGCTGTAAAATTTATTGGACAAATAGTGATTTTTTCCCAATCTCACTCAGAAAATTTTCTGTAGATGTCACTTGCACTCACTTTACAGTGACGAGTACAGTAATTTTTCTAAGAATTTTCTCTCCGTGTAATGTTAATATATCATACACTTTTGTACAGTAAAAAATCATATAATTTTATACAGTATTATATGGATTTTTATCGTCAACTAACCTTAGTCTTGGTGATAATCGGTGGCGGTGCAGGTTTGAGAGGCTTCTCAATGTAACGGCGGTCTCCGGAGTGCAGGAAGTTGTGGATCATCTGCGCTTGCTCCGGTGATGTTACCTCGCCTAGTGTAGAACAATGATTGTTTTATTTTGTTTTCAACATTTGCATTTGAAGTAAAAGATTATGGAAGGAATAAATTCCTTTCTTTTATTATATATTTTTATTTTGTATTATTGTTTTAAATAAACAATTTTATAGTTAATACCAACAATGTATGGAAGAGCGGAGTCTCCTAATAAAGGCTTTATTAGCTTAAAAGGAGGCTCCAATCACTACATAGTAATGTAAGTAAACTTGTTAATACTAATAAACATTTTTCATTTTCATTTCATTTCAATAGATTGGGACAGTTATGAATAATTTATTTATTAAAATCAAAATGGCGTAACGTTCTAATCATGCTATGTTCAAGCAAATAATTTACAATATCTTCTTTTTAGGTAAGCTTTTAATTCCAGAAGATGTGCTTGGAGATCTCTTCGTCTACTTATGCTGTCATGGACTCTGCAGGAAGTTCATGAGCAGTGGCTATTTCTAAACTTTTGATCATCATCAACTTACGAATAAGACTACGTTATCTGAAGAAATAATGTCACACTAGAAAAAAGTGAAGAACGGGCGTTTATCAGTTCTCTGTTGTAACTTTTGACCATCAAAAAGTGCTGAATCCTCAGCCTAATTTGAACAAATCTTTTCCGTAATGTCTATTCTGCTTACCCTCAACAATAACGACACAGTTGGTCTCGTCAGTGCCGTGCACGTTGGTGGCGATGCAGGTGTATTTGCCGCTGTCTTCGGGCCGGCAGTCGATGATCTCGAGGGTCACGACGCCGTCCGAATGTGTCATCGCGTAGTCATACTTAGATAACTCTCTCTTGTCTTTGTACCTGTGGGTAGATTACGAGGTTTAGTATGAGTTTGTGTTATCATTTTTGCTTTCTACGGGATTTTTTTTTTGGAATATCATTGATTGATATTACTATTACAGCAAGACTTTCAGAGAGAGATATGATTTAACAGCAGACTGATAACTGGCGGATTTAATACCAGTTACTGGTACTGGTTTTTAACTGGTAACATTAAACTGAATGGTTTTATATTTCGACAGACACTGAAGGATCACTTTCGGATGTCTCAAATGCACACCCCTTTATTTATAAACGATACTTAAAGTTAAGAGACGTTTAAACGTCAAAAATGTATAGTTAAATAGTCGCTAATCGTTACCTTACTTTACGCAACGTTTATAAATAAACCCTTAAAGCCTTAGATACTGCGGAAAATGTTCCTATGTGTTGTTGTGTAATAATAAAGTTATTATAATGAGAACTGAAACATCTCAGTCCAAAACATATTAGCTCTTTTGAATTGCGTCTGAAACAGAAACTTCCAGAGCCCCAACAAGTTAAAACTTTTCAAGTTCCTGTTAGGTGTCAGTTATCCAGCATGTAGACTCTTCTCGTCCTAGACGGTTTCTAGATGCTCGGACTTCTTGTTGGCGCTTCCTAAAAAATGTTAGTTCACAGGTGTATACTGACCACTTGACAGTGGGTGTAGGCTTCCCACTGAGGCAGCACAGCAGCTTGCAGGTGTCCCGCGCCTGCATGACGCGCGGCCGCAGCTGGAACGTGAATACGGGCGCCGTCTCGGAGGATTCCTGCCAGAACGTGTAGGGGAGAGCCTCGCGCCGGCGCGGCGCTTCGGGGAGGTGTTGGCGTTGGACCTTCGGGACCGCTGTGAGGGAGAAATAACGATTAAATTGACAGAAACTTCAAATCTGAACCTGTGAGAAAGTTCAGAATATAATACTAAAAGGAAGTTGCTTAAACAAAGACGAAATCGGGGCTAAGATCAACATAGCAATCGATTGACTAGTGACTATTGCAAGATTCGAATGCCAATAAAAATGAAAAAAAAAAAAAAAACTTGTTATTCGCTACTCTGCTGTTTCATTCAAGATTGGCCTCGCGTGTATGCTAAATGCACACAACACACAAAGTTTTACAATCGATTTTAAATTCAGAAATTCCTAGGACCCGAAAATCTCACACTTTCAGATACACATAACAATAATTATTAAATCTTGAAATAGTTGAATAATAATAATAATATTCCCAATAATTTTGCGTATTTTGGTTCACACCGGGAGTGTTCAAAATCCTATAACTACAAATCCATAATTATATTATTTTTTATCCTAACACAAGCAAACTAATTGTTTAAAAGGATGCTCCCCATTGTAATAGAATAATTTATTTAAGATGACGCAATAAACATTTTTTAAATTTATTTTTTTATTGCACTTACACGCCAAAAACGCTTAAGCTAAAGCGTCAAATAGATTCAACACGTAAACTTATAAAATACACTGTATTTCAACTTAATCGGGCCACCCAACGCACTAAATATTGAATCAATCAGCACACTACGGCAGTCAGAAAGCCAGTGGTTAATTTAGTCGTGTAACGGCGGCTAAAGGTGTATGTAATAATAGATTGGAACGTACTTCTGTGACACTATTTGTCTGACAAACAATTAAAATGCGAATTGATGGTATGCTGGTTTAATTGGTCGGGAGTATATTCTAATTTTTAAAATGTTATGAAGCCAAAAATACTGGCTAATTGAAACAGGTGATTTTGGCGTAAGCACCTGGTGGTTAATTTAAAATAGAACGTACATATATGAAGATTTTTAACAAAAATTGGCTACAATGTAGCGACACTGCTGGATATCACAACATTTTGCAAGGCATTTTTTTTAATACATAACATGCATAATCAGAATATAATGTTCCCACTTCTGGGACACAGACCTCTCTGTGAGAGGGGAGTGGGCTGTAATCCACCACGCGGGCCCAGTGCGGGTTGGTAGATGGCACATGTCTTCGAATTTTTGATTTTAGGACATGCCGGTTTCCTCACGATCTTTTCCTTCACCGTTTTGAGAGCAGTGGTGGATGAAATAATTTACAAAAAGTAAAGCGCCTGTCTGGGTTCGAAACTACGACCTACAACTCGTAAGTCGTGTCCATTACCATTTTACATTTTTTTTTTTAATAAGACATAGTAATAGTTAACGTTGATAAGTTCAATAAAACTACGGAGTGTGGAGGTTTGTTTGACCAACTAAGAGACACTTTTACAAAGCAAACGAGGTGATTCTACTTTTAAATTTCACCATTTTTAAATCTACATTTAGGCAAACGTTTGGGAATATATTTTTTTTGAAACTCGGAGCTTCTCAATAGAGTTCGTAACTTCAAAAGTTCTCAATCGAGTTTTATTTGTGCAGAATCCTACTATCACACTAATATTATAAAGGCGAAAGTTTGTGAGTGTGTGTGTGTATGTTTGTTACTTCTTCACGCTCAAACGGCTGGACCAATTTTGATGAAATTTGGCATACAGATAGTTTATAAATATAATACTTTTTATCCCGATATTTCTACGGGATCGAGACTTATGCTGGTGAAACCGCGGAAACCGCGTAATATTATAAATGTGAAAGTTTGTGAAGATGTTTGGATGTTTGTTACTCAATCACGTGTAAGCCTTTGAACTGATTTGGATGAAAATTAGCACATAAATAGACCATTTCCTGGTATAACACATAGGATTCTTTTTATCCCGGTCATGTCTTCCCTTGGGATAATAGTTGAAAGTTACTTTTTACGCGGGCGAAGCCGCAGGCAGAAGCTAGTAAAAAATTTTTCTTTATTTTCTTTCTTTCAATATGATTTGCCGTCTTCAATATTATATTTAGCCGAAGCTACTTTCTCTTCTGCAAGTAAATAAACAAATAACTATAAAAACACTTACGTTGCACATTCAGGAAGACGACCTCTTCCCTGAATCCATAGTGGTTCTCAGCCCTGATGATGTACTCGCCGCGGTCTTCCAACTTCGCGCGGTTGATAATGAAGTAATAGTCGTCGCCGGCATACCTAAATAATATAAATGGTGTTTTAAAATAGCGGTCGGATTTGGTTTAGCAACGATTTAATATAATTTGTTGGAAGTGATCTTAGTACTTAACCAAAGTTGATTTTGTTACATCATGAAAATAGCTATACTGTGGTAAAAAAGAAATGCTAGTCAGCAAGGTTGGTAGCCGATCCGACTATCCTGGATGCGTCTTTCTGTAAGTATCGTAACTTTTTTGGATGCTAACGTATAACTTTATCATATTAGCCTTAGCAATGCCAATACATTGTATGTGTATTAAAATTAGGCTTATTTGGGTATTTTCATCGTAACATGTTAAAAGGAGACAAAAGATTTGCAGAGCACAGCACGGTAGTACAAAACATAGGACACTTTTCCTCTGTGGGGGTAACTCCAAGAAGATTACCGAAGCGCATACTTTTTCTGGTTCAACTGTATATTAATTTACCTCTTCATGAACTTGACAGACTGTCTCAACTCGTGGTTGTTCCTCGACCAGGTGACGGTGGGCGTGGCGCATGCGATGATGCGACAGTACAGCTTCACGGACTGGCCTTCGTAGCAGAAGGCGGATTGTGGCCGGATCACGAAGCGTGGTGCGGCTTGGCGACGGTCTGGGTAAAGAAAATATTTTTAAATAAGAGTTTAAAAGTAATTGTTTGCAGGATTTTGGCAAAACTAGCGTTCATCATACAGGATGAGCGTGATAATTTATTTTATGTAAAGCACCAAACTGATTTATTTTCAAATAAAAAATTGAAAAAAAAAGAAAAAAAAAGAGGCGCAAATAAGGTTGTAAATGAGGTGCTTTATCAGAAAATATGTTGAGTTTTTTCTGAAATCGAGTCCATGACTCTTTGGGGTAACTGTTATAGTTTCCGGTCATTCTTTCCAAGTTTAATTAGAAGATGAATTTTCTAAATTGTTTATGAGGCAAACCTACGTTTTAGTCAATAAATAAAATGTATATTTATGTCAGTAAGTAACTGCATCCAGTTTCTTTATATTATACGTAATTATTGTACTTACCGAACTGTCCGTCGTATATCTTCCACTTCTCGATGAGAAGCTTGCGCAGTGAGCTGTACTCGCTCAGCCTGCCGATGGGCAGTTTGAATGATGACCAGTTCTGTGGAGAAAACGGAAGATTTAGTAATGCCATTATCTCCTACTTAAAAATGCTTCTAAGCGGAAATCGGTTGATGTCAATAGTGGCTCCAGACGTCGTCAGTCTGGAGCCACTATTGACATCAACTGATTCCTCTCGTTTGCCAGTTCAACACTATTGCTGTTGGGTAGTGACGCTTCAAAAAATCGAAGACCACAGCGGCAAATGGAGAACCAGTCGTCGTAGCGCTGTATACCTTTGATTTTATGTAAAGCACCTTTCTGGCTTACTCAATACTGTGATAATTGACAGTGTAATGTCCAAGAAAAAAAAAATTACGCTGCAATTTTTTTTTTTATATTGCAAAAATATGCTAAGATAGGGCCAGGACTGTTTGCCCTCGTGCAGGATTTTTTTTTGTCGTCTACTATTTTATGTAGTCCAGAATGTTTCTTTCTTGTTTTCACTCTCTTTATTTTATAATTACTACGCACCTCGTACTGCTGGCGCAGTCTGTTGCGCATGGCCTCGTACCGCCTGGCGTCGATGTGCGCGGTGCGTGCGGCAGCCGCGTCTCCCGCCAGCCACTTGTGCATCAAGCACTCGTGAGCTGTCATACGCTTTCTGTGTAGAAGAAAAAACGTAGGATTTAGTATGAAATCTTTTGGGTTAGTATGTTATATTGCAGACCACATCCATCGCTAGTTATTAAGTGATGTAGAGGGTAACAGCAAACCAATCATATAACAAAAAAAAAAGTTGGGTAATCAAGCAGTTTGATACAGTCTGTAACTGACTAGAGACTGTAAAATTAACATTTACAGCGGACATGATGATAAGACTGCTGTCAAATTTTATACTGTAAGACATTGTAACCAGTGCGCAAATTGTAACCATGAATTCAGCATAATTATGTTTATAACCCATAGCGCAGAAATATTTCGTGGGTTATAAAAAAAAAAAATGTTGTTCCATATATTTTGACCGCGTATGTATTGCAATTTTCTGTGAGGGCTTTGATTGGAGGACCAAAGATTTGGCAGCTGATAAAATTAATGTTTTTTTTTTAAATCCCGGAGGCTGTTTTGATGAACTTATACAGCATGCTTTTTTTTTACCGTCTCCAAATTTTGACAGGGTGTTCTACCCATGAATATGAATAACTTTCACTATGGAACCAACTCTGAGATCATGAAAAAAAAAATCTGCTGTTTCATATATTTTGGTCAAGTAGGTATTGAACTTTTGTATTAAACAGCTGATTTTGTTTTCGTGATTTCAGAGTTGGTCCCATAGTGAAAGTTGTTTATAATCATGAGTAGAACACCCTGTAAAATTTGGAGTCTGAAAAAAAAAATGCAGTATTGACATTGAACTGAACTGATCTATCCTGATTAGCGGGGTTTGTATGGTCCTTTTGATTACTAGTTGCTAATTTTAAGCAAAATTCAATCATAGACGAATAAATCGGCGCCAGAGACGGTCATTATGAGCGTGTACTTACTCCTTGTTCTTAACTAGCAGCCTCCTGATGAAGTCCTTGGCATCATCTGACACGTGCTGGAACGCTTCCTCGTCGAACTCCCAGTCGCAAGCCTTCACGTTCTTTAGTGTTTCTATGTCGTTGTTGCCGGCGAATGGCGATAGGCCAGATAAGCTATTTGAAAAAGGAAAGAAGAAAGGTATACATTATTTGAAAAAGGAAAGAAGAAAGGTATATATTATTTTTTTGTTTTATGTCTGCGTAATTCTTGGCAAATAAACGGTCAGCATTTTCCAACTCTAGTTTGTCAGTAGGAAACGGCAAATAAGTAATTATGATGATGGGCTAGGCAGTATTTACTTGACAGCGCATTAATAGAGTCTAGACTATGAATCTAACGCCACAGACTATCACTGTATGGAAACAATGGTGGCGTGCGCACTCGTACCAAAACAAACGAATGGTGTCAAGACAAACCTTATGACACCTCATTTTTTTAAATCAGTCGAGCTGTTTATACTAATATTATTGAATAAATGAAAATTTTCATGTAGCTATACTTTTTACTAATAGTTTTTTTTTTATTGGTGTCCGAATAAAAAAAACTCCTTATTTAATAGATTATTCAGTTACATAGATTTCGTTAATGGTGGACATTTGGAACAATGTCCACCATTTTCTTTCCCATTTTCTTTTACAAAAAAATTCCATAGTTAACGCGTCATTTATGACGTCGCCATTTTCATCACATAATAATGACAAAGTTCTTAATATGATCAATATTTTCTTAAGCTTACAAATAAATTTATAATTAATTTAATACTCACAGCACATAAGACAGTACTCCCACCGCCCACATATCAGTGTAGAAGCCAACAGGCTCCCGTTCCACGATCTCAGGCGCCGCGAACTCGGCCGTGCCGGTCGATATCTTCACCACCTCGTTCGGGTCCAGCTTTGTGGCTAGACCGAAGTCGATGATCTGTTGAGAGAAATGCATTGTTAAAATCAGAGTCAAGTATTTTTGTAAGTAGACTTTCGTCTGTCTTTCATATCGATAAACTTGTATTTTTAGGGCCCAGTAAGAGGCCACACGTTTATTTCGGCAGGGTCGAGTTTTGAAAACTACCGATTTTTATTAGCCCGGCAAAGGTGTAGTTATCAAGGTATGCGTTCTCAAATTTTAGATCAATAAATCTCATAATAGCTGTTGTGATGTTGTGACTGGTTTACCAAAATGACAGTAAACAACCAAGAAGTTTCTAATACATATTACATTAGAAAAAAAAATGAGGAGAGTTTCAGAAACCGTATAATAAACCTCGTGACCATTCTAGAAGCCTTCATCATCATCTGCCTAGCCTTTTCGCAACTATGTTGGGGTCGGCTTCCAGTCTAACCAAATGCAGCTGAGTACCAGTATTTTACATGGAGCGACTGCCTATCTGACCTCCACAACCCAGTTACTGGGTAACACGAAACCCCTTGGTAAGACTGGTTGTCAGACTTTCGGGCTTCTGACTACCCGTAACGACTGTCAAAGATCCACGAATGACAGCCGAGACCAACGGCTTAACGTGCTTTCCGACGGCACGGAGGGGTCTTGGTATGTAAAGATAGTCACCCATCCACGGATCAACTGCGGCAAGCATAGCTTAACCTGATTGATCGACCCGTGCGGCCGTTATTTCTTAGCCACAAGCCCCTCCACTCTAGAAGCTTTGTGAACTGTAATATTAAAACCTCTACACGGAGAGAAAATTCTTAGAAAAATTACTGCGAACATGTACAGAAAATTTTCTGAGTGATATTGGGAAAAACTCACTACTTGTCCAATAAATTTTACTGTACAGCATAAGAATGTTTACTGTGCTAGCATGGTAATTTTTCCATTACCACTCAAATGCACTCAGATTATGAGACAGCACAGTAATTTTCCTAAGATTTTTCTCTCCGTGTAGTAGTCCCTTCTTCTCTAAAATAATACGAACCTTAACATCAGTGCCGGTCCTGGTCTGGCACATGACGTTCTCGGGCTTGAGGTCCAGGTGAATGATGTTCTGTTCGTGCATGTGTCGAACTCCCTCGCATATCTGTCGCATGTAGTGAGCTGCCTCGGCTTCGGACATGTTGTAGCCTGGCTCGGTGATGCGCTCGAATAGCTCGCCTCCGGATAAGCTGAAAGGGAGGATATCGTAATAAAATTTTGGACATGATTTTTGTCCATGGCAATCCTACATTAACTTGGATTCATTTTGGTGACAAACTATTTTTCGAACGAACTTGTAAACCAAACAGTTTGAATGTCATGTTAGTTCAAAAATACGCCACTAGTGGCGCTCTGGTAGATGTCAACTGTCTGTCATGGTCGGGTGGTACACTTACATTTTAAGTTATACTGGTTCTTTAAACTAATAATTATATCTGTAATATACACTTAAATCCTGGTTTACTTTAAAAAAAACCATCAATTAAGTATTTTCTATTTGAGTGAACTGCAGTGCTATTCTGTAAAAATCTCACCGTGAGAACTTAGGTGAAGTAAGCGGGATGTGAGCTCTGTCATTCCCTAATGGTAGGGATTGGCATTATTAAGTGCTCACTTCACTTATGATTTCACGGTGAGATTTTTACAGAATCGACCGGCTAATATGGTAAGTTATGTTAAAACTTTCGTTTTCAAACAAACAAAATTTAAAAAAACTAGAAATGTATTCATCACTATACAAAATGTTTGTTATTTCAAACAGATGTGGAATTTTTTAGTTTGTTTCTCTGACTTCTCCTTTACAAGTTTATTTCTTCTCTTCACACAAACTTCAACTGTACTTCATACCTAGAGTTTTGGACAATACATTAAAAAAAAAAACTACTAATACTCACAACTCGAAAATAAGCACCATCTCGTCATCATCTTCAAAGGCATCATGCAGATTAATCAATTTACGATGATGCAGTTGATTCATGATATCAATTTCCTTCTTAATGAGTTCCTTCTCCATTGCGCCTGCGACGGGTATGAACTTGGCTGCGAAGTAGTTGCCGGTGGCCCTCTCGCGGCAGCGGTGGACAACACCGAACGCGCCTGTACCTACAACAGTATGTGCAACCTCATGCCTCTATTCGTGGGTAGACGGTAGTTTTAAACTACTGTTGAGTCGTGTTAAGTGTGTTTTCGGCATTTGGAATGCTGGTATGCACGGCGACATATCAAGTTATACATTTCCAGTATAAGCTGACTTGTCATTGTACGAAAAGCCTATAAAATGCGGGGTCAGCTAAAACTGGAAATTTAAAGCTTGATATGTCGTCGTGTGTACAGTACGTCGTTTTAAAAAGCTATGTAACAGAAAATACATTGCAGCATACTGAATACATAATTATGAATCCAATGTAATTTCTGGTTGAGCTATGCTGCATTCCGTGCGGTAACAAGAACTTATCACGACTCGTTTTGGTTTTAATTTTAAATTTTTGTTTGTACGTATGTCTGATATTTTTGATGTATTTTATTTCTTTTTCATAAGCAATGAATAAATGAAGGAATTTGTTCCTTTCAGTGAATTAAGTATATAATTTTGTTTTTATATTATTTTTTTACATATTTTTTATTTTTGATTTATACCAAGACAATAGGTCTTGGTATAATCTGGTGCTGAATCAAACTTGAGTGATCTTAGAGGCCTAAGAAATAAAATACTTTAAAATATCAAGACATACGTTTTTAAGTGTAATTTCTATGAAATCTACGACTCTGTGCCAATATTATACGCCAATTTCTACTTGGTGTAATTTCGCATAGTAATAATTTGGTTTGTGTAGTTATAATAGTAAAATAAATATATAAAATATCATATTTATTAAGCGAAAACCGTGCATTGGATCTACCAAAGATAATAAACAAATAGATAATATTGTAATAAATATATTATATATAAATAAATAAATAATTTAAAATATAGAAAGTTAGGGTTATTGGAATTATTACATCCTAAAATCGAAATAATTTCTAGATTTTTTATGATTTTCCAATTACCCTACTATTTTTCATGCGACTTTTTCCTAAGGAAAAGATAGGAAAATATATATTTGTTTTTAAAATAAAATAATTATGCGTGTGAGACAGAGAGATGCAGAGAAAGAGATGCACTACATCGATCCATTCACACACAGACCTCGGGCGCTCGATCTTCGAGACGCGGCGCTCACGAAGTCACCTGTGAATTATCACCATTTTTGTACTATCACCACTTTTAATTTGGGAATGTCACCACTTTGGAAAGGGGATTAAAAATTTATCTAGAATACTAGGAATACCAGTGGCGAAGACTGAAAATTATTCGAGAGACCTTAAATACGCAGTACTCGGGCGTAAATAAGACACACCAAGCTTCAGAAATAGGCTGTAACTCATTTATTGGTGACAGAGTTGACGCTCTACAAAGTCAAACTTTTTCTAAAACTGAATGTGTTATATCAACGGCTGGGTCGTGTAAATCTTTTTGCATCCTATGTTTGGAAAGGGAAGGTGTTCTAAGTTGACATAGTCTTTTCGCCACTGATGAATACACTGGTGAGTTTAAGAAATATCACTTTATATTGATGATTACGTGATTAGCGTTGAATCCCCACTTTGAAGAGGCAATTAAGTTTAAAAAAATACTAAGGAATAGGAAAAAGGTTGAAACTCTAAGGCATGGTTAGTATTTCTATGGTTAATATTATAAAACTCTATAAAATCCCATGTGATTTCACAAGCAACTTCGTGAGTGTGTTTAGTCTTTTATTTTTACTATTTTTACTATCATGCTTATCCTATGTTTTGAAATTTTTATAGTATTTCTTTATCAAATATGTCGGACCTTCATTAAAAGGTTTAGATATCTTTACTTTTGAATATCTTTTTTAATAATTTTATGTTTAGTGTCAGGCAAAATCAGTTTGGTAAATAGGTCAAAATACTTTTAGAATATTCATTTAAATATAAATAGAAAATGATTGTGTAATTGTGTGAATGTGTATGTGTAGTTGGAAATACAAAACAAGTACAGACGCCAGCACATCAAGCTACTAAAATCTGTCAAATTTCTTTGATATATTTTCAACTTTATACCTGGAGCATAAGGTTCAAAGTTGATTGGTAAATTTTGACAGTTTCGGGTAGCTTGATGTGCTGGCGTCCGTACCTGAATTCATACAAGTTTAAAATCCTAAAGGTTTTTAAGGTCTGATATTCGCCATATTGTAACATCATTCGCAAAAAGGTTTATTTTTTTGTTATTAAATAATGGAATGTTAAAAGATATTAAAATATGGCGAACATCCGGCTTTTGAAACAAGAGCCATTTATTAGGCTTTATTTCGAACATACTCATGCAAAATTTGTAAAAACTAAATTTTAATTTTATGAAAAGATAAAAACGGACATACTTATTACGAGTTTCCCCAAAATATAAATAATCTGCGATGGCACAAATGTCCGGTTTCTAGAAGCCTTAAATAGATTTCTATTTAATTTGTTGTGAGATCTTATATCAACTGATATAATTAGTACTTTGTTATTTTAGGCAACTTATCATAACAGCTACCATAAAATTTACAGGGGCCTTGTTCATCATGATGAATGTCATCATGATCCCAATGCGAAAAAGAAATGGTGCTATCGGTCATGTACAGTTACGTTACTCTCTTACACTGGAATCATGATGGCAATAAACCGTCATAATAGGGCTCCACATCACAAACTTGGTCAGGCTTTCAGAAACCAGATCTTAATCTACGTTTTACTACACATGCAAAAAAAAAAACCATCATTTTTTGCTGCTCTCAACTACTAGTCAAAAACCTGCTATAAATCCTTTAGCAAAACTATCTACCATCTTGTTCTTCAGCACGCCCATGCTAGTCTGCAATCTACCTTTTATACCGGCACTTGAATAAAATATATTTCTACCCATGCTCCTCTACTGTATATCATTCTTCAACACTGATTTGCTACACTTACCAATCTCCTCGAGTATGTCATATTTGTCGTACACGGAGCAAGTGTTGATATCAACGGGCTGCGGTACGAATTTGCTGTAGATGTCGAACACGTAACTGTCGTAGTCCTTGACAGGGCCGTGGTCTGCGTTCGTGCGGATACGTTTGCCGGATTCGTCAACTGGAAGAAGAAAAAGATTTTGTTTTAGGGCAGATAGTTGCATAGACTGGGAGAAATAAATAAATAAATAAAGGGCTGGGCAAAGGCCTCCCAGTGTTGCCCAGCAGTGAGATAAAGTAAGGTAATTAAGAAAAATAAAAATCTTTCCTAACACCTACAACAGACATCAATAAAGTGTCTCTGGCTCTCACTGTCTCGCATGGAGTATGTGCTAGAAATTCCTTTGCTACCGTCTCATGATAGGAGAAGGAACACCGTGGGGTTTATGTCAGTAGGAGTCCAGAGTCTGATATAAAAATCTGTTCTCCCGAGACGGCGGGTATCTATGAGGATTTTCCTACGAAAAAAAGCTCTGGAATAATATAAAAAAGGGAAACTAAACAAACTCTCTCTTCTCTCAGTCTTTAGAACGGCCATACATGGTCGAAACGTTTTTTTATACATGAGACGGAAGATAAAGCTATGACTGGCATCGTGGCTCTAAGAGAAGACAGATTTTATTTATTTAATACTTGATGCACACAAATGTACAGAGGCGGACTTAATGCCATAGGCATTTTCTACCAGTCAACCTTTGGGTGATACAGAGACAAACAGTAGTAGGTGCAATCATGAAAATTGAGGAATAAGTAAATATTTTAAATATAATATAATATCATTTCTCATGCTTATTATTATAATATTCTCACCTGGATATTCCTTCTTCTGGAACTCCTTCTTGATGATAGCCTTGGTCTGTACGAGCGTGGTGGTCTCGCTGGGCTCTGACCTTCCGTAGATGTTCTCAGCGTATACTCTGAATTCGTACTGCTTGCCTGGTACTAACCCTGTGATGGCCATTGTTGTAAATCTGTGAGGGAAAATATTTATTTATTATTTATTTAATACTTCAAGCGCATAAATGTACAGAGGCGAACTTAATGTCATAGGCATTTTCTACCAGTCAACCTAATAAAAATAGGGTAGCAATAAAACGAGTGACTGTAAATTACAATTTTAAGTGTCAAAATTAATTAATTTGGGTTATATAATTACTAAGTGAGCGACTGACTGTAAGTGACGAAAAATCAACAGAATAGTATCTTACAAACATTAATTTGAGTTACTTAAAATACAAAATGAGCATAATAATAATGCGTAGTCGACGGAGCCCCGCTTCGCGGGGCCCCTATTTCTGTCTGCAGGGTTTAAAGGAACCTAACACGAAGCGGATGACGGGGGCTCGTTCGCTCGCTCCGCTCGCTCACTTGAGCCCCCGTCATCCCCTTCGAACCTAACCTGTCCGTGTCGGGGTGCCCCAAGTCACGAGCTCGCTTCGCTCGCTCTTGCACCCTAAGTTCTCAAGTTGAATCTTGTGTTTTTCTAAGTTGCCCTCTCTGTATTTCCAGTCGCTCACTTAGTAATGTAGTCGCTCGGATAACATTTTAATATATGAAATGGATTTATCACAATCCACTTTTTGTAAGCTCGTTCTGGATTTTATTATTAATCAATATTCGTCGTTAGTTTAGTTAATTTTTCGCTTACTCAAATTCATACCGCTCAAGTTATTAATACAGTATGTCATCATCAGTCGCAAAGCTTTTTTTTAATCGCTCGTTTTATAATTCCCCATAAAAATATAATCAAGTCAATGGTTAATACAGTCAAATATTGTATTTAGTATCGCCTTAGTTAGGCGTTTAGTCTTAGTTTAGAAAATTATTCAGGCGGGGCAGATTCAAATTTAAGTAAGGTACAGACGCCAGCACATCAAGCTACTACAATATTATTATGTCAAATTTCTTTAATAGATTTTCAACTTTATCACTAAAAAATAAGGTTCAAAGTTGATTGGGAAAATTTGACAGTTTCGGGTAGCTTGATGTGCTGGCGTCTGTACACAGAAAGACGACAGCCTTGACGATTAGTTTTCGGTTATTACAAGTATAATCATACTTTTTTTAAAGTATTAAAAAAATATTAAATAGGGCAACAGGGAAAAATGAAAACGCTGTTTTTATGAAAATCCAGCTGCTCTGTCTAGTAAAGTCTATGGTCGGACTTTTAATTATCTGCAGTAAAATGACAGCTTATGTGTTACTACCTTTTAACGAACTTTAAATAGTGATGTGACAACATAATCGATTCATTCAAGTAACACTCAGTTCAAAATTGATCCATGTTAAATTTATTTTATTAAAGAAGATGATATTTATAATGAAATTTAGGATAATATAAGTTTACAGCAAAAAAATTGAGCAATGCCTAATTACTGTTTTGCCATCACATCAATGATCGGATTGGATTTATAAATAGCATTAATTCTAATCACAAACATATCTTTTAAATATTCTTATTTTTGAGGTGGTGTAGGTGTCTTGCAAATAGTCCTGTATAGTAAACATTATTCCTAGTGAAAACTTTAATTTATTTAAAAAAAATAATTTCTTAGATCGAATAGGAGTTTTAGATTAAAATTTCAACAAAATTATCTTTAATAGACTATGTATTCACGCTGATTTGAAACTACTATATATTTTTGTATCCGATCAATACAAAAAATATATGATTGTTTACGGTTAAATCAAAATTGGACAATATAGAATACCTAAATTAAAACGATGTTTCATTGCGTTTTAATCACATCACTAGTAGAGATAGTGTGGCAACATTTTAACGAAATGACATTAAGAAGTGTCAATGTACTGCAGCTAATTAAAAGCCGGATTATAGTAGACCATTCAGGGACCTAAAAATTTGGCCATCTTAAAACTACCCTATTTTCATAATTACTGCTTACGCCTGTAGTTTCTGCTTACCACCATCGGAAAAAAGTCGTTTATTTATCTCTTGATTTTTCCAATAGAATAGAATACAAAGAGTATTCTATTATGTGCACCAATTTTACAATATCACATACCTGGTATTTCCAACCCTAATCCAGCTAGACATAGGGTGTTCCCTCTTCTCGACCAGGTAGTTGGTGATGTCCGAGCCACCGTCCCATACTGGAGCCTTCCAGCTGAGGGCGAGCGAGTCCACACCGATGTTGTCCACCGCTGGGAAGCGTGGCGGGTCTGGACGGTCTGTGGAAAGAAAATACGTATAAGAAAATCGCTTGTTTTTTCCGTCACAGAATCACTCATCCTAAATGGCGTCTGAAGACTGGGCGTTTTAGGGGGTGTGTTTTATTGATTACTAATTACATTCAAAAAGTGCTGATTACAGAAATTTTGTAACTGAAGAGTTGTGATTTTGTCTACTTCTAGACATGAGCATTTTAGCTGTATTCTTCTTTTGTGCATTCTACAATACAGAATTCATAAGGTATTTTTTACTGTCAACTAGTCTATTGTAAAGGTATACTGACCGCTAATTTCAACGTTGATGGTAGCGGAATCCTGTCCAAGTTCGTTCTCAGCGGTGATCCTGTACGGTCCGGAGTCAAGCTTGCTCGCGTCGCGGATCGTTAAGATCGCGTGACGTTCTGGAAAATAAACACAATATGGTTATAAAGGCTTCAGAGTCATTCAGCTAAACCAAAAGTTAACCTAATTTACACATAGTGCTTGGTGCAATCCCTTTCAAAAAAGTACTTCATTTTTTTTTATGACGTCGTTGTAAACATATGAGTAACCCAAGCCCAGACATTGTACAGACGCCAGCACATCAAGCTAACCGAAACCGACAATTTTTTCCAATCGACTTTGAACGTAATGTTTTGTCAATAAAGTTGAAAATTTATTAAAGAAATTTGACAGATTGTAGTAGCTTGATGTGCTGGCGTCTGTACAAAACCCAAGTTATGGCAAGATTGCTCTTCCTAAGGAAGGAATCCGTTTTCTTCAAGTCGTTTTATTCTTTCGTTTACTTTATCGACTTTATCGATATTTACTGGGGCAGTGCATCACTGAACCTCATCTATTTTCTATTTAATCTGTGTTCGTATAAACCGACAGAAACAATAAATAAATTTATCATTTAGAATTGCAATAAACCTGATGACAACTAGCAGCCTGTTGTTATTGTATTCTATCTATCTTATATCTAGTATGGGTATACAGCATGCTTTTTTTTACCGTCTCCAAATTTTTACAGGGTGTTCCACCCATGAATATGAATAAGTTTTACTACGGAACCAACTCTGAGATCACGAAAATAAAAATCTGCTGTTTCATACATTTTGCTCAAGTAACTATTGAACTTTTGTATTAAACAGCAGCCGGTCGATTCTGTAAAAATCTCACCGTGAAATCATAAGTGAAGTGAGCACTTAATAGTGTTAATACCTAGCGAATGACACCTCACTCTACGCTCACGTCACGGTGAGATGGTTAGAGAATCGCACGGCAGATTTTGTTTTCTTGATTTCTGAGTTGGTCCCATAGTGAAAGTTGTTCATATTCATGAGTAGAACACCCTGTAAAAATTTGGAGCCTGTAAAAAAAATCATCCAGTATATCTTACCTTTCCTCTCGACGTGGTAGTGGTGACCAGATTCGATAGTCTCTCCCTCACGGACCCACGTGATCTTGGGCACCGGGTGTCCGGTGAACGGAATCTTGATGACTACGTTCTCGCCCTTGTCGAAGTATGCTGTGACGCGGAAGCGTGGTGGTACGTTCAGTTTTGGTGCGGCTGTTGAAAGAAAAAGGGTGGGTTAGAATTTTTTTTTTCCAACTTTACAAAAATTTGCAGTTGTTTCGTAAGCCATAATATGATAGATAATGTACAATATAGCTAATACGATAGTCAGCACGGCACACTTTATTCAAAATGCATAAAATTTTACTAAAATATTAAAAATAGGCCAAGTGCAATTCGGATTCGCGCATGAAGTTTCCGTACCATTATCTATACATCTACGACCTCCCCCAAATCGTATATTTTTATTTATAAAATGCCTAAAGTTTTTTTTCTTGGCCTACTCATCATTCTCCCGCCCTTATGCCAATTTATTTGGGGTCGGCGTAACATGACATATTCTTCCATACTTCTCTATTAGTCGTCACGTCATTACAATAGTCACTCCCTTTCTATCATCATATTATTATCATTCACACAGCCCATCCATCGTTTCTTTGGTCTTCCCCTACTCTTACAGCCTGGACCTTCATACTTAAAAAAGACAATGCCCATCTGTGCCCCAGAAATGCCCAGATAAAGTATATTACAAGATTGCTCTAATAAATAAAAACTAGAATTATGTTGTTAATTTTAAATCATATCAAGCACTGGATAAAAAATAAAAAAAAATAAGACGTTCTTTGAAGCTTTGTATCTAACCAAATTGTTTTCACATAAGTACATATTGACACTATACAATGGAGACAGACTAGATAATTCCAAGTAACTGACATGTTTATCTGATAACATACAGATAAGTATATAAAAGAACACTGATCTGGCTTAGCTTATGTGATGATCATGAAGTTCCTAGTGAAAAACTAATAGCAATGCTGTCTGTAAACGATAAAATGTATGAAAAACCAGTAGGAAGTTATCATGTTTAATGTCCAATATCTTTTGAACCGGTGCTTTATATGACATTAGATCTAGATATTATATAAATACTGTTAAAAGTTATCATATGACATATGGCTGCAATTTGGGCATTGCATGGCATTGCTGACTTTCAGCTCCATACTAATATGGGCATGGTCTTTTGCTCACGACAATATTGGCCTAGTAACTGGGCAATTTACTGCGTTTACGTGTTTGCATTCCTCAAGTTCTCCTAAAAACCTGTCGCACAAATAAACCAATAAGAAAAACTCACTCATAATCAACAGCTCAGCCCTGGTGCTCTTGACACCGGCCCTGTTGACAGCGCGGCACACGTACTCGTCAGCGTCTTCACCGAACACGTCCATAACAGTCAGGAAGTGGTTGTCACCTTCGCTCCAGATGCGGTGGCGAGGGCCGTTGGTTATCTCGCGGGCACCTGAAGAAAACACATGATTATTACTATATAAGATAGATTTAGAAACAAGTTTGAAAATTAGTTTAGTGCGTCTGTAAACAGAAAAAAATAATACACATTTTAAAGAAGTATTTCTTCGGTTTTTATACACCCAAAGCATGTGTAAAAAAAATAGATTTTGTAGGTATGTATGTAAATTCTTTGTAATTGTAGATTTCTTTCACGTTTGTTCTCACGGGATTTAAGAAGACTATGTTTATTTTTGGCTATAGTTTTAAAGTACCTTGCCGTAAAAAAAATACACTAAATATGTTCTGCTTTTGAAAGCCGCTGTCGAATATACCAGTGTGTCATATTTAGCGCACGATCAGTGTGTCATATTTTGTTCTTTGTCTGGGTGTAATTTATCTACAATATTATGTTAAAATTATATATATGTATGTTTATCAGTTGTCTAGTACTCATAGCACAAGCTCTGCTTAGTTTGGGACTAGATGGCGTTGTGTGAAAGTTGTGGAATATTATTATTATTATTTACGTTCAGGTATACTTATTATGTCCAGAAGTTCCTCGTGTCTTCACGTCACGATCATTTGCTATGGTCATCGCTTGTACTATTTTGATGTTGATAATATCTTAATTTAAATAAAACAATGTACTCACCCTTGTACCAAGTGATGACAGGTTTGGGTTGACCAGTGATGGTGCACTGGAACTTAGCGTTGTGGTACTGAATGCAGTTGGCGTTCTTCAGCGGCTTGACGATCTCTGGCGGTGTGGCGGCTAAGGAATATTACAATAAGATTAGTTTCTTTGGTTTTTATTTTAAATAATATCGAGAAATGTCTCATAGATTATCTGCTCTACTAGACGTAGAAATAACCTTGCAAATGACATTTTAAATTGGCTAAACACAGCAGGTGTTGGGTGTGACTGTCCAGGGTGCGCCGAGCGCTCGGTTCAGTTGAGTAACTGGCGGAACAAACTGCGCAACACGAGGAGGCTTCTTCATGCATCCCAAAAAACATGACATGACAGACATGTTTAAATGGTTGCATGCCAATTAAAAATCCATTACGTCTTCCGTGGATCCCCAGTTTGATACGAAGGGTTAATATACAGTGCAAACCGAAGTCATTCGGTAGCTATGATCTAGGATATCTGACTATAAAAGAGTTCTCATAACGACTGCCGATTCGCATCAGTTTTGAGCAGGGTATCCTCTCAAGTTAAACAGGACTTGTCTGAGAATTATTTGTTACGAGAAGTATGATTTTAATAGTTTTGTTCTTTTGCTCGCGTATAAGCAAGAACTTTATGTGAAAGCTTATGCCGTGGTAAAAATCTTAGCAAGTCGCTAGCGGAGCTGACTGCCCAGGGTGCTTTTGGCCTACGTTAAGGTACAGTGGAGTCTCTTCAATAATACTAACCTTTAGGATCAACGACCTTAACCCCTTGGCTGGCAGTGCTGGGCGGCGAGATGCCGGCCTCGTTCTGTGCGGTCACTCGGAACTCGTACTGGCGACCCTCGATCAGGTTGGAGCAGTTCCATTGGTTAGGTAAGCAGAGGGTAGGGTTCACGCGCTGCCAGGTCGTGTTTCCGACCTCGCGTTTGTCGATCCAGTAGCCTGGCGGAAAATTAAGGTTAGTCAATATTTATACTTTTATTAAAAATACATTATTGTAAATAATTGAAGTTTTTGGCCTTAAATGACATCTAAGTAACTTTTTCTTTATACCCAGTTCACATACGTGCAATGATACAGGATTTGGCTCCTAACGGGTCAATTTGTTATGGGTTTAAAAAATTTAGCTTAGTACTTTTAAAACCACATTTTTTTAGTTTTTGCCACATGTCAATAATCGTTTATTATATATATAGTAAAGTTCAAGTGATATGTTACCTTGTATCCTAGATCCACCGTCACTCTCTGGTTTGTCCCATTCCAGGTGAACGAAGTCTCCTCCGATCTCCAAGATCTTGGGAATGCCAGGTGCTGATGGTGGGTCGTATGGTGCCTTGGCCTGTGGAATGGTAATGAAACATTTCGTTTAAAACTTGGCAGAAAATTATAACGACTGAAATTTTTGAATATGGAACTTTGCGGATAATTCCATCATTTAAGTTTACCTATAAAATATGTATATTTAGTTGAAGAAAAAAAAAAATATTGTCTTTGTAATCATCCTTGATATTGGTGTCAACTGAACGCAGTCAAAAAAACAGGTTTTACCACTGAACGCACAAATAAAATTGTTTCAGTTGGAGTCGTAGTAACCTGTCTGGTAAGATATCACTTTTGTGCCTAGTGACTACCAATACTATGAAATACTGATCAAATATGAGTAATTTAAGATTCGAAACCAACTGACCTTAATAGGACTAACGCCTTCAAGCGCCGGTCCAACACCATTATCATTAGCAGCATGAATCCTGAAGTTATACTCCTGTCCCTCCGTCAATCCCTGGACAGTAAACTTGGTATCCCTCACTGAAGAGGCAATAGTTATCCACGCCGTACCAGAAATATCGTTCCTCTCAATGACGTAATGAGTGACTGGTAGACCTCCGTCGTATGTGGGAGGCTTCCAGGCGAGAGTGCAGGAGTGACGGGAGATGTCTGAGGTTTCCAGAGGTCCTTGTGGAGGACCAGGGAGTCCGGTAACTGTGACCGTGAATGTGTCTGAGGTCTCGCCAGATTTGTTGGTTATGGAGAGTTTGTAGATGCCTGTGAAAAAGAAGAGTTAAGTTAGTGAACCGTTAATTTTAAGATTTATTTTACCTGTTAAGTCGATGTTTTTATCGACTTATTCGTACCACAATATATCGATACATCTGTGCAGGGACGTCATGCACAGAATACCAATACTACCAGATCTCAGTTATAGCTAGTTTTATAATTTCAAAAGATCTTTTTATAATCCAACTTCAGAGCTTAGATTGACACAAAATTTAGGCGTTTCTCTTATACACGTCTACCAGCGTGTTTACTAGTGGACACAACAGTATTTGTAAAATGTACAGACGCCAGCACATGCAGCTACTACAATATATCCAATTTCTTTAATAGATTTTCAACTTTATCGCTAAAGCATTCGGTTCAAAGTGGATTGGGATAATTTGACAGTTTCAGGTAGCTTGATGTGCTGGCGTCTGTGCTTGCCATCGGAGTCGAATTACCCCTATGCCACACTTATAAACACTGTTGCAGTAAGTTCGTTGCCAGTAATGAAAACTCACCCATATCATCCTTAGAAATATCCTTGATAAAGATAAGGATATAATCATCAAACACGGTGTATTTGAAGTGCGGCGACTCGGACAGCTTGTGTCCGTCCCTGGTGAGGACCACGTCTGCTGGCTGGTCTCCGGTGTACAGGATTTTGATCTTTGTGTTGTCATGTTCAGGGAGGTGTAAGTCGCCTGGCATGCGAACGATGCGTGGTGGGTCTGAGAGAGAAGAATAATGGTTAGATGGTGTTTGAAAGTGGTTGAAATGAATAATACTTTATAATATTTTATCATTTATCGTTGATTGATAAAAAAAAATGCGATATTGATTCGAAAATAATAATTAATTGATAGAGTTTTAAGCGACTGTTTTTTTTTATTTGTTTTTTCTGATCTGAGACGGATCAGTATCAGTTATTTATTTACATGTACATAATATAGCAGACGGACTTTTGTAAACCTGTGGGGTGATAGCGTAACACACCATCATCAGTAGCAATGGGTTTCATTTTGACAGTTCAACAACATTCATTGCGTTATTTACGTTGTTGAGCAGACACATTTTTCGAACTTATGAAGCAATGGATTAGCAATATCCGTCAAAATGATTCAGATTGAGACAGATTGAGAGCATTACGCAATTAGGGTGCTGTTTCAAGACGCATTTACACGAGGTTTCCTCTTCCGCTGAGAGCGAAGAATGTCCATACGAGACTTGTAGGCGAGAATCTCGAGGCGATTTATCGTCGTATACACTCGGTTTTAATCTTTGTTAGGTCAGTCTTTTTTTTTTAATTTCAAGCGCATTTCATTTACAGTTTTAGCTTCATATTTTTGATTTTCGAGCATCGTTAGTAATAAGGTACACTTACTTCCAATCTTAAGATGTCCAGTGCAGTAGATGAAGCCAATGTTGTTGACTGCCTCACAGGTGTAGTCACCCTCGTCCGCTTCAGTGGACGCCGTGACGTTCAGGCGGAGAGTACCCTCGCGGGATTCAGCTATGAACCTGAGGAAAAAATTTACAGGGTTAAGTAACAAGTTGAAACATACCATAGATCTTCTAGAAAGTTGATAAGTAATTGTTGTTTTTTAAAAAAAAAAACGTTGCCCCTCACTAGCAATTTCTCCTGTATTGTGGGTGCGTTTACAAACATTTAAACTCACATACACAAACAGCCAGACCCGGAACAACTACTTGTAGATCGTACAAATATTTGTTCCGTGCGGGAATCGAACCCGCGACACGCAGCACAGCAGAGTCAAGCGCTTAACCAGTGCGCCAACCGTGCAATTATGAAACAATAGAACTTAGTTTTTTTGCTGTGATTTGAATTCTCTTTGATAACGTAAACAGTGACTAGAGAGTAGAGAACAATACTTGTATACTTGTTAAGTCTGCGGTATTATGATTTTAATAATAATAATAATAATTTAAATAGTGTTTCTTAGAAGTGTTTATTTTCTTACTTACAACTTAAATTATCATAGTCATAGACAGAGATGATAAACGGTATGACTAAGAATAGCTCCGGGAGAATAAGAATAAGTATTTTTTCTGTTTGATGGCCATTCCGCCTATAGTGTATGTGATAACAGTCCTCGACCGCAAGTTTCGATCGAGTGTTACAAAACAACGACAGCTTTATAGAGCGTCTTCTCTGTCAGTCATACCTGTATCACACCTGTGTGTGTACCTGTACAGTCTCTTTCTACAACTTCATATCTCATATAATCCACGGGGTACTGTCACGTCGCCATGATTAACGTCGAAAATAGCTATAATTTAGGGTTCCTTTTCTTCACATTAAAACTCCTGGATATATTTACCTGGTGCCAAGCACAACTTCTCTGCCATTCTTAAGCCATCTGCCAGTTGGTACCGGGTTGCCGGTGGCGATACACTCCAAAGTGAAGGGTCTGCCCAATGGTGCGCAGACAGTTGCTGGTAGCTGTTTCACCCATTCTGGCTTCGTGCCACCCAACTCCTCGCCCGTACGGACTGGAGTGGTGCAGCTTGAGGGTTCGGATTTGCCTGTAGGATAAATGAATATTTGTTGGTCAATATTATTGTATAGGCTCTTTAAATATGTTAACCTATCAAAGCACACATTTAAACATACATTAAAAAAAAAAAAAAACTATTGTCAAATATGTGCATTGTTCTTAATTTCTTTGTGCTAGAAATATATGTTTGTGACTTGTAACATTTACGGATATAGTCGTAACAAAAAACTTCACATAGACTTTGCTTTTGGACTTCTTTGCATTGATCGAATTTGAGCATTATTTGGAAAAAAAAACATATATTCTGGCACTCGGTTGTTGTGGTAACATTACCAGCTCTGTGTAAATCATTATATTCATTATAGGGCAATACAGCTACTTTGAGGATAAGTCTATATCCAGCAGTGCGATTCTGTAACCATCTTACCGTAAAAACTTAGGTGAAGTGAGCGTGGAGTGAGCTGTCAGTGTCATCCTACCTAATACTAGGGATTGACCAAGCATACCTTTACAATCGTAATCGAGATTTTTATGCTAATTCTATTGATCATTTTATATAATTTCAAAGCTAGTATTTTAGTTGCCAAAACATTACTATTTTCTGAGGTTTTAAAATAAAATAGCAAAACAGAAACTTACAATCACAATGTTGTTTTTTTTTTTTTAATTTTTTTTTTCCTAGTCTAGTCCTTATAGAACGATGTTTTGGCAACTAAAATACTAGCTTTGAAATTATACAAAATGATCAATAGAATTAGCATCAAAACTATTACTAAAATCACGATTATGATTGTAAATGCTTGTATGGTCAATCCCTAGCATTAGTGGGATGACACTGACAGCTCACTCCACGCAAGTTTTCACGGTGAGATTTTTACAGAATCGACATGCAGCAGAGCGAACTTACCGGCCGAGTTGACAGCTACAATACGGAACTCGTAGTCCGCCTTCTCATTGAGGCTCATCGCTGTGAACGTCGTGTCTTGTACGTTGTAGTCATTGCACTTTATCCAGACTGAGCTGCCGACGTCGCGACGCTCGATTATGTAGCCAGTTACGCGGGCACCTGGGGCGAAGATATGGAGTTTAGTAGGAGAAAAAGAAAATACAACATTTTCTTATAATAACTCTCGAATACTGAATTTGAAGTCCCCGTTATAAAATTCTCATGTTGTCTCTGTCACTTTAAGCGCCTGTTCTGCGATGTCCGAATAGTTACTACTCACCGAAAAAATAGAACAGGTTTTGCATGAAATTATCTGACAAGTAAGTTAACGGGAACTTGTTCGTAGGTGGTGAAGCCGATTCAGTAGCAGATGTAGCATAATACTGGAAAACTTACTTAAAACATTTCTCGGTACATTAGGATCTAATTTATCGCGGTAATTGTCACACCAGAAACACTTTTGAGAAAGTATTTAAGGTTAGTCTTTTGAATATTCCATGATGAGATATACATAAACGATCAATTTCATATCGGCTGTGCAGAGTTTGAATACAAAATAGTCTCATCCAGATGATACCAGCCACCTTGCGATTGTTGCTCCACCTAGCCGAGGGCGTACTACCTTACGTTTGCCGATTTGCAGACTCCACTTAAAAACACGTAGACATGATTGGTTCAATCATGAAGCTGAATCAATAAGTCGTAGATGACGATCCATTGCCACTTGAGCTTACTAATTCTTAAACCCCCTTATAAATAAAAGTGAAGTAAAGGAATGCAAAATTAATCCTCGAATGTATGGTAAATCTGAAGCCTATACTTTTGATAACTTTACTCCGCGTTTATGAATAAGGGGGACACAAATATATTTCAATTCCTACCTCCATCATGCGCAGGCGGGTCCCAGGACAAGTCCACGTAGTTCTTGCCCACGCGCATGACACGCGGCGCGCGCGGCGGGGCGGGCGGGTTGGCCTTGCCCTTGACCTTGAAGGGTTGCGAGCTCGACGAGTACTTGCTCCAGCCGGCTGCGTTCTTCGCTCGGACACGGAACTCGTATTCGTGACCGGGTTCGAGGTTGTATGCCTGGGAAGATGGTATAATGTGTTAGAACCTGGTAATCATTGAGAGTAGATATTTTATCGCAGAGTAGATACTATTATCGCATAATCAGCCTATACTATAATATTCCCACTGCTGTGACACAGGCATCCTCTCTTCGAGAGGGAGCGGGCCATAATCTACCACGCGGGCCCAGTGCGGGTTGGTAGAGGTCACACGTCTTCGAATTTTTGGTTCTAGGACATGCCAGATACCTCACGATGTTTTCTTTCACCGTTTTGAGAGCAGTGATGACGAAATTATTTTCACAAAGCGAAGCGCGTGCCTGGGTTTGAACTCACGACCTACTACTCGTCAGTCGGGGCCGAGACCACTGGCCACCACTGCTCCAGACTATTATCGTTACCAATAAGATGTCGTTGAAAGACATAATTTAAAAAAGAGTCAAAATAACTCATACTAACATACAACTTCAAATCTAAGGCTAGGATTTTCAGAAAAAAAAAAAGCTATTTCATACAATAATTTCGGAAATGGTAGTGATTCTTTTCGGTTTCCACCAAAATGGGGGGAAAAAGAGATGTCTCGAACTGTTTTAGGGACTGTTCATTTATTACGTAAGACGATTTGAGGGGGGAGGGCGTTCAAACTAGACTTATTTTTTCTTACGTGGGAGTGGGAGGGGTCTAGATTGTTCTAACGTAAGATTTAACCCTTTACTGCATGATATATTAAATAAGTGACATTTTTTGTTTTAAGTTAATATCTTTATTAAAGCTTCAGAATTAATTATAGTGTTTTTTTTTTATTTTTTATGTCCAAGTGGTATGTGATGATAGACAAAATAGTTGTGTTTTATTATTGCTAATGATATGAAAAACAAACCCCATTAGGATTTATACGCTAGTTTTTTTATTTTTTTAGAGTAAATAAACTGTAAGCATGTTAAACCATAATATGGTTTCCTATGCGGTAAAGGGTTAAAAAGTAAGCAAAAAGTTGTTTTTGTTTTTTTTTCTTTGCAATTATGGTAGATACTGATATCTACCATAACTGTAAAGAAAAAAATCCTTAAATCGTCTTACGTAATAAATGAACTGCCCCTTACTAGATGTATTTTCTTTCTGCAGATTGACCTTATTTTTGCATCAGTTTTTTTTTATTTTTGCATCCATCCGTTCAGCTCCAACAGAATACAATTATTTTCATAGACTAGGCCAAATATCTCCTCTCCATTTAGATACAAAGCGACACTAAAGGATTCCACCAATGGAATCAACGCTCACCTGGTAATTACAGTCCTTGACCAGATAATCAGCACCGTTCCAGACGCCATCTTGCACGTCTCTGAACTCGAGCTTGTAGCCCTGGATGCGTGCGCCGCCGTCGGAGCGCGGTCTGTCCCAGATGAGCGATGCGGCCGAACCGTCCCAGTCGACCACGCGTGGTACTCCTGGCGGGTCGGGGATTGTGAAGGGGAACTGTGGAAAGGATATACACGTTAGAGTTGCCGTTATACCTTAATCATCATCACCTGCCTAGCCTTTTCCCAACTATGTTGGGGTCGGCTTCCAGTCTAACCGGATGCAGCTGAGTACCAGTATTTTACATGAAGCGACTGCCTATCTGACCTCCACAACCCTGTTACTGGGTAATACGAAACCCCTTGGTAAGACTGGTTGTTAGACTTTCGGGCTTCTGACGACCTGTAACAACTGTCGAAGATCCACGAATGACAGCCGGGACCAACGGCTTAACGTGCTTTCCGAGGCACGGAGGGGTCTCGGTATGTAAAGATGGTCACCCATCCACAGACCAATCGCGGCAAGCGTAGCTTAATCTGATCGATCGACCTGTGCGGCTGTTGTTATTTAGCCAGTCAACGACGACTAATAGAGAAGTACGGAAGAAAATAGACATGTAGCGACGACTCCAAATAAATTGGGACAAGGGCAAGAGAGTGATGATGAGTTTCTTAATATAAATTGTCCACTAAAACGCATACCTTAGCAGTAACAGGATCTTCCAGAGCCAACGGGTCTGACACTCCGTAGAGGTTCTCGGCGCGGACGCGGAACCAGTACTTGCGGTTCGGTTCCAGACCCATGACGTTGTAGTGGCAGTTGCGCACGAAGGAGGATATCTTTGACCATACCTGGGGGTAGAAATGTGAGGTTAGAAATGTTAAGGCATAAGTAAATTGAAGACTTTATGTAAAATATCACAATGTGATTTAATAATCTCTTTACATCAAATGCAGCATGGAAAAACAGCGCTCAAGCATTACTTAAAAAATGTCGTGTAAAATAATTGTGTAAAGGATTTGGTTTCTAACTTGTTGACAGATCCTATTTCGCTCAAAGATGTTTCGTATGCCAAATAGCAAGCCATTTTTGTCGGAAACAAGCGTGGTATAACATTTAGGCTGGTCAAGTAGTTTTACTGGCTATCTGCTTTTCAGTCTATGCTTGCGCATTTTAATCATAAAATCTAGAATAATATTTCCTCAATACAGTTTTTTTTTTTCTATAAGTGCCGATTTATAGAGAGAATATTTTTTATTGCTGAATAGGCCCGTTCTTGACCTCGATCACGCCTAATGGAAAGCGATGGATGAGGTCTATGATGGAACGAGCGGGCCCAGAAGATGCCTAAGGCACTGGAACTCCCACGCATCCACGACACACAGCAGGTTGCTTGACGCCGGACTCCGGTGGGAGGGTGGTCGCAAACCAGGCGGGTGTTAGCCCTACCACCGTAAGGGAACAATTGGCCAGTCAAATAAGGTGTTGGGTGTGACTGTCGAGGATTCGCATAGCGCTCGGTTCAGTTGAGTAACTGGCGATGGCGGAACAAACTGCGCTACACGAGGAGGCTTCTTCATGCATCCCATGATGAACGATATTTATAAATCGATATTTTCTAAAATAATGTCTAATAAATAAAAATATACATACTCCACTTTGGTCCATCTTCTCCACCACGTAGTTGGTGATGGGTGATCCACCATCGTCTAGTGGTGGTTTCCATGACAGCGTGCATGTGTCCGGAGTGATGTCATATACGTCCAGAGGTCCCACTGGTGGTGATGGTTTGTCTACGACCAGCACCTGGGTAGAAAGAAGTTATAGTTTATGTAAGAAATTGAAGACATCTGTTCATCAGTTTTTTTTTTTTTCTACACCGTAAGATAGTATTTCAATCAAGACTGGACAAGAATATGGAGACAGAAAAATAAATATAGATAAAGTTTTATTGCACGTCAAGTGTGGATTTAGAGACTAATGTCTGGATAAGTTCTGCTTAGCTTATCTAGATGGTAACTTTATTCAAATTGTGTTCCATTTCTTATGATACAAATATGATAAATTCCTTGTATTAAATGGACATAATCCATCGAGCCATCATCTGCCTACCCTTTTCTAAACATCTTGGGGTCGGCTTCCAGTCTAACCGGATGCAGCTGAATACCAGTATTTTACATGGAGCGACTGCCTATCTGAGCTCCACAACCCAGTTACTGGGTAATACGATACCCCTTGGTAAGACTGATTGTCAGACTTACGGGCTTCTAGCGGCTCGTAGCGACTGTCAAAGATCCAAGAATAACAGCCGGGACCAACGGATTAATGTGCTTTCCAAGGCACGGGGTCTCAGTATGTACCGATGGTCACCCATCCACGGATCGACCGCGGCAAGCATAGCTTAACCTGATCGAACGTCCCGTGCGGTTGTTATTACTTAGCCAAAAGCCCCTCCAGTTCGATTTCTTATATAATATAAATATATGATTAATTCTTTGTATTAAATGGAAATAATTCATCGGGTCTCAATATAATACTATTAAAATCAACCTCTTCTCAGTAATTAAGCGTATATTTCTCTTACCCTGCATGTAGCACTGTCAGAACCTTCGCTGTTGACCAGCTGAATGGTGTAAGATCCTGTGTCGGACCTCTTAGCAGGAACGCAATGGAACACAGTGTCGACATCTGATGTGACGAAACGGATGCGTTTGTCCGGAGACACTTCCTCGTTGTTTATTATCCATGATACCTGGGGAAAAGTATTGTTTTGGTTTAAGAAGGCTTAAGTAAAATGGAACACAAATGAAATAAAAATTCAATGCAATAACTAAACATGGTGGTTAAGAGCAGGCCCATTGCGTAGTAAAAAAAAAAAAAAAAAACAACTTTCAACTTAAGTCAAATGATATTCTAATCGAAACATTATGGAACTCGAACAAGCAGTTGCACCCAATATTGTAATTAAAACAAAAGGGCTACAGGACCATAACCCAGGAGAACATTACAATATACTAATAAAAACCCAGTTGAAAATGGACGTTACCCTACTCTCTATTCCAACTTTCAATTTGATGATAAAATTTTAACCTTTTGAACGCCAATCACTTGTATACAAGTTCGTATTACACAAGTGATTGGCGTTCAAAAGGTTAAAGACTAAAAAAATATCTCACCTTTGGCCTTGGGTTGCCAGTAAACGGCACAGTAATCTTGATCTCCTCTCCCGCAATAACGGTGATATCCCTAAGGCTAAGGTCGCTGGTGATCTTTGGCGAGTTGGGCGGCGCGGCAGCCCTGATAGCATCAGAGCTGGCAGAGTACGGTCCCTGACCAGCAGCATTCACTGCGGCGACACGGAACTCGTATTCATGGTTCTCAATCAAACCGGTAACCTTGTAGGTAGTGTCAGGAATGTGTGCATGAGATGCTTTGGTCCATTTGTCTTCAGTAATAAGACGCTTTTCGACGACGTAACCAGTGATTGGTGATCCGCCATCGTGACGAGGTTTCGTCCAAGTGATGGTGATGGAAGATTCGGTTGTTTCCACAGAGCGTGGCGCACCGGGTGCGCCTGGTGGGTCGAATGGATGTCTCGCCTTGATTGGTTCAGTAGTCTGAGCTGGGTCAGATTGACCGTATTGGTTCTCAGCCATGACTCTGAATTCATAATCCCTGCCAACAGTCAAGTTCTTTACGCGTAAGAACGGAGTTGTAACATAACCGGATACTTTAGTCCAGTTGGCGGTTCTGCCTTCGCGTTTCTCAACAACGTAGTTCGTGATCTCGCCACCGCCATTGTCTTTCGGTGGGTTCCAGTATAATGTAAGGGCTTCGCCTTCGAATTCATCAGCCCGCAGGTTCTCTGGTTTACCAGGCCTGTCGAGGACACGTACGTTGATAGTAGCAGTATCATATCCAGACGGGTTGCGCAATTGCAGACGGTATTGACCAGCATCTGACCTCTTCGCGTTCTTGACGACAAGAGACGCAGATTCTGGTGTAATCTTCTGGAATATTCTGGAGTCACCTTCGACGTCAAGCAAGTTGTCGTCGGCGAACCATTGGGCAGTTGGTTGCGGGAAGCCAGTGTACGGCACGTGAATGGAGAAGTCTTCTCCAGCACGTACAGTGATATCTCGAACTCCTCCAAGATCCATGCATGGTTTGTTCGGTTGTTCAGCGATGATGATCTCAGCTGTAGGCTTGCTCGGGTCTGATCGGCCGACTTCGTTGACGGCAATGACCCTGAACTGGTATTCTGCTCCTTCCTTAAGGTTCGGGACAGTGTGTACCAGGCTTGGGATAGGAACGTCGTTAACGTCCTTCCAGTCTTTGTCTCCCTTGCCCTTCTGTTGCACGATGTATCCCTTGATCTTGGCTCCACCATCACTCTTAGGTGGCCTCCAGGATAGAGTAACAGAATCCTTGGTGACTCTGTCAGGTTTAGGTGCCTCCGGCGGGCTTGGTTTAAGACGCTGTGTCTGCGCAGTGATCGGTTCGGTCGGCTTGCTAGGCTTGCCGGGTCCGGCTTCATTGACGGCGATGACACGGAATTCATAGCGGTTTCCTTCACGCAAGTCTGAGACTGTGTAGCATGTGTTGGGTGTTGGGTAGTTGTTAACCTTGACCCAATCGCCTCCACGCTCTCTCTTCTCGACGTAGTATCCAGATATTGGTTTGCCACCGCAATCCTTCGGTGGGTCCCATTCGAGGGCACAGCTGCTCGAGCTGTATCCGGTGATCCTTGGTGTATCGGGTGCATCTGGTGGGTCGAATGGAGACTTGGCAAGGATAGGCTTGCTCTCCAACGGGTCAGAAACTCCGTATAAGTTCTCAGCGCGTACTCTGAACACGTATTTCTTGCCTTCTGTCAAGTTCTTAACAGTGAACGAGCACTTGGGACAGAATCCGGCAACTGTGCGCCAGTCATTGACTCCAAACTCGGAAACTTCGACAACGTAGCCAGTGATTTCGCTACCACCATCATCTGTAGGTGGTTGCCAAGATAGGCTGACAGCGTCGTGTGAAACTGGTAGGCATACAAGTGGTCCTTTAGGTACTCCTGGTTTGTCAACGACAATAACTTCGATATCAGCAGAGTCTTTGCCGTGAGCGTTGGATGCGGTAATTGTATATTTGCCAGCATCGTCGCGGACAGATTTCTCAATGTAGAGTTTGGTTTCATCAGCCTTTGTCTCGGCTGTAACCCTGTGTGAGTGTACGACAGGAACGGATCCCTTGGTCCAGGAGATAGTCGGTGTTGGCGCTCCGCTGATTGGAATGTTGATATTGATGGGTTCGCCTGCACGGACCTTGATCTTCCTGCCGATGAGGTGGTCTAGACTCAATTTCGGGCTCTCCTTCATAGGCTTGGCGATAAAGACGTTGGATTCGTCTGAAGGTTGACCAGGTCCTGCAGCATTGACTGCAGAAACTCTGTATTCGTATTGGTGACCTTCTTGAACTCTGTCGTCGTTGTATTCGTTGAATCTGACCGGTTCCTTGTTCATCTTGATCCAGCGGCCAGTAGCCTTGTCTCTCCTCTCGACATCGTAACCGATAATGTTGGATCCTCCGTTAGAGATAGGTGAAGACCATCTAATATTGATGTGGTCTTTGTCAGCAGCCACAAGTTCTGGTTTGCCAGGCTTTCCAGGTACAGTGTACTGGTTCTTGGCAATGATTGGCTTATCTGTGACCAGAGGTTCAGAGCGACCTTGAAGGTTCTCTGCGAAGACTCTGAACTCGTATTTCGTGCCTTCTGATAAACGAGGTACAGTTGCATGGTTGAATTTCGGATTGACGTACGTAACCGCTGGTACCCATCCACCTCCGTGTGTAAGATCCCGCTTCTCAATGACGTAAGCAGTAAGTTCACTGCCTCCATTGTCTTTAGGTGGTTTCCATGACAACGTGACTGATTGTGCGGTGATTTCTTCGTATACAAACGGTGGTTGAGGTGCTCCGGGTACATCAAGTACAATAACTTCAAAGCTACCTTCATCAGTTCCAGAATCGTTCTTCAATTTCAAAGTATATTTACCAGCGTCTGAACGCTTGCAGTTGACTGTATGAACAATAGTATGGTGACCGACAATGGTGACGGTAGTTCTCTCGTTAACAAGCACAGGTTTTCCATCACAAGTCCATGTTACTTCAGGAGTAGGTTCTCCAATGAAGTCAACATCCATATGGAAAATAAGTCCAGCCTTTATACGGATCTCCCTAAGTGGTGTAAGAATCTTAGGAGCAACAAATCTGTCTTTAGCTGTGACAATGTCAGAAGGCTCGCTGGGCTCTGATTGGCCGGCTTGGTTGACGGCAATGACGCGGAATTCATAGTCTTGTCCTTCAGTTAGGTCAGGTACCGTAGCCTTAGTCTTGCTAGGAGGAACATGGACAGCATTTACCCAGTAAGGGCTGCCCTTCTCCTTCTTCTGAATGATGTATCCGGTGATAGGGGATCCACCGTCAGATTTAGGCTTCTCCCATTCAAGATCACAGTGGGACTTGCTCCAGTCAGTAGCCTTAGGTTTGCCAGGTGCAGTTGGTTCATCGAATTCGTTCTTGGCTACAATAGCACGGTCTAACTCCAAAGGTTCAGATTGACCAATAGCGTTAACAGCGCTTACTCTGAACAGGTATTCCTTCATGTGGATTAATCTGGTTACTTGGTGAGACAAGAATGTGCTCATACCAGCATCAGACCAGGTACCACGAGACAGATCCATCTTCTCAATAATGTAGTGGAGGATCGGTGATCCACCATCATCCAAAGGTACCTTCCATGATAAGCAGCAGGACTCTTTGGTAACGTCAGAGACAGCCAATGGCTTCTCAGGTCTTGAAGGTTTGTCGAGGACAGTTACTTGAGCAGCAGCAGAGCATACTCCAAGGTCGTTCTTCAAGGTCAATTTGTAAACTCCTCCGTCAGCACGGACGGAGAATGGAATGTCTAATATGACCCTGTTATGTAAAATCTGTATGTCGATTCTATCTGATGGATGGACCACTTTTCCGTTGATCTGCCATTCGACTGTTGGTTTAGGCGATGCTTCGATCGGTATCTCGTATTGGATTCTCTGGCCAGCCTTGACAGTCTTGTCTGCCAGCAGCATTTTGTCGAAGTGTGGTGCGCAGAACCTAGCCTTAGCCACTTGTGGTGTTGAGGCATCACTAGGTTCTCCATTACCTGCCTTGTTGACAGCAATGACCCTGAACTCGTACTCTTCACCTTCTTGAAGGTTAGGTACTGTAGCGGTTGTCTGGTTGCCTGGTACAGTTGCGGCAACTTCCCAAGGTCCGTATTTCTTCTTAGCTTCGATAACGTAGCCGGTAATAGGTGATCCGCCATCTTTTTTCGGCGGAACCCATTCGAGGTCCATGTGGTCCTTGTCCCAGTCTTTGACGACGGGAGTTCCAGGTTTGTCTGGTGTTCCGTAGGGATCCTTGGCTGTGATTGGCTCGTGGCCCACAAGAGGCTGTGATTCGCCGAGTTTATTGACGGCGCGAACTCTGAAGTTGTAGTCGTGTCCTTCGATAAGATGGTCGATTCTGATGCTGCAAGCTTGGACTTCACCGGCTGGGATCCAGCGCATGTTTTCTTGGTCCATTTTTTCAACGACGTAGTGCGTGATTTCGGCACCACCATCGTCCTTTGGTGGCTTCCATCGGAGAGTGCAGCCAGACTTGGTGATGTCATCGGCGCGAAGAGGACCTTCAGGCGGTGTTGGCACATCCATGACAGTAACCTTGACTGTAGCTGAGTCAGTACCATTGATGTTCCTAGCCTTAAGAGTGTAGACTCCACTGTCAGCCCTCTTAGCATCAATAACGCGAATTTTGGTGCTGTGTGAGTCATTGACAACTTTAATCCTGTCAGAATTCATGACGAGATTGTCACCGTTAAACCATTCCTTAGTAGGAGTAGGTTCACCAACGACTGGTACGTCCAAATCGAAGTTCTGTCCGACTTTAACCTTGATATCGAACATGAAGTTCCTATCAATCTTGGGTGGTAGATTCTTGGGTCTTGCAAGATGTGGTGCTGTTCCATCGCTGGGTTCACCTTTACCGGCTTTGTTGACGGCGCGGACACGGAATTCGTAAGTATTTCCTTCGATAAGGTCTGGGACTTTGCCAGAAGTGACGTCGCCCTCGATCTGGGCACATTCTTCCCAGTCTGGTGCGAATCGGTCCTTCTTCTCGATGACGTATCCACTGATAGGCGCTCCGCCGTCAGTCTGGGGCCTAGTCCATTCCAGTTCCACGAAGTCTCTGTCGAAGTCCTTGATCTTGGGTGTGCCAGGCTTGCCGGCGACGTCGAACGGATTCTTCGCTTCGGTTGAGTGTGGAGTGGTGAGAGGCTCGGATTTGCCTTGCCTGTTGGAAAAAAAAATAGTAATTGTAAATAAGAGGAACTTAAATATCATACAATATCAATGCTTTCATTATCGTGTTCCTTTTATAAGAACCTTCAAAATATAAACGTCATCAGATTTTCATACATTTGGCAACGTAGAAACAACGCATAAGCCATATCTTGATTTATTTGACATACGCACCTACGGTGCAATAACGTCACTTATGCAATTTGGGAGGGTTGTAAATGTTAAACGTTTATATTATTTTATTACAAAATTGTGAGATGTTCGCTTTAACTTTAATATGAAGTTCAAAGTTGTAGTTTATTACCAGTTAATTTCTTTAGTCAAGAAGAGGAAGAAGAACATTATAATAGGATGGCGAATTTTTAAACGCTTCTCTTGAAATATTACATCATTTGCATAAGTGACGTTATTGCACCGTGGGTGCGATATGTGTGATAGGTACAGGAAAATCAAAATTAATGTATCTTGAAACGAAAAGTTACACGAGATAGCACTATAATGACCATGATTTAATTGATACAGGCCCGAAAGTAGGATTATTTTGCTTGGTTTCTTTTTATACAGTTAGTTGGTCACTACCAAAGACAGTATTAAAGCCTTATAAGCTCATTGGCCTTTAACCGAGTTAACCGAGTTGACATTCCAACCTAACCGTATTCGAATAACATAAACATAAAACTCATACACACCTATTAACAGCGCGTACTCTGAACTTGTACTTGTGTCCGGGCGTCAACCCTTCGACAGCAAGGCTGGTCTTAGGCCCGTCCGTCTCTCCAGCAGTGACCCATCTTCCAGTGGCCTCGTCCATGCGCTCCACCACGTACTTGTCGATGGGCTGGCCGCCGTCGTCTGCAGGCGGGTTCCAGGATAACTTGGCTCCGTTGGCGTGAACGTCGGAGACCTGGGGAAGAGTTGGGGTTAAAGTTATTGTATTGAATTTACTAGTAGTTTAGAATATTTTTGAGTTTAATATGTGCTCAATTTGATCAAAATATTTTGTCAAATTAATTGCATCTTGCGTGATGAATCATTCTACTTTTATATGATTTTGAATAATTGAATCTTTTCAAATTCGTGATATCATATACATAATCTGTTTAAAAAATTCATTACAATACGAATTGATCTTATAAAGACATCTTGTGGCAATGTTGTAAGCTCTATAATATATACAGGTTGATGCCATACTAGGCCCCAGAATACTCTGACTTTAATGACATCGACTAATTTTCAAACAGTTTTTTTTTTTACTTTGATAATAACCATTTTTTTATTTTTTATTATTATTATTTAGAAAAATCTTGTGAGTATTGTCAATTGTCAAAAACTTCCTGTACTGGCTGGTTAGGCCAGTCCGATAAGAAACTATCATAACTTGAACTAATTATAAAACCATAGTAACCAACCTTGAGGGGTCCTCCAGGTGGGCTGGGCACGTCCAGCACAATAACCTCAACCTCGGCCACATCCTTGCCGTTAGCGTTCTCCGCAGTGATAGTATATCTTCCACTATCACCACGCTTTGCAGACTTGCAGTTAATCTTAGTGTTGTAGTCTGAATGCTGCACTTTGGTATCGCCTCCAGATTTGACTTCCTTCTTGGCGAGGAACCATTTTGTTTCTGGCATCGGTTCTCCGGATACCTGTGAATAATGGTTGGATTAGAATTATGAGATTTTAGGGGGTTTGGTATTGTAATGGTAGGTTTTCTTACCGGTTTGGTTCTTGCCGAGATAGCGTGAACAGATATTTTAAATTAATGATACAGTTATTGGCAACATAGATAGACCATTTTCTGGATTAACACATAGGATACTTTTTATCAGAGTAATGTGTTCCCTTGGGATAACAGTTGAAAGTTAATTTTTACACGGGCGAAGTCGCGGGCAGAAGCTAGTACAACTATAGTTTTACTAAAGCAAAGCCGACTTATTCTGTAAACATACCTTGAGAACTTAGGTGAAGAGAGCGTGAAGTGAACTAACTGTCAATCAATCCCTAGCATCAGGAGGAATGACAGCTGACTTCATCGAAGTTTTCATGTTGAGTTTTTTACAGAATAGACCGGCTGGAGTATCGGTGTAATTACAGAAACCCACAAAATAATTTACCATAGCGATCAATGAAATACACTGTCCTTTCGCATTGTATGGAAACATCTTCAATTCTCTTGGTACTGACCTTGACATCGAAGCCGAACTTCTGTCCGACCTTGATCTTGATATCGATAAGGTTGGTCCTGTCGATCTTGGGCGCAAGGTTCCTGGGCTTGGCAACGATCGGGTGTGTGCTGTCGCTTGGCTCTCCTGGGCCTGCCTTGTTTACGGCGCGGACCCTGTGAAGAAAATGGGGGTTTATATTTATTTATTTATTTAATACTTCAAGCACATAAATGTACAGAGGCGGATTTAATGCCATAGGTATTTCTACCAGTCAACCTTTGGGTGATGCAGAGACAAACAGTAGTAGGTGCAATTATGAAAATTGAGGAATAAATATTTTAAATATAAATATAATATATATACCTAATTACATATAAATATAAGCACAAATAAATATACATAAATATACTAGAAAGAAATAAGACAAACAATGAGAAAATATTAGCGTTGTGATGATACCGCCAGCTTCTTGCGAATGTGCTCGCGAACCTTCACTTTAAAGGATAATCGGTTGGTTGCCATCCTGATTTCCTGGGGGAGCGCATTCCACAGAGAGATAGACTGAACGAAGAAGGAAGAGTAAATGAAGTCTGTGCGGTGAGTGGGACATAATGGTTTATAATGCGGGCAGATAAGAAAGGAAGGAAATACATTTATATACGTCAGAATGAAAATTCATTTTATTTACCTATACTGTGCAAAGTAATTAAATGAAAGAAGTTTAGTTTCAATTATGGGACTTCAGGGAACTAATTACAGGTAATGATAAGATCGGTCTTGATGTAAACAATAACTGCGTAACAACACAATAAAAAGCGCTTAGTCTACACGGAGAGAAAAATCTTAGAAAAATTACTGTGCTGTCTCATAATCTGAGTGCATTTGAGTGGTAATGGAAAAATTACCAGCACAGTAAAAATTCTTATGCTGTACAGTAAAATTTATTGGACAAATAGTGAATTTTTCCCAATCTCACTCAGAAAATTTTCTGTAGATGTCACTTGCACTCACTTTACAGTGACGGGCACAGTCATTTTTTAATGAAATGACCGCTTCTTACTTGAACATTATATTTCAGAGCATTCAGTAAAAAGAGGACGAAAGTCTAACTTAATAAATAGTCAAGAAATCAGTACGATATTAATTACAATTTGTGCTCCTCCAATTTGTTTGACATTTAAATTTAAAATTCTCAACCAACCTGAACTCATAAGTCTGTCCCTCGATCAGATCAGGCACAGTAGCCGTGGTCTTGTCCGCGGGCACTTCGAGTGCCTTTTCCCAGTTGCCGAACTTGTCCTTCTTCTCCACGATGTAGCCCTCGATGGGCGCGCCTCCGTCCTCCCTCGGCGGGGTCCACTTGAGGTCCACGTGGTCCTTGTCCCAGTCGGTGACGGATGGGGTGCCGGGGGCGCCTGTGGGGGGGACGGGGGTTAGTTTTGTTGAAGCAGTAAAACAAGTCAAGTTTATAGAGATAAATGGAATTTTCGTAGATGGCAAAGGATTCATTTTTGTAAAAAAGAAAAAAAATGCGTTGCTGGTTCAAGCCTTGGAAAGAGACATTTGTTGTTAGTGTTGTCGTATTTAGTAAACGCGTGACATAAGTTGTGATTTAAACCACATATGTCATATGAAACAAGTATTCGTGATTCGCAATTACTGTACCCAGCTGCAGCCACCAGGCTCATCATCTTCAGGAACAGTGATGCTACTTTTATCATAATCATAATAGTTACAAAGTTGGGTTGACTGTGTAGTATACACATTTGAATGGAGTCTGATTCTCAATGATAAAGTTGACATTTGCTGAGTCTACAACCTGGGGCCGTATTCATCATCTGCCTAGCCTTTTCCCAACGATGTTGGGGTCGGCTTCCAGTTTAACCGGATGCTGCTGAATATCAGTATTTTTGGAGTGACTGCCTATCTGACCTCCACAACCCAGTCACTGGGTAATACGATACCCCTTGGTAAAACTGTTTGTCAGACTCGGACTGTCAAAGATCCACGAATGACAAAGCCGGGACCAACGGCTTAGCGTGCTTTCTTAACCTTTTGAACGCCAATCACTTGTATACAAGTTCGTTGTACACAAGTGATTGGCGTTCAAAAGGTTAACTTAACTTCATCGATCGCCTTATGCGGCTGTTATTATTTAACCACGGGGTCGTATTACAAAGTATTAATGCCATCATGATTCCATTCCGAAAAATTGATGGTGCTATTGGTCATATATAGCTCCGTCACTCTCTTTCACTGGAATCGTGATGACATTAAACCGTTACCGTCCGTTATTGTAGATGTACAACATCTACAATTCTGTATCTAGTTATACCTTATTATTTGAATAACAAGACGATTTACTCACCAGGTTCGTCGAACGGATTCTTGGCGACGATGGACTCTTCACCGATGAGTGGTTCCGATTCGCCCTCCGAGTTCACAGCGGAAACACGGAACTTGTACTCCTTACCAGGAGTTAGGCCGGTTACATCGCATTCTGTGGAAGGGATGATAATTAGTGTTCAAATTAAAATGCCTGAGCTCGGTGGCAATAAAAATTAATTGTCAAATGCCTTAAATTATTCCAAATATCTGATAGTTTATTTAGCGAACTGGAGAGACATTTACAGTTTTATGAAGACGTTATAGTATATCTAAGGCTCACAATACAGCCTAGACTGTTACTCAACTTCATCATAATTACAAAATTTCATTTGGTTCTCAGTTTCAGTTCCAGCTGAGGTCATTTCCATGTGTTTGCACAACTGCAATAGATCTACACAGAACTGCAACTTGTCTGTTGAATGCAGCCTTCGTGTTTTGACCTCATCTGCTCACCTCTCTAGGAGAGGGGATATTTTCGCCTAATAGAGAGTGTAACGTTCCCAGCTAACGTAGTGACGGGCAGGCTGAGGGACTGCCTAATGTAATTTTTCAAGTTCTAAAAGTGCTGATTGACAGCTTTATTTGAATAAATGTTTTTTTTTTTTTTTCTCTCATATCTTAAACATAGTATACTCACTAGGCTCTTCGGAGCGGGCACAAGGCACCCAGCAGCCGGTCTCGGTGTCCAGCTTGTCGATCTGGTAGTACTCGATGGGAGTGCCGCCGTCGTCCTTCGGACGCTTCCACTTGAGGGTAGCGCCCTCTTTGTGGACATCCGAGATCTGGAATAAATATCGTAAAGGTCAAAGATAGGTGATCGCTAGTATAGCATCGAAGCTTTTGTCTGAAGAAGAGCAATATAATGCTGGTGCTAGCAACCGGGACCTTCTAATGTCAGGTGAAACTCTGGTCCTGGTGGGTAAAGCAAGCAGTTATTCATATCAAATACTTATTAATTTTCAGCCTTATCTGGCGTAGACAGGACTGTTTCATAGATATTTTATAACCGGGATTAACACACAGGATACTTTTTATCCCAATATTCCCACGTGATCGATACCTATGCGGATGAAACCGCGGGGCGCAGCTAGTTCAACATAAAAATTAGTTTCTCACCTGTAGCGGTCCTTCAGGTTTCAGTGGCTTATCAGTGACGACCACGTTGATAGTCACAGTATCTTTACCGCTTGAGTTGACAGCAGACACTGTGTATTCTCCCGAGTCATCCCGACGAACGGGACGGATCACCAGTTTTGTGAAGTATTCGGGACTGTCGATCATTACCGCCTTCGATGGACGAAGAGGCATGTTCTGGTATCTGTGGGGAAAAAATAGGAGTTAATTAAAAAACAGTTTTTCAAATAGAAGGGAATAGCGAAAGTTATAAAGAATTATAAATAATAATAATAATAAATAATAATATTCCACAACTTTCACACCACGCCATCTAGTACAAAACTAAGCAGAGCTTGTGTTATGAGTACTGGACAACTGATAAACATATATACATATGTATTTCTAAATACATACACATTATAGATAAATTACACCCAGACAAAGAATAAATGATCGTGCTCATCACACAAATATAGAGATATTAGATATAGATATTTTGTCATCAATATATTTTAACTTTTTTTTCCCCTCAAATTAATTATTTTTTAATATTTATAATGTCTAGAGTACTCTAGAATATGTCTTTAGCGGAGTGTCTCTTTCATATCTCTTCATATCCTTTACACATATTTTTCTGACATACAGTTAGACATTTTGCGCATTTGACATTCAGCGGCTGAGCCGAAGGATCTTTCGAACGTGAATCTTTACTGCGAAAATTGGGCAGGTTCATTTTCACCAGTTACATAATGTTAAACTGTTCACGTCTAGTAGTCAACATCGTCATTATTTATTTTCATGGCTTCATGCTTAGTCTTTCGTAGAAGCATCCAATAAAAAAGACTCATTCGTGATAGAAATCTGACCACAAACGTATTTTTTTTTTTTTTCGCCACGTCGTATCATCCCTAACGGCACTAACATATAAACTACTAAAAAGAAAAGCTCTGATTTGTGCTTACCTCCATTCAACAGCTGGCGCAGGCTCTCCAGTGATGGCAGCCTCCAACTTCAGCGTAGACCCAGCAGAGATGGTAACATCTCTGAGATGACGCCTGTCGATCTTTGGCGCCAGGAACCGCGGCTTGGCCAAGAAGTTCTTGCTGGCTTCCGAGGGTTTCGACTGGCCAGCCTTGTTGATGGCGATCACGCGGAACTGGTACTCGTTGCCTTCGATTAAGCTGTAGGGGGGAAAAGAAGGTTAGTTAGTCTTTATAAATATCTCCAGACACTTAAAACATGCCTACTTATGTGTTGTTTACTACTTTTACAAATATGCTAAAAATAATTAAACATAGCCAACTTCACACACTATATATCATAAATATATGAAACATATATTTATGATATATAGTGTATATATATATGAAACATAGGTGTACTTGTGTTCGGTAATGATAAATCGCGATTCTTAATTGAAAATATTCGACCAAGAATCTCGATTAAAAGCGCTAGATTTGAGTTGAGATTAGTATGGAATCTATCAGTTTTAAAACAGGATTCGTCCTTGAACATTTATTTATATAAACTTCTCGCACACAATAAGGTACAAAGGCGGACTTAATGCCTTAGGCATTCTCTACCAGTCAACCAAGGGTGGTTTAGAGATAAGATGGCATTGTTCTACAATAAGGGCAAAAGTATGCTAATCTTCAATCTCACAGGAGACGCATTTCCGCTGACAGCAATAGCTAAAATGGGACCTGTGACCAATGGGAATGGAAACCTTTATGTTTCTAAACATATAAAAGAGGTCTTTCAAAGTCCTTATCTGGAAAAAAACTCCTGGTCTAATATTCTGTCTACGACATCTAACTTACCCATTGACTGTGCCAGAAGGTGTCGGTGTATGAGTCTCGACGGCCTTCTCCCACAGCGGGCTGTACTTGTCCTTCTTCTCGATGATGTAGCCGATGATAGGCGAGCCACCGTCCGACAGGGGGGGCTCCCACTTGAGGTCCACGTGGCTCGCGGACCAGTCGTCTGGGACTGGCGTACCGGGCGCGTCGGGTGTAGCTGGAGGAAGAGGAACGGAATAAGAATAATATGGAAATTACAATTATTTCGGTGTCTAACGGTTTCACGTTGTTGTCATGTATTTTATGTTCTGTTATTTTAAAATAAATACTTCTAGGTACTTTTGCTTCGGGTTCGGGACACTATAGGATAAAAAAACTTACTGAACGGATCCTTGGCGACGATAGAGCCGAATGTCTCCAGCGGCTCCGACTCGCCTTCCTTGTTCAGCGCCTTCACACGGAACTTGTACTCGTGACCAGGGATAAGGCCGTCGACCTGAAAAGAAAAAAAAAAGAGGTTTTTATAACCATCGATTACGATACAATCAACATCTGCCTAGCCTTTTCCCAACTATGTTGGGGTCGGCTTCCAGTCTAACCGGATGCAGCTGAGTACCAGTATTTTACATGGAGCGACTGCCTATCTGACCTCCACAACCCAGTTACTGGGTAATACGATACCCCTTGGTAAGACTGGTCGTCAGACTTTCGGGATCCTGACTGTCAAAGATCCACAAATGACAGTCGGGACCAACGGATTAACGTGCTTTCCGAGGCACGGAGGGGTCTCGGTATGTAAAGATGGTCACCCATCCACAGGCCAACCGCGGCGAGCGTAGCTTAACCTGATAGATTGACCTGTGCGGCTGTAATTATTTAGCCACGGGCCCCTCGATCTAGTCTATATATCTGGATATAATAATGTAAATGGATATTAAGCTAGTATCTTTAAACACAGTTCCAACCGTGCGATTCTGTAACCATCACCATTTATCTGACCGTGAAAGCTTGGGTGAAGTGAGCGTGGAGTGAGCTGTCATTCGCTAGGGATTAACACTATTAAGTGCTCACTTCACTTATGATTTCACGGTGAGATTTTTACAGAATCGACCGGCAGGTCGTTTAAACCCAAAAGACCCTCACAACTCTTGACAAAACAAGTGTCCTAAAACATTGCAAGTTTTAGATTTCTTGACTTCTTGGAACTGCTGCTGAATATAAAGTTTTGCCAGCTATATCGCGATCTCATGATAAAAGAAATTAACGATTATTAACAGACGTATTAGCCATTAGTCAAAATCTGTCACGTCGTTAAGAAAACAACAGCATTTTACTTTAAACTAATTTGTTAATTGGAGCCACTTCAAGATGACTGAGGTTTAATGCCTTAATTTTGCCACTACGAGAGGGGTAGATCCCTTTTTCACAACAGAATTATGATGTAATTAATACTTGATATTATAGAGGTACTAGCGACCCGCCCCGGCTTCGCACGGGTGCAATGGAGAAACACTGATAATTTTAGAGCCATTATTTCTCGTAAAAAGTATAGGATAAAAAATGGTTATTGTGGGTTATCCCTAAGAGATAGACATATACCATCGCGGACTTTTTTGTAGACCTTTTTAAGGTGTACAATACTGTAGTACATAATTTTGATCTATCTCGAATGGTTCAGCCAGCGTTTACAATGTAAGCGCAAAAAAATGTGTTTATTTACGACATCACATTAGAAACCTCTAAAATTATCAGTGTTGCTCTACTATATTATGCATGTATTATACATATAAACCTTCCTCTTAAATCACTCTATCTATTAAAAAAAACCGCATCAAAATCCGTTGCGTAGTTTTAAAGATCTAAGCATATATAGGGACAGACAGACAGGGAAGCGACTTTGTTTTATACTATGTAGTGATGAGGAACGGGGTGTAAAGTCCACTCATTCTGCATAGGAAAGGGAGGATTCTCCGACCAAACGGGTGGGCAACTACCCAATAGCGAGACGTTGTATATATATGCTAGTTGCGCGGTAAACTCTGCTTGCGCGATGCAGGATTTTGCGTGACGTCAGTAAGATGCGTAGTTCGCATGTGGCGGTGTAGATGTCGCTACAATATTACGGCCTCATGAGACTTTTGGACACTAAATCTCTAATCCTACAAAAAGTAATATCTTACCTCCATCTCTGGCACATTGCCGTGGGTCTTGCCAACAGGCACCCACGAGCCGGTCTCGGGATCGTACTTCTCAACAAGGTACGCCTCGATTGGTTCACCGCCGTCGTCCTTGGGCCGCTTCCATTTGAGCGTGCATCCGTCTTTATGGATGTCTGACACTTCTAGCGGGCCCTCGGGTTTGTCAGGTTTAGCTGGAGAGAAGAGAACCAAGATAGTTAAAATATAATCTAGATATCAGTATTATTCCGGCTGAAATTTCATGGAATTGTCTGAATTTTAAATGACTTGCCGTCGGTGAGTGCCAACACACTTTTGGAAATCAGTTTTACTGTAGATTTTGTAGATTAAAAGCTGATAATAAAAATAAATTGAAAAGTTAAAGCATAGTTGTCATAGTGCGTCTATATGAAAAGACGCTTTTGCCCTAAGATGGCACCATCACAGACCCGTATAATCTACAGGTTTTCAAGATTAGTTGAAAGCATTCTATCATACGCATTGGCTATGATATTTAAGATACTGTCCCACCTGCTCGAGAGACACCATATTTATTATATTCTCCACAGAGTTAAAAATGACAATACTTACATGTGACAATAATCTCTAGCTCGGCGGTGTCCTGTCCGTACTTGTTGACGGCCTGTATCTTGTACGTGCCGGAGTCCTTGCGACGCGGGCTCGCGTGCTGGTACTTGGTTAGGTACGGTACGTTTATCACTGAAAAGAGGTAAATATATTAGACGTATGGTTCAATTAAGTAGCATAACTCTATGATTATGACACGCTTCAAATGAATGTCAATCAGTCTTGCGTTACTTTAGGATATCTCACAAGCTGTGGAGGGTTTACAGTAGTCGTGTTGGTTGGCGCACTGGTTAAGCGATTGACCGCTGCGCAGCGTGTTGCGGGTTCAATTTCCGCACGGAACAAATATTTTTATGACCTACAAGTAGTTGTTCCGGGTCTGGCTGTTTGTGTATGTGAGTTTAAATGTTTGTAAACTCACCCACAATACTGGAGAAATTCCTAGTGTGGGGCAAAGTTTATATAAAAAAAAATATAGAAATGGGATTCAACATCTATAAATTCAGCCACATTTGGTTTAGTATCCGGTTTTCCATCCTACATAAAATTTTGAGACAAAAGTTAGACTGATAACCTCATACAGCTGTATGAGGTTATCTGTCTAACTTTTGTCCAATTCCAAAATTTCCCAAAACCTTCCCAAAAAGATTTTCGGGTGTCTGTCACCAAGTGCAAGAAGTGATTCCCATAATTTGTAAGAACGTTCGCATTCTAACCTCAGTCTCGACGTTTATTTTCCTACATTTGTGACATTGATTGTCACTGAAACAAGATTCTGACTTGAATTTCAACATTTTTTAAGCACCTGAATTGGCCTTCTGATGTCTGATATTGGCGCAGATTCCCTTGTTCACAAACTAAACAAAATTTAAGTTCAGTGCATCTTTTTCTTTCTATTTGATTAGGAAAACAACAGAAGATATATATTAGTTTAGTCCTGTCAAATTAGTCAGCGCATGACGTAAATTGACGTATTTTTAGTAGCCAATTTTTTAATCACGTCTAAACTTGTCTATGGAGTGTCTTAATTTGACCGGACTAAACTAATATTTATCTTCTGTCCTTTTCTTAATGAAAAAAAAAAAACAAGATGCACTGAACTTAAATTTAGTTTAGTTTGTGAACAAGGGCAAGAATCGGCGCCATGATCCCCTGATCATAATTAGTTTAATTAATAAAAAGTCTCTATTACAATATTGTACTTAGTTTTGGGCGAGCTATTGGCACTGGTTATAAGGCCCGATGAGAAATTTAGCTTATCATACATACTGTGTAAGCCATTGATTCCCAAAGTGGTCCAGGTCGACCCCCAGGAGCCCACGGGAGACTCGACGGGGGTCTACGTTAGAACTAATCTTCACATTTTTTGTCTAGTTTTGGTAATATGGTAGAAATGTAGCTGGGGGGTCCACCGGAACCAGCAAAAATTTTAAAGTGGCCTATGAGAAAAGAAAGTTTGGGAACCTCTGGTGTAAACTTACATTTCAATCCATTGCCGCTGCTAACGGACTTGCCGTTGAGCGTCCATGTGACGTCCGGCGCGGGTTCTCCCGAAACCTTGACGTCCAGGGAGATGGGTTCTCCTTCGTGCACCTTGATGGTGCGTAGGTTGCGACGGTCGATCTTGGGAGCCACTGGAAGAGAAATCCATAGATAATATCCGCTGCAATATTTTTATGCAACAGTAAAAAGGTTGCCTGGAAGAGATCGCAGAAAGCGATAAGACCGCCAATTGTATGTTTTGTCGTGTTGAATGTTTTTATTTTTCTGGTTTACACTAAAGTATATAAATGTGTGTGTAGTTTCCCATTTGCAAAATGCCAAAAGTTTTGAAAACTTTCGTTACTCTTTCTTAAAAAAAAAAGTGCAGCTTAGCAAACGAATATAAAATCTCGAGATGTTTGGCTGTTATCGTACTTTAGGTAACTTTTGTCCTGCAGTGGGACATAGAATATATATTATGGATCCGGAAAACTACAGTGACATCGTTATATTTTCCTCTGTTTTTGCCAAATTACAAGCATTTAGTCATATTGATATACATAAGGATTTGGAATCCGCCACTCGCTCATTTTCTTGTGACAAAAACTCGTTGTAAAAGTCGGTACTGGTAAAAAATATTCTTGATATTAGTAGAGTGGGTTTAAAACTTACGTCTCCTAGGTTTGCAGATGACAGACTTGCTGGCATCCGAAGGCTCTCCTGGTCCAGCCTCGTTGACGGCCTTCACACGGAATTCGTATTCCGTGCCCTCGTCTAGGTTCGGAACTGTCGCCTTCTCGTTGTCGTTGGGTCCAACCTGAAAGAATACAATGTAATGAGTTAGAGTGGAACCGCAAGGCGTGATCTGTTCATGTTCTCAGCATAATATTAAACCTTTGATAGTGAGAAAGGTGTATCTGCAGATGCGGGACTTTTTGATCACGAATTTACAATGTGAAAAATAAAATCACCCGCCAAATTGCATTGATTTTGTAAACTTTATCTTTGTAAGATCTCGGCTATTATTTCAGGTTTTAAAAATAGAACAATTAATCAGTCAATCTTGCAAAGCAATTTTACAATCTACGACTGAGCTATAAATGTATCCATTAAATTGTGGATTTTTTTAAGGGTTTACATTTTTCAGACAACGTTTATTATATATTTTGGTACAACTACATATCGAAATTGTAGTCCATATCTTTGTCGAGTAATAACCAAGTTTGAAAGACTCACCTCGCAAGCTTTCACCCACTTGGGCGATCCCTTCTCCCTCTTTTCGATGATGTATCCAGTAATGGGCGCGCCGCCATCTTTGATCGGCTTCTCCCATTTGAGGTCCACGTGTTCCTTGTCCCAGTCCACCACTTCCGGTGTTCCAGGCTTGCCGGGCTCGTCTGGGAAGGGAAATGGATAGTTAGATTCATAGTTCTTAAAGCTCAACACTCGATTTATTTATTAATTTCCACACAATGTCCTCGTGAAAGTAAATTTCAGTTGATTATTTAATTAGACAAATAAAAAAAGGGCGGTTGAAGTTATACGATACTTTTACTTAATAGAAATGAAAAAACTAGGTATATTTGTCACAGAAAAACGTGCAAATAGATCAGTTAACTCCAATAATATAGAAAAATAAAAAAGCAAAATAGAAGATATAATCACGAGCACAGGACAGAAACAGCAGCTGCACGTCATGACTGTGACAAGAAAGAAGAAACAAGAAGAAACCTATCATTGCTATGTTAGCATACCATTGATAAGTTTCGAAGAAATGAGAACCTACTTCAGTTTGGTCCTAGGACAAACTTGAGTGGCGTTCTCATTCCACTTCCCAAATCCCAATGCAGTGAAATCTTTCAAATTAACCAAAATAATTATTATAGAGCTGTTCGGATTGCCTATAACTTTTAAATAAACAGCAAAGTCGGTAGATATCACCAACATAAAATATGTACGCACCGAACGGATTCTTCGCAATAATCGAGTGATCCGCTTCCAAAGGCTCCGAAACTCCTTCATTATTGACAGCAGACACTCTAAACTTGTACTCGTGTCCCGGCACGAGATTCTCGATCTCGGCCTTCGGGTCTTTAGTCTTGAGCGCCGGCATCCACCTTCCGGTCTCGGTGTCGAGCTTCTCGACGAGGTAGTGGTCGATGGGTGCGCCGCCATCGTCTAGTGGCGGGTTCCATTTGAGTGTGCAGCCTTCTTTGTGGACGTCTGAGATCTGGAAGCGAAGCAGTTTATGAGTACGGTGTATTTTTCAGGGCACTGCTAGCAAGCTTAAGTAGTCCTTTATGGGATAAAAAGTTGCCATCAACTTTCGCGTAATTTACAGAAACAGCCGCATCTGAAAGTAGTCATTGATAAGTAAGACGATCTCTTAAACCTTGCCCCTAAACGATAGATCACTTGCTACAAATGTGGTGTTGTTTTTTTTTTTTGTGAAATAAGAGTTTCTCTTCATAACTGTTACATTTACGAAGTGCACTCAACCAAAGAGCTAATGAACTTAGCACATAACGATAGAAACACCAAATTTTCCAACCTGAATATTATTTTTACGAATATAATAGAGTAGTACTGCGGAAACCATCATTTATACAGCGTAGTGCAGATACAGGTTGCAGCCAATCTAGTTTAAATCAAAGTTTATGACAGTTATTGATAACTAACTTTTGCCCGAGGCTTCGCCCGCGTGGAGTTCGGAAATTAATAAAAAAAAGTTAGTTAAATTAAATTAATTTAACACTTTAGACTCACAAAATGTAAACTTGCTTAAATAAAAAAAATAACTAAAGTTTCTAATATAATTCAATCATGATTCGAAAGACACGTGGCGCCATCTATTATCATAACGTTATAATAATAATAATAATAATAATAATAATTTATTTATTTGTATATATATTATTTATTTACGTTATTGTTCTATGTCCGTTTCTGTACACCTGACAACGTATATGCAAAATTTCAGGATGATCGGTTCAGTGGTTTAGTCGTGAAAAGGTAACAAACAAACTTACTTTCGCATTTATAATATTAAGTTAGGATTTTATAATAAGTTGACTCACCTTCAGCGGTCCCTCTGGTTTAGCCGGTACATCCAGCACATTGATCTGGATGGTGGCCTCATCCTTGCCGCTGCTGTTCTCAGCCTTCAGTACATAGGTACCGCTGTGTTTACGCGCTGCCACGATAACCGACAGCTTGGTCCTGTAGTCTTCTACGTCAACAGTTAGGTCGTCGCGGGTAGATAGACGTTCTTTGTTGTGGAACCTGTGTGGAGAGGACACAATAAGTCTGGTTAAAAGTTACTGAAAAAAAAAAAAACGTTGTAAAATGAGAAGTCATGAAAAGAAACGATTTTTTTCCAGGTTTTGTTTTTGTAAATATTGATAATAACTATCGAGCAACCCTACCTAGACAAGACTGATGTGGATGCTGCTAACGAACTGAGTAGACGTCAATTACAATAAATCGCTATAGATAAATAAACTTGCTTTATTCTTTAATTAATCAATAACTGAACAGCCGGTCGATTCCGTAAAAATCTCACCGTGAAATCATAACTGAAGTGAGCACTTAATAGTGTTAGTCCCTAGCGAATGACAGCTCACTCCACGCTCACTTCACCCAAGCTTTCACGGTGAGATGGTTACAGAAACCCATGGCAGTACTATTGTTACAGATTATTTCGTATTGTATTAAAGTTCTTAATTAATATTGATAATTCACGGGCAAAATTAACCTTCCAGAAGAAAATATATGAATATCACTTGCTTTAAAGTCGCTATTTTCATTATATGATACGATAAGGTTCTGAGTATGTTCAAGGTGTTCATAGGCCGACTTCTACTTAAGCTTAAGCATCAGAGCTAGCAAGAGCGCGAAAATTGCACAAGCATAATCAGCCAACAATGTTCCCACTGCTTTGACACACGCCACCACGCGAGCTCAGTGCTGGTTGGTTCAAATTTTTGATTCTAGGAGATTTTCCTCGCGATGTTTTCCTTCACCATTTTGAGAGCAGTGGTGATGAAATAATTATTTATACTACACCTGCTTGGAAAGTACCTTGATACTTTATCAAATTTACGGTAGAAAGTACGTCATTGCATATCGAACAAATATGCGGGGAGAAAACGCATCTGAGCGGGAGAGAAAAGTGTATGAAAATCCATTTCTTACGTGGTTTTTCTTTTTTAATTTTGGTTAAGACTATGCGCCGGTAACCTAAATATCAAAAGCCAAAAAGTTTTTACAGTGAGTTTTTATCTCCAAGTTCGCAAAATGACACTGGCCACTAGCTGTGTGTTGGATGGTGTCGGGCTGGCAGTGCGACCCTGCGGCGGCGGCGGCAGGATAAACAATTTGAAAAAAGAACATGTGAAAATTGCAGACGCCATTGGCGCCATTTCCAATTTGTGTGTTGTTTGAGGATTCAGTTTTCGTAGAAAGTAAAATAAAGATTTCGTTTTTTATTTTCCTCGTAGGTGTAGTATAAAGCACTATGTATCACTCGAGAGAAAGTGCGATTCCCGATCTCGGGTGTTTTAAAGCCACCCTCGACGGTAATCGGTCACTTTCTCCTCTCGGTGAACAATGTACTATTATACCGCCTGACTGGGTTCAAACCGACAACCTACAACTCGTAAGTCGTATCATATTGATGTGTTGTCTTGGCGCTAGATGAAGCGATGACAGAATTTTATCACACTGGGGAAGTCATCTCGTAGCCAAATTCTGGGCTGACTCAATTTACACGACACGCTAAGACGAAGGCAAGTCAATTTTGTCGTCTAGTTTTCACTTATCAATGAAAGTGTTCGATATCGCAAAATAAATTATGGAACTCAAATGGATTTGGACAGAGCAAGGCAAGTCTGGCAAGGCCCATTGATGACAGGTGTAAGTCAGTCGCGTCCAAGGAGTGGGAGACGAAGCGTCGGTCGTCTGGCGGCGAAATGGGTGGACGACATTGTTGCCATCACGGGTAGAATGGATGAGGCTGGCACTGGAGCGTGGGGATTTGCGCAAGAAAAGAGAGGCATATGCCCAGCGATGGGTGAAGTCAGGCTGTGGATTATAATAGAAGGAAGACTCACCAGGTCTTGGTCGGCGGCGGTTCTCCGCTGACCTTGACATCCAGCCTGATGTTCTGTCCCGCCTTGAGAGTGATGTCACGCATGTTGGTGCGGTCGATCTTCGGCGGCGCTGTGGAAGGGAAAATTTCAGTTTGACTATCAATCTTACTTGTATTTTAGCTATTTCAAAATGATGTTCGTTTCGATAAAAGTACTGAAGTTTTACCAACTACAAAGAGCAAGGGATAAAAATAAACCTTTTTTTTTGTTTAATCATTGATTCCCAAAGTGATCCAGGTGGACCCGAGGGGTCCACGGGAGACTCGACGAGGGTCTACGTTAGATCGAATCTTCACATTTTTTGTCGAGTTTTGGGAATATGGTAGAAACGTAGCTGCAGGGGGTCCACCGGAACCAGCAAAATTTTTAAAGTTTTGTATGAGAAAAAAAAGTTTGGGAACCTCTGGTTTAACTTTTTAATTCTAAAAAGTTTCACGACTCAAACGTGAAACTTTAAAAAAAAATTAAAAGTGTCAAGAGGATCAACGGACCAAAATATTTTTAATAGTCCTTTAGAATTGACATTAATCTGATCCGTGTTGCTAGTGTGGTATTCCAACAAAAGAAAAGAGGATTTTTATTATTTCAAGCCACTTTTTCTAATCATTTATATAAAAGACATTGAATAATTTACATCTCTACTGTAGGATTCTACTGTACTCTACTGTACTGTAGTTTGTCTTCACCGTGATCGGGTAAAAAGTAAGAGAAAAGGTGTCCAGATGTGGGACAGTACAGGATGGTTGAAAAAAAAAAAAGATCAATGGTCCACTTACCGAATCTGTCCTTAGCCAGTAGGTTCTCGGTAGGCGCGGACGCCTTGCCGGGTCCAGCCTTGTTGACAGCCTTCACACGGAACTGGTATGTCTTGCCTTCGATCAGGTCAGGTACACGGGCCTCGGTCTTGTTTCCGGGCACCTGTGGGTATACATTAATGATATAGTGTTCTGTTTGGTAAGAAAACATGGAAAAGTTAAGACAGAATTTGAGGTCTTTTAATGGTGGTTCGTAGAACATCACTGTTTTTACCTCTATACCTTGATGTCGTCCCAATTTCATGAAAAATCTTTCAAATACTAATTACGAATCCTTATTATTCCGTCGAATTTTATAATATGGGTTTTGTCATCTCTACACAAAGTCATTTTTGAGTTATTACATTTTACGGCAGAATCGGAAGTTACGAGAAGTACAAAAAAGTAGTCCAAGATATCATGATTTTCTAGATAAGTAAACTGACGAAGCCCATGTTTAGCAAAATATCGCCTTTAACCGCAGTCAGAAGTAGACTGGAAAAGATTCTATGTTAAACATGGTCATATATCTAACATGAAATCAGGCATTATGCGTAACATTATTAGCCTTCTTGTCATAGTCACAACGTGCAGCTGCCGACTATTTCTGTTGTTTGCTTGTGAATTAGAAATACTCGTGATTATAGATATTTTTTTTTTTTTTTATCGAATTAACACACATATTTTTGTATACAACATGTCGCAGAATTAACGCACAACCTCTTAAGGGGTCATTGTACTCATAATTATGAACAACTTTTACTATGGGACCAAACCTGAAATCGCGAAAAAAAATCAGCTATTCCTTACATTTATGTTCGCATAACTCGTCAAAATGTAGGGAACAGCTGATTTTTTTCGCGATTTCTGTTTTGGTCCCATAGTAAAAGTTGTTCATAATTATGAGTACAATGGCAACTTATGAGGTTGTGCGTTATTTAAGTTACAACTTGTATACACGTGTTTGTGACAACTAAACCTATTATTCTTTCTCTTAGATGGTATATGAAGAGTTACGTACCTCAGCAGCCTTCACCCATTTGCCGGTGTCCCGGTCCTTCTTCTCCACGATGTAGCCGGTGATGGGCGCTCCGCCATCGTCCTTGGGCGCCTCCCACTTGATGTCGGCGTGGTCGGCGCTCCAGTCCTTGAACTCGGGCTTGCCGGGGGCGTCGGGTTCGCCTGGGAAGTTATATTATTGTTAGGATGCTGATTTTTCTATAGCTTAAGTTTTTGAATGATTTCGAATTGAAAGCACTTTACAGATCTTCAGGTCATCATCAAAAAAAATTAAATGCGGGAATAACTAAAATATTAGTATCTTATTCGCGTTTCTATTTAAGAATGTCCAGTTTCTGAGGGCCTCACATAAAACTTGATACCAATGATTGCAAGTTATCAAATCCAATACAAGAGTCACTGTAGTGAGTGTTCAAAAATCTAATAATGAAATCGGATAGTTAAAACTAAATCTTAGTTTAACACAAAAACCGTTTTGTGTACTTTTTAAAATCAATATAACTACAAATGTTTAAGCTAGTGAATGTTTGTGAGGCCACTGAACGCAAACAAACCCTATCATTCTCTGAAATCCAGCCACGAAAGTGAATTTATCATCATTAAGAAAACCATAAAGACAAACTCACCATAAGGATTCTTAGCAGTAGTAGCCGTATCGGTAACCAACGCCTCACTTTCACCCTCAGGATTAACGGCCTTGACCCTGAACAGGTAGTCCTTGCCCTCATTCAACCCTGTAACATCAGCTTCAGGAGTCTTAGTGGTGCATACAGGCACCCATCTTCCTGACTCCGTGTCCATACGTTCTACAACGTAGTTTTCGACCGGTTCGCCTCCATCGTCTTCTGGTGGCTCCCATTTGAGCTTGCAGCCGTTTGCTGTTACGTCTGATACCTGTGGTGAAAATTGGGGCTGGTTAGTGTAAAGAAGTCAATTGGTAACTATATTACATATTGGTATATATATATGAATCCGGCATCGGAGATAATTGTAAAGTTTAAAACAACAAACTCAATATCATGCAAGTCCAAGTTCGAATTCCATTGCAACTAAAAACATTCCGAACGTATTTATTACAAACGATCAATTAAAAATGAACTTAGAATACATAACGCTAAAGTAGATAATTAAGGAAGCGGCGCTAGAATTTAAATAATATAAGATTGTGTTTATGTTTTAGTCCCGTCGAGGTAGACCACGGCGGAGGTGGTGAGACGATGTGTTACCATTTGCAGGGCCAACATGGGCAGAGATCGTACTAGACAGGGCGGTTTGGAAGAAACAATGGGAGGACTTTGCCCAGTAGTGGAAAATTATGCAGGATAACAAAAAAAAAAAAAAAAATTGTGTTTTCAAACATCAAGTAGGGAAACCACTATTTATTGAAAGATATAATTTATTGGGGTAGTACATTATTGGGGTAATACACAAGTACCAGAGATGTACGTGGGTAATTCTCACGAAATTCCGAAATTCTTGTCCTTGGAGTTTATATAAAAATCCAACAAAGAAATGGATGTTACTAATATTTCTATACAATCGACATAACTTTACCTAAAAGTTTCACATAAGATTTTAGAGTCGTATAAATAAATAAATAAAAATCTATAACCATAATGTTCCTAAAATCATTCCCTCACTATGTCCCAAGTACCAATTTTAGTTACTTTTATTTACCAAAAAAGCACAAAAATCATTCGAATCATATTCAAGTAGGTTGGATTGTTTAAACATATTATTAATTTATGGGAAAACCCGAAATTAGCGTTATAAAGTAAAAAACGCGTTAAAAATTTGAATATTTATATGTGTCTCACAAAAATAAATCATTCCCTCACACTATTACTGGCAGTTGAATTATGAACGCATCTTAAATAAAATACGAACGCTACCATTAGTTTTTGAAAGTTGGCACTCATGTCAATTTTTCAAAATAGCGATTTTTCTGTGATCATGTTCGGGTGTGCGCTGCAAAAAGATTTTATTAATCTTATGGTTAAATTAAATTTTTGATCGTCATTTCATCACATGCTAAAAAAACAAAAGGTAAGTACTTTAACTGATTATAAGTTGCACAGATAAGATGGCTTTTGGGAGTAATTTTCTTATGCAGAAAAATCATTTTAAAAGTAAGGTTATGTCACGAGTCCTTTACAGTTATTCTTTATTTCATCATTCCCTCACCATCATTCCCTCATAAAAAGTTATGGTGAGGTAATGATGATATATGAGGGAATGATTTTTGGATGGGCTAACTGGCTTTTTTTATTGTTTGCTTTTATTAACTCTTGAATTTATTGCTGCACTATTGTTGTAGGTTAAAAATGTCAAGAAAAAAGAAGATAAGCAAAGAAGAAGCTAAATTAAAAAAGCAAGAATATGACCGAAAGCGCAGGGAAAAATGAAAGCTGATCCTGTAACACTTGAAATACTCCGCGAAAAAGAAAGAATTAAATACCTAAAAAAAAAGAAAAAGGGCAATTAAAACCTGTATCCGCAATGAGTTCCCGAGAAAGAAGGCAAAAAAGAAAAACTAGAAGAAAAATAGTCAAATATATAGAGACAAAAGAGTGAAAGTGCGAAAGAATTTAGCGAGACTGTTAGAGGAGACACCGCCTCCTAGCCCAGGACCTATGCAAAATAATGATGAATTAAGAAATCTGGCAGTTAATCGGAGAAGGCAGCAACTCAGAAGACGTAAAGGAATGCTTTATGCAAAAATATCCAGATTACAGGAAAGACTGAAACAAGAAATAAGAAGAAAAGAGAGATTCCGTAAGAGATGTCAAAGACAAAACAAAAATAATCAGACTTAATTAATAACTTAACTTAACTTAATTTCACTCTTTAATAAATAGTACCTACTAATAATTATAAGAAGTATTTTTTGTTTGGAAGAAAGCCAGTTAAGTTTCAAGTTAGTTTTTTATAGATTTTGTTTTATTGATTTTGATACTAAACATTCATTTTATCTATGAGACTAAAGTTTAAAATAAGAAGTTTTTCTGTTGTTAAAAATGCTTTTAGATGAATCCATAAGTTAGCAAGGATTTTATTGTCATTGTTATTTAATTGAGTGCCTTAATTAAGTGTCATAATAAATAAAAATAAGTTTAAATTAGAGATAAGCCAGTGCTGCAATAATTTTGTGATTTGCTGGAATTACTCATTGATCTTACGTTAACGTACGTATTACGTATTGTTTAAGAACAAAATTTCATTTAATAAAAAGATTTCTTTAAAAGCAAACTAATTTTATTTAAAAAGCTTCATAACTTGTTTGTAATAATCATTCCCTCACCTTAATTGTCATTCCCTCACTTTGATTTTTTTTAATATCCTCATAACTTTCATAAAACGCGATAATTTTTGGGACCACTACATAATTAAATTCTAGTAACATTAGTAGTATCAAATTCACATAAAATAAATACCAAATAATTTCAATATCTTTTGTCATTTTAAGATTGCAGAATTTCGGAATTTCGTGAAAATTACCCACGTATAGATCCTAAAGTTTCGCGTAACAAGATAGGCGTGGCTATTTGCGCGGTGTACTCGGCCTTGTAAAGTAATTACTTTATCACTTTTAACAAATACTCCCAGGAAATTGAAACATCACTAAGGATGAAACTATCTACCTTTTACATTAGTTATAAAGCAAAAATAAAAACCTTGTCGTTTTATGACGTGCAAGTAGTTTAATCTTAGGGGGTAAAGCAATTATTATAAGGGCACGTGGTGCGGACTGTGGCGCCAATTGCAGAGACAGTGCATCCGAGGAATAATCATGAATTTTTGACAGATTTGTCATTATAAAACTGTCAAACGTCGTGTTCATCCCACGGATAAAAAATATCTGACGTTGAACAATTCAGCCCTTAACCTGCAAATCGCGGCGGCATGGTACCGCTTAAAAATTCTATAAAAACTCTACCAACCTTCAGAGGTCCCTTCGGCTTCGATGGCTTGCTGACGACTTCGACTTCAATTTCCACGGTATCAGTACCAGAGTCATTCTTGGCTGTTACCACGTATTTTCCAGCATCAGTCCTGGTCATCCTCTCCATTAAGAAGGAAGTGTGGTAGTCCTTGTTCTCGATCTTCAGCCTCTCCTGTGCCTTAAGGACTTCTCCCTTGAAGGTCCAGGTGATGGTGGGTTCAGGTTCACCAATGACGTCAGCTTCCATTTTGAGGTTGGAGCCAACCTTGATCTTCTTCTTTTGCAGGTCCTTGCGGTCGATCTTTGGTGCCACTGTGAGGGAAGAAATGTTTTTGTAAGGATTTGTCTTACCAGTATAAAATTGTTGTTATTTGCAAGCATGAAGAAGCATGGATGCACGTTTTAAGATTCACAAGGCGAAACATATCTTCGAGACTTTTAGAGCGCGTGTAACTTTGCTTACAAGTGTCAATTTGAATTGCACGCAGTTACCCAACCGGCCGGGTCTTCTGGCATACAAACCGAACCTAGCCATGATATGGGGTTGGTAAAAAAACGTTTGACATACCTATTACTTACTAGTCGAAACATTTTAACAAAATATCCAAAGCCAACAAAGGCAAAAGTACTCGTAATAAGAGTCTGTTAACAAAATAACCTCGACGTAATTTTTGGGGCAGTTTTAGCTCTGTAGTCACCACACTCACAGGACAATATAAGACTTTGGCCAGCTATGGTCAAATTTTGGCGGATGGTCGAAAGGAGGAACACTTACAGAATCTCGGCTTAGTAATAACACTCTTGCTAGGGTCGGAAGGCTCTCCCGGGCCGGCCTTATTGACGGCCATGACACGGAACTCGTACTCGCGGCCCGGATCCACGTCCGTCACGCGGCCGGTCGGACGGTCGCCGGATGTCTTGAGGCAGTCGGTCCATGATCTGGTGGAACGAAACATGTTTAACTACTGGTATTTTTTGTAGGTTTTTAGAGGCAAACTAATTTTAATGTATTTTGGCTAAATAAATGCCCGTTTATAGAATCAATTCCTGGGGCAAACGGAAAACAGACGCTAACAGTTTGATACAAATAAATATTTTGGCCGCTATTGTGAGTAAAACAAGAATGCGAGGCCTTGTAGACATCACAGAGCAAAGTCAAGAGAAGAGATGTCTCGATTGTATTCCTGTCAGACTTGGTAAAAACGATAAGTGACGCGCAAGGAGGCGTGTTTATTTTTTTATATGAGTTGTTTTATTTGTTGCATTCAGCAATCGGTATGTAATTAATCTTTGAAGATCTACTTCTTGTTCATTCAAACTAAAACAATGTATATACCTCATGACCTAAAAGTGAAATAACTTCAAAGTCATAAATATTTGTTTAGTAATTCATATTTTACATATAACAGAAGAAATTATAAGTTAATTCGTAAACCCACCTTCCGCCCTTCTCCCTCTTCTGCACAATGTATCCAGTGATTGGCGCTCCGCCGTCGTTCTTGGGCGCGGACCATTCCAGTTCCACGAAGTCTTTGTCCCAGTTGCGGGGCTCTGGACGACCGGGCTTGCCGGGCTCCTCTGAAAATAATGCAAAATGTAATAATATTGACAGTAGTAATAACCAAGAGGAAACGGATTTTACTAATATAAAAGTATAATTCGTTGTACGTCGGTGTTATCAATTGCTTTTTGTGCAAGAATGCAATTTACTTTCTACTTATCACTACATAGTATAAAACAAAGTCGCTTCCCTGTCTGTCTGTCCCTATATATGCTTAGATCTTTAAAACTCCGCAACGGATTTTGATGCGGTTTTTTTTAATAGATAGAGTGATTCAAAAGGAAGGTTTATATGTATAATACATGCATAATATAGTAGAGCAACACTGATAATTTTAGAGGTTTCTAATATGATGTCGTAAATAAACACATTTTTTTGCGCTTACATTGTAAACGCTGGCTGAACCATTCGAGATAGATCAAAATAATGTACTACAGTATTGTACACCTTAAAAAGCTCTACAAAAAAGTTCGCAATGGTATATGTCTATCTCTTAGGGATAACCCACAATAACCATTTTTTTTCCTCTACTTTTTACGAGAAATAATGACTTATCTAAGAAGCAATTTTAGGCAATACAGCATTAATCCTTATCCAATTAAGTACCTTAAAACCATTGTGCATTTCATATAGATCATTATGGCCCTTTACAGCATGTAATTTAAATGAATATTTTCGAAGATATTACAGATTTAAAAATGCGGGCGTTACCGGCCGGGGAGTCGGCCGAGAAATAATGGCTCTAAAATTATCAGTGTTTCTCTCCTATATTATGCATGTATTATACATACATATAAACCTTTCTCTTGAATCACTCTTATCTATAAAAAAAAAACCGCATCAAAATCCGTAACGTAGTTTTCAAGCTCTAAGCATACATAGAGACAGACAGACAGCGGGAAGCGACTTTATTTTATACTATGCAGTGATCAGCATTACACCCGTGCGAAGCCGGGGCGGGTCGCTAGTCAAATATAAAGAACACTTTTTTTTTCAAGCATTCTCGCAGAGTCGTTCTCTTTCCAGTGTTACCTTATTTAAAAAGTCTAGAAACTGTATGTACTACATCTCTAAACTGGTAACTTTCAACCTCCTATTTCAATATCAGTGCAAGACCATTTCAAATTATACATTGAGATATGTATTTATTTAAGGGTGAAGACGATACGTTGCGCAATAAATGTAGTTTGCTATAGTTACTAAGTTGCGACTTGTACGTCTTATTTTTGTCATAGTTTTTTTTTTTCTCTAGCTACTGTATTATATTTATAGAGGTATGACGAACAGGGTGCAAAGCTTTTTATGTTACTTGATTGTCCGTACAAAAAGTTGGTTACCACTTAACACGCGCCGCCGGCCGACCTGTGTTATATGATTGCGGATATGTACTTAGTATCGCTCGGTGTCCAACTTTTTACCATTTTTAAATATTTTTGGGATAAAATATAACATGCTGTAAAAATTATTGGAATCGATTCAGTTACTTATTCTGAACAAACTATATTCAGGTTCGCAATACTTATACTGAAAATAATGTTGTATATGCAAGTTGCGCGGTAAACTCTGCTTGCGAGATGCAGAATTTTTCGTGAGGTCGGTATGAGGCGTAGTTCGGATGTGGCGTTGTAGATACCACTACATATTTACTGTGCTAGCTATAGTAGCAGAATATGGTTTGTAATGAGTTAATGAACTTTCCACGCCACGCGTGCACGCTCGTTACTGCAACGTAATAACGTATTTGACAGTAAAATATATCTAACTCACCGAAGGGATTCTTAGCGATGATAGGCTTCTCAGTCTCCAACTCCTCGGACTCTCCCTCCTTGTTGACGGCCTTCACCCTGAACTTGTAGGGCTTGCCTTCCGACAGGCCGGTCACGTTCGCCTTGCAGTCCTTCGCAGTACCGCATGGGAGCCAAGTTCCTAGAGCAATGGAGTTATTATTAGTATTGTAGCGAAGGAAAAGATTTGCCTGGCGGGAGAGAGTGTGGTCTACATTTCAAAATAAATGTAAAAGATGAATCTTCAAAACAAAAATTGATTTTAGGGCCCGTCATTAGGCAGGACTTGCGTTTCTTGCATTTCTGTATCACCTGGTACAAATTCATTGATTTGTATCACCTGCTACAAATTCCCTGAACATACCACCTACTTAAACTTATATAAGTACTAGAAGCTTTTATATCCCATACGATATAAGTGATTGAACGTATTTTGTTGCATCGATACACCTCCAAAAGCGGGAATACTTGTTTAAGTACTACTTCCACAACCACACTCTGTTAACCCACTACGATCTTGCTGAGTAGCTAATTTTTTTACCGAAGCATAAGCTGTATACTAGTGACTCTTTTGGCAAGAGAAGTACCATTATTTAAGAAAAATCTTTAAGGCACATGTTTTAAACTGCTACCTACAGGAGTAGTTACGTTACGGGTCGTCAGTAGCCCGAAATCCTGACAACCAGTATTACCAATGGGTATCGCATTACCCAGTAACGGAGTTGTGGAGGTCAGATAGGCAGTCGCTCCATGTAAAATACTGGTATTCAGCTGCATCCGGTTAGACTGGAAGCCGACCCCAAAATAGTTGGGAAAAAGTTAGGCAGATGATGACCTACAGGAGTGGTTTCTAAATCATTCTGGAAGCTTTTATTTAATTTCCATTTATTAATTTTTGCTTGAGTACGTATAGTTTTTTATTGTATTTCTTGGTATATTGGCGTTGCTAGCTGACATATGGCAAATAATTTAATTTAGCGTTCTGTTTCTTGTAATGTTAATTGCTTTGCATACCTTGTATTGTATTCAGTCAAGTATTTTCTAACTGAACAGACAGCTGTGCTGCTGGGGAGTTTGTTGCGCCACTTCTTCTTCCCAGCGAAAGCACTAGGAAGTGGTGAAGGGCGGGCGTTTTGGGGGACTGTCTTTTGTAATTTTGACGTTCGAAAAGTGCTGATTCTCAGCCTAGTTTGAATAAATGACTTTTGATTTTGATTTTGATTCTTACCAGTAAGCGGATCAAGTTTCTCAATCTCGTAGTACTCGATGGGTGCTCCACCATCGTCTTCCGGTTTCTTCCAGGTGAGAGTGCAGCCGTTCTTTGTGACGTCAGCCACTTCCAGAGGTCCTTGTGGTTTTGACGGCTTGCCTAAAATGAAACACGATATAATAATAATAACAATAATATTCGACAACTTTCACACAACGCCATCTAGTCCCAAACTAAGCAGAGCTTGTGCTATGAGTACTAGACAACTGATAAACATACATATATATTTCTAAATACATACATATTATAGATAAATTACACCCAGACAAAGAACAAATGATCGTGCTCATCACACAAACATTTGTCCTATGTGGGAATCGAACCCACGACCTTGAGCATAGCAGTCAGGGCCACTGACCACTAGACCAACAGGCCTGTCATATTATTAGAGTGCACTTATTTATTTAACAATATTAAAAGCATAACTCTCCTTTTGATGCAGTTAGGTAGAAGGATGAGGAGACTAATTTTCCAGCTTTTATTACAAATTTAGAACGATGAGTTGAGAACGATCGATACTCTTAAGATCGATATTTAATGTCGATAACTGCTAGCGAAGAGATTTTACTATGTCATTAACAACTGTCCGCGATGCAGTTAAAATAGTTTAACGGACCGGGATCTTGTTAAAAAAAGGTGAATTCAATGGTTTTAAAGTTATAAAAATACAGCATGTTTTTTTTTACCTTTTCCAATTTTTTACAGGATGTTCCACCCATGAATATAAACAAGTTTCACTATGGAACAAACTCTGACATCACGAAAAAAAATCAGCTGTTTCATACATTTTGGTCAAGTAGGTATTGAACTTTTGTATTAAACAGCTGATTTTGTTTTCGTGGTTTCAGAGTTGGTCCCATAGTGAAAGTTGTTCATATTCATGAGTAGAACAGCCTGTAGAAATTTGGAGCCTGTAAAAAAATAATCCAGTATATTATTAGAACTCTAGCTTCAGTCAAAATTGTATCCATAGACCAGAGTAAATGTAGACCAGAGTTCCAGTTCACCAGAACTGTTTTTTGGCACTAAGCTATTTTTTTTTTTTGTTTGTAGTATGAGTAAGTAAATATTTTAACACTTTCTTTAAAAAAAAAAAGCTTTTATATAGCATGAAAGCGTGAGTACTCACCAAGAACAGTAATCTCAACTTCAGCCTCATCTTCTCCGACCTCATTCTTAGCCTTAATCACATACTTTCCAGTCTGCGCCCTCTTACTCTTGGTCATCAAGAACTTGGTGTTATAGTCCACATTGATGATCTCGAGGTTCTCCCTGTTCGTCAGCTCCTCACCCTTGAAGTACCAGGTGACCTTGGCAGGGGGTTCACCGAAGACTTTCACATCTAGGGAGATTGGTAGACCTGCCTTGACGATGAGTGGGTTCAGGTTTGTGCGGTCGATTCTTGGTTTCACTGTTGAGAAGAAATAAAATTAAATAAGGATAGTTCTTAACTATAAAAAGTATTCAATCTTGCATTATTAACGTTTTAAGTGTGTGTGTGTATTACTTTTAGTTCCGCAGAATTGTGAAGTTATTATGGAGAATGAATCGCATGATCTATTTATTTTATGATTACATTGTAGATACTTTAATTGACTTCTGAAAACTCATACAACAATGATAGTCTTTAGCAATCCCTTTTAGTTGATGTAGTGTATTATTCTGCGAAGCTTTAACAAAAGATGGCGGGATAGTCTTTTTACATGTGTATCCAAAGCTTGTCACAAGCAAAATGTCATAGATTGACGAGGACAACACTTCCAAACCGGTCACTAATCTATCACGCATGGATACTACAGCCAGAAAGGAAGCTTTTTTTACTGCAGTGGACTGTTTACGAAGAATAAAGAAGGTACTCACAGAATCTAGGCTTAGCAGTGTGCCAGTTGGTGTTCTCCGAAGGTTCGGACTGTCCAGCCTTGTTGAGCGCACGGATGCGGAACTGATATTGGTTGCCTTCCTCCAGCTTGGGCACGGTACCCTGGCAGATGTTGCCTTGGATTTCGGCAGCCTGCGAGAGAAAGAAAGATGAGCAAACCGATGGTATTTCTCTTTTCGTTAGTATCCCTTTGGGGTCATTCAAGTATTACGTAAGCACTACGGGGGGGCGGGGGGGGGGGGGGGTATTTGCTTTGCTTATTTTTGAAGACATGCGGGATGGGGGACGTCTGGATGGTGATTACGTCAACAATATCTATTTCACTACTTTTTCGGATTTCCTACAAAAAATTGTCAATTTTGGTTTGAACACATTTTGGCAACCGAAATGCGTTTCGTTTTCAAGCATAGACAAGTAGTGCCGAAGCTTGAAAACGACACGCATTTTCAGAGATTCCCGAAAACAATTAAATAAATAGTTATAAGAGCAGCAGGCTCATGAATCAATAAAGAAACCAGAACACATTGAAAAATGCATGTACCAATGTTTACGTAAAAATGGGGGGGGAGGTAAGAGCTTTGCTTACTTTTGCTGACGAGGGGTAGGGGAGGGCTAATAATTGCAAAAATCCGCATACGTAATACTTGAACGGCCCCTTTTCAATAACTCATATTACTTTATGTTACAAAACTCCTTGTCATCTAAAATACTATACTATCCGCCGAATTCTCAAACAACAATGAATTATTTTAATTATTTGGACATTCTATTGCTCTAAAACTCCTTACAGCCTCAGTGATAGGGTGTCATTTGAAATTGAGTTATGTTTAAGAATTCGGCCTTATTAAGTATACATTTCCATAGTTTAGTAAAAAAAAAAAAAAACATAACAACTCCTCCTCAACGCAAGAGGTAAAAAAACGAAATAAACGTAATTATTAACCAAACATTTGTCAATTTATTCTTAATCAACACATTTTTCATTCACTTTTTTACGCACTAAAATTTATTTATGCGGATGGACTTCTGTCTTAAATATAGATTGATAAAAATAATATTTATACATACCTTCACAAACTCGCCCCTATCTCTATCCATCATCTCAATAATATATCCCGTAATGGGTGCTCCATTGTCCCTAATTGGCGGCTCCCACTTAAGCTTAGCTGATTTCTCATCCCAGTCCACAATATCGGGCAAGCCGGGTGGTGCGGGCACGTCGTATGGGTTCTTGGCGAGGATGCCATGGTCTGTGTCAAGGGGTTCGGATTCTCCTTCCTCGTTCAGGGCTTTGACACGGAACTGGTAGGTGTGACCCGGTTCTAGGCCTGTGGGAGGAGGAAAACAGGTTAATTTTAAATTTAGTGAAGATAAAATAAGGTCTGGGCATTACTGAAACCTTTGTGCTTTAGTTAAGAAAATATAGGTTTTTTCAAGACTGAAACGAGGTAAGTCACTTCAAAATAAATAATAACAGCCGCACAAGTCGATCGATCAGGTTAGGCTACGCTTGCCGCGGTTGGTCTGTGGATGGGTGGCCATCTTTACATACCGAGACCCCTCCGTGCCTTGGAAAACACGTTAAACCGTTGGTCCCGGCTGTCATTCATGGATCTGTGACAGTCGTTACGGATCGTCAGTAGCCCGAAAGTCTGACAACCAGTCTTACCAAGTGGTATCGTGTTACCCAGAAACTGGGTTGTGGAGGTCAGATAGGCAGTCGCTTCATGTAAAATACTGGTATTCAGCTGCGTCCGGTTAGACTGGAAGCCGACCCCAACATAGTTGGGAAAAGGCTAGGCAAATGATGACTTTCAATTATTTATGTTGTTGTTAGAATGACTTACACGCATTCAGTTTTTATTTATGGGACGGTCGTTCATGTTTAAACTCGCAGTTTGAGTCAAAACACACAAAAGCGATTCGACGTCAGCAAAAAACTTAGACAATTACGTTATGATTAATCGTTGAGTGACATCGCCAATATTTACGTTGCGACATCGCACCACATGGTTGTGCGTCAGCCATAAGACAACTTATTTGTATCTGTTTTTTTTTTTGCACAGGCACGTAACCGACGTCTGCATCATTATAAACAAAGTCTCATATACTAACCAGTGACGGTAGCCTCAGTGGTGTCCGGTTCCACGGTACCAGCAGGCACCCACTTCCCAGTGAGCGTATCCATCTTCTCCACCAGGTAGGCGCTAAGAGGCAGGCCTCCGGTGTGCTTGGGCTTGTTCCACTTCAGCTTAACGTGGTCTGCGTGGATGTCGGATACTTCTAATGGGCCTTCGGGCTTGCCAGGTTTGTCTGTGGCAGAAAAAAAATATGTTAAAAATTTTGTTGAAGACGTGTAATGTTAATTTACAAGATTAAGACTTGCTGCTAGAGGCTGTATAGACACTATACCAGAACAATTAAAACATTGAACAGCCGGTCGATTGGGGAAAATTCTCACCGTGATAACTAAGGTGAAGTGAGCTTAGATTGAGCTGTGTGTCATGCTGATGCTAGGGATTGACACTATTGGCGACTCACTCCACGCTCACTTCACCCAAGTTTTCACGGTGAGATAGTTACAGAATCGCACGGCTGTATTAGTTTGAAATTATTTGCTACATCAGCACCTAAGCCGTAGCTCCGGAGGGCAAAACAGACCAGGGTCCGTACTATGACGTGTTAATGCCATCGTTGGTCCGTTGTAAAAAAGAGATAGCGCTATTCATCCTGTATAGCTGTATCTCTGTCTGACACTGGAACAACGATGCCATTAACACGTCATAGTACGGACCCAGGTTCGCTCATATACCATCAACGATAGTGGTTTGTGTGAGTAAAATGAGTATAAAAAGGTAGCATCCGCCATTTTGTTTGACAAAGTTACGGTTCTATTATGGTACCTTATGTTCATATTCTAAGTGTTTTCAAACTAAACAGATGATCAGAACCTTAAGAGAAAGTGTTTAGCCGTTGAGCGCACCCCTCCCTCACTTTTCCATTTGGAAACCTTATTCAATGGCCGCTACCTATACCTATGCCTATGCCTATGGCCTCACTATCCTGGGGACTTTGGCAGACCGCTGGGACTCTCCGATTCTGGGACGCTGGATACGACTCCATGCGGTGAAGTACAGTCCGCGCGCGAGCTCCGAGGAATGATAAGGAATGTTGACGTAATGAGCTAGAGTTGTGATTTAGTCGATATTGCACTGTCGATACTAATACATCTTGAGCCTCCGCGCGAGTGTACTTCATGAAATCATTTTATGAGGGTATTATATACTTGAAATAAAAAAAAATGATGAAAATAAACTCTCCTCACGCACTTCAATAATAAATGAGTCGACAACATTCTCCATTAAGCCATCCCTTTGACAGTATTGTTCCTCTAATGCTAAAACATGTTTATCATATCCACACCAATCTTCTTTTGTGACATGCGTGATAGCTTTTTCGGTGATCTCCTTCAGTCTCGTCAGAGAAAAATATGAAGTAATGTTGTGTTCCCTCACGAGCCTATTAACTTTTGCCCATGCGAGCTCTATTGGGTTCAAGTCGCACATATAAGGCGGTAATCGCATTACATCGTGACAAAACAACATAATTATAAATGTAGTACTATTTATAGTAGAAAATAACACTACCTACTATCGCAAAATTAAAAATGTCTCGATAAGCGTGTTCTCGCGTCAAGGTCGACACTAGTACTGGGAGAGTGCGGGGGATGGAGTGACGGTCGGGCGCGGCGCACACCCGCCCGCTTCCTCAGCCACCGATTCCTCGGAGCTCGCGCGCGGACTGTAGATTGGGATGGGAAAGTCCCTAGTGGGTGTACTTAGTTATAAATTTATATAATTACCCGTTAGTTTAAGTTTATTTACTAACACTAGACATAAGGCATTTTATACTGGTACTAACAAACTATGGAACTTGATTCTGAAATAAATGTTTATTATTATTATTATTATACCAAGGCACTATAACAACAATACATACCCAGCACAGTAACTTCAACGGTAGCCTCATCGACGCCGGAGTCGTTCTCTGCCTTGAGCGTGTAAACGCCCGAGTTCTGCCACGTCGAGTCGAAGATCTGCATCTTGGTGTTGTAGTCTTCGTTCTCGATCTTGAGGCCTGGGTTTGTCTCCAGGACCTAGGTGAAAAAACGAGGTTTTGTAATTTTGTGTGACGTAATAATTTACTCAGCCTAGGATATAGACTCGCATATGAAACAAATAAATGCGTGTACGCACTTATTTTATTTTGCTGCAGTAAACGTACACGATTTATTGCAAGATTCAGCTTTAATTTGAAAGTCATTGTTTTTCTTATATTTGTATAAACTGTCCAAGTAGGTACTCAATTCATGTAATATTTGGCAGCAATTTTTGTAATCAAAAGATTTTTCAATGGACAATATGGTATGTAAATTTTCTTTTAGTGTATTTTGCCTTTTAAATTGTGTAAACGAGCACATATTTTGTAGGAATAAAAAGTTTTTCATCTTTTCTGACTAATTTTACAAGTGTGCCTACCATAGTTTTGTGTTTTGAGGTTATAGATTAAATCCTTACCTTCTTGCCGAAGGTCCAGGTTTTGGTTGGTGGAGGTTCACCCTTGATGTCGACATCCAACTTGATGGTAGTGCCGGCGCGCACGCGAATAGCGTGCATCTTGTCGCGGTTGATGTGTGGTTTCACTGTAGAAAATATATTTTTTAATAATAATAATGAAAAAGTATGGTCATTTTAGAGGGTTGTAAGAGACATAATGGTTTTTGGAAACCAAGACAGAAACAGCATTCTGATAGTCCTTGGTTTATTTTGCCAATTTATTGCTGAATAGGTCCACATGATATTTCTTTCAGGGTATCATAGAGATAAAACAATTTTTCGATTGCGAAAACACTGTTATTATTTATTCTAAGTGCTCACTCATTTAGAAAATAAAAAGATATTCGCTGTTCATTATAGCTAATATATATATATGTATGTGTTGATGTAGTATTTATTCGCTCGATCTTTTGGATCGAGCGAATAAATACTACATTAACCAACAACGTTCGGATGCCAATAATGGTTGTATACTTACAGAATCGGGCCTTAGCCGTATGCGGTTGCGTGGCATCTCCCGGTTCTCCGGGTCCGGCCTTGTTGACGGCCTTCACACGGAACTGGTACACGTTGCCTTCCTTCAGGTCCGGTACGCGGGCCTTGCATTCTGGCGTCTGGGAGAATGAATAGAACATTGTGTGAATTATATCTAGTCCACGGTTACTCTTTTAAAAATAATTGGCTTTTACAATGTTTTCAAATTACTGTAGATATGGGAGGATAGCATATACCTGTCAACAAGTACCAGGTACTTAATATAATTTAAAAAATTTGGTCTACAGATCTAAAGTCTGCAAGGCCTACAAAGTAATTTACAAAATATAAAAAAAATCAATCAAAATGATAAATAACATATAAAAACCTATTAAAACCAAGTGATATGAATGCCATCACAACCACTAATAAAGAGTTGAAATTAGAAATATCTGTACATAATGGAGCCGATTCTGTTGTTCGTAAACTAAACTAAATTTAAGTTCAGTGCATCTTTTTCTTTCTATTTCATTAAGAAAAGGACAGAAGATAAATATTTGTTTAGTCATGTCAAATTAAGATACTCCATAGACAATTTTAGACGTGATTAAAAATTTTGCTACTAAAAATACGTCAGGCGCCGATTAATTTGACAGGACGAAACTAATATTTATAACGGCAAAGAAATCATGTCTGTTGTATGGGGCTCCCATACAACAGACATGATTTCTTTGCCGTTTTTATAGATAATGGTACGGAACCCTTCATGCGCGAATCCGACTCGCACTTGGCCGGATTTTTTTTTTCGGTGTTCCCGCGCCTACATTTGCTATGTCACCCAATCACAGATTACTAGATACTACTACTAGATTACATATTTTTAAAATGTTCTCTTACCGTGGTAACTAGCGCCTCGGTCCAAGATCCGTACTTCTCCTTCTTCTCGATGATGTAGCCGGTGATGGGCGCTCCGCCGTTGTTCTTGGGCGCCTCCCACTTGAGGTCCACGCGGTCCACGTCCCAGTCCTCGATTGTAGGGACTGATGGCTTCCCGGGGATGTCTGGAAAAGGGATATATTTTTTGTTTTCAGATGAACGTTCAATCAAATAAAAAAAAATGCCGTTCGCTTTTTAACCTAAGTACCCTATGAACCTGAACCTACCTTACTCATTTATTTTGTAGGAAAGTTTTCTCTGTAGAAACCTATGATGGTTTGAAAAATAATAATAATAATAATATTCCACAACTTTCACACAGTCCCAAACTAAGCAGAGCTTCTGCTATGAGTACTAGATAACTGATAAACATACATATATATTTCTAAATACATACATATTATAGATAAATTACACCCAGACAAAGAACAAATAATCGTGCTCATCACACAAACATTAGTCCTGGGTGGGAATCGAACCCACGACCTTGTGTATAGTATTCAGGGCTACTGACCACTAGACCAACAGGCCAAAATGTATACAATCACTGTTGAAAGCCAATAGTTGCAGCAGTGACCGTTGAATATGCCTTTCAACTTCTAAAACTTATTTTCCACTGTAACTAGACAATGACTAAACATTTACTTTTTTATGGTGAGTGAAGGAAATTCTCTTGGCATTTAGTCCGGCACGCTAGCTGCGTAACAGACTATCAATTAGAATGTGAATCATTTTGAAGGATATTGCTAAACCATTGCTTCATATGTTCGAAAAATTTGTCCGCTCAACAGCGTAAATAACGCAATGAATGTTGTTGAACTGTCAAAATGCTACTACTAATAATAATGATAATACTGATAGTGTGTTACGTAATTACCCCGCTGGCGAGGCTATACTGCTGTGAAATTCCTATTATGACTATGGTGTCCCAGTAATTTTGCTGTAAATGCCACTTGGCTGGGCTCTGTAACGCTTCTTCTTATCTTACCTGTTATAATCAAGGATACTTAAGTGTCCATGATACCCTAGAAATTTTTGGAATAGTCTTACTGATCACAGACAAACTCACCATAAGGATTCTTAGCAACAATAGAGTGTTCAGTCTTCAGTGGCTCCGACTCTCCCTCGTCGTTGACTGCCCTGACCCTGAACTCATATTCCTCGCCTTCTTGCAGGCCCTTGATCTCCATCTCTGTGTCGTCAGTCTTGCCGACTGGCACCCAGCGGCCGGTGGCCTTGTTGAGTTTCTCGACTACGTAACCGGTTACTGGTTTACCTGTAAAATAGTGGTGGGATTAGTGTTTTGGTCGTTTGTTTTAAGTCTTTATTGGGATGAATTAACTTCGCGCTGATAAATTCGGGTGGGGGTTTTGAAAGTCCACAAGCAATGTGAGATTGCTAGCTCGTTGTTTACTAAATATACTTCAATCCGCGAGTTGACTAATTTTTTTTTATTATTTTAATTGAAGCTTTTTTACCTCACTAATAGCTTGGTATAAACAGTTTTTTAATATTTTTAAAAATTGAAAAGATATGAGCGTTCAAAACTCTCAATTAGACAGAGAGGGAAATACTGAATTGTGACGTCATAGTTCAGTATCGCCATATAAATTACATGCAAAACTTCGTTTTGCGATAAAGAGATAGACAAAAAGTTGCTATAAGTTATAAGTTTTTTATTTTTCGACCGATTTCAAATTTGATTTCGAATTCTATTATTGTATTACATGTGTGGATATATTATCTACTAGAATATATAGTATTCAATATCATGCAACTACCCAATTCTTAATCTAAGATAATTTACATCTATTTTCACTTACTCAACTTTCTATTTTAGGGTTGTGCATTCTAAAGTTGTTTTTCAGAGACCATTTATAATAAAAAGGCCCTAAATAATTTTTTTGTTGCAATCGAATTTGAACATTGCTTTTTTTGACATCGTCTTTATTGTTCCAAAACTTAATAATTATCTGAGATTCTGAATTCAAAAGATAACTTCAATTGTTTTTTTTTTACAATTCTTGGTATAGCTAGTAGCTTCTCTAAACATTATTTCCACGAACGACTCCATTTATCAGGCATACCTATTAGGCTAATAAGCTGGGTATCGTAAGATGAAGTCATAGGTCAGGTGAAAACTTTATCCTATATCTGGACATCATTATTCGAATGTTTCCAATTTAAAATAACTCCTATTATCTGGCGTTTCCACTACATATGCGTTTGTCGAACGTATACGCAGCAACGTATTTTTATAAGATTATGACTACGCAGCATGAACGGAGTGTCTATGCGGCATGAAAGAAGTGTCTACGCGGCATGAACGGAGTGTCTACGCGGCGTGAACGGAGATTCTACGCGGCGTGAACGGAGTGTCTACGCGGCGTGAACGCAATGTCTACACGACGTGAACGCAGTGTCTACGCGGCGTGATAGGAGTGTCTACGCGGCGTGAACGCCGGTGCGTTAACATCTCGTTCACGCCGCGTAGACATTCCATGAGTGAAGGACCTACAGTCAGTACAGAAACATTCTTTCGTATCTTAAAACCCACTTATAATGATTAAAATCCTATTTAACTTACCGCCATCATCCTCAGGCTTCTTCCAGGACAGCTTGCATCCATTCTTGGTAACATCTGCGACCTTCAGTGGACCACCAGGTTTGCCCGGTGCGGACAACACGGTGATCTCAACCTCAGCCTCGTCTTTACCATGCTCGTTGGTTGCTAGGATACGGTAGGTACCCGTCATGGCACGTACTGATTCCTTGATGTCGAGTTTTGTGTTATAGTCGACATTGATCACGTTTTCTGTTACCTGGGGAGTTAATATTAAGATCAGTTGAGCGGTACTATGTATAATCCTAAAGGACAAGAGGGGAAGCAGTAATCAGATAGTAAGTGGACAAAAGATAAGACCTAACCTGACCTAACCTAATACCTAAGCATCATTGTTACTAATACTAAAATACTAACAAAACTATGGACTGTAGCCTGAAATAAAGTTTTATTATTATTATTATTATTTTCAATCCATCCAAAGGTTGTCTTTAAAAGATTGCTCTTAGCAGCGTAAACAGATGTCGAAAAAATGGCGGTCGTCTATATGATTTATACTGACAAAATTTTCGTATTTTGGACTTGTGAACAGCGTTTAGAGAACTCTTACGATAACATTGATTGATGTTCGATACGGTACGGAAGCGTATCGAGTGTTTGTGAATAGCTATGCTGGAAGAATTGCTCTTTAGATCCTAGATTTGGTTTTAATTTTTATTTATAAGTTATTTTAACCTCTTTTGAAAGTACCTAACTCATTACTGATTTAGGCCAAAGAATTAGCATTGCCATTCAACGTGGCAATGCTGCCAGTCTTCTGGGCACGTTTCCAGATGACAGCGATGCGGACGAGTACTTCGACGCCTAAATATCCTTTTGTTTTTGTATTTACTTATATGGTTAGTCTTTTAATTTAGTACCTACCTAGTGTAAACAGTTAGTTAAGAGATTATGAAAATATAGACCAGGGATATAATTTTAAAAAAGTACTAATTTTGAACGGAATAAAGTTACAATGTTAATTTTCTGTAAGAAAAGAGGCCTTTGCAATCTCTTGAATTTGAATCTTTATAGTTTTTGTACTTCACGAGCGCGCGTCAATCAATTAAATTTCAACCTTATGACAAAGTTATTTAAAGTCACATGACACGCACTGGTTATTTACAAAGCCTTTATCATAATTAAGTTTTGGGTCTTACAAAATAAAATTCTATAAACATACCTCCTTCTCCTCGTTCTTCCACTTCCTGAACCATTGCACCTTAGGTGCTGGCTCACCCTTGACGTTGACGTCGAAGAAGATGGGCTTGCCCGCGCGCACTGCTAACGACTTCAAGTTTGTGCGATCGATGCGTGGCTTCACTGTGAAAAAGATGATGGTTTGGTGAATGTGTGTTTTTGTTTCTTTTTGCTAGCATCATGCTAGATATTTATTCTGTCTTTCTGGCTTGCTGTTGTCCATGGAATATCCTAGTCGTCAAGCAAACAAGACAGTTAAGAACGTATGCGAGCTTATTGCTTTTAAAATCATCAGACAAGAACTTTGTCAAAGTATACTGAATTTCAGCTGGATTTTTTTATCACTAATTTTATCCGAAAGACAAAATACACATTTCGATTGACTGTGAGAATATCAAGCTTTTGGACTGCCTATAGAGACGTACACAATGCTTTTATGGTGACGAGTAATTAAGTATTACCCGGCTTTCTTCCAAGTCTATATAGGATTGGTATTGAGCTCAAGATATAGAGAACGACCATTTTCTCAGAAACTGACAACTTCTGGCGCTGAACAGCAGTGCTATTCTGTAAAAATCTCACTTAGGTGAAGTGAGCTGTCATTAAGGATTAATACTATTGACACTGCTCACTTTACTTATGATTTCACGGTGAGATTTTTACAGAACCGACCGCTTGTTTTTACTTTTATAATTAACTATCTGCGCCGCGCGGTTTCACTCAGTTTTTTATAAGTAAATTTAATGGTAGGAATATCTGTATAAAAAGTATCCTATGTCCTAATCCAGTTCATGGTCTACCCATGCGCCAAATTTCATTCAAATCCGTTCAGTTGTTTTAGTGTGAAACCGTAACAAACAACCATACTAGAAATCAAATCTTTTCTATTTACATCACACTAATATTATAAAGGCGAAAGTTTGTGAGTGTGTGTGTGTTTGTATGTTTGTTACTTCTTCACGCTCAAACGGCTGTACCAATTTTGATGAAATTTGGCACACAGATAGTTTATAACCAGAATTAACACATAGAATTTTTTTTTTTTATTGAAAATTTTTATCCCGATATTTCTATGGGATCGAGACTTATGCGGGTTAAACCGCGAGGCGCAGCTAGTTACTTATATTTTGAACTCGGCTACAAAAACCAGTATAAGCTGATTTCTGATCGTACGAAAATGCGAAGTCTGCTAAAACTGGAAATGTATAGCTCGATTTGTAGCCGTGTGTTCGTACGGCAATAAAGATAATTTTTCCTTGCTAGAACATATTATATTTTGAATGTACTTACGGGCCTTGTGTCTGATAGTGGTCATCTTGGTTGGGTCCGAAGGTTCGGACGGTCCAGCTTTGTTGACGGCAACCACGCGGAACTGGTACTCGCTACCTTCTGGTAGACCGTCGATCTTGGCTGAGGTCTGGGATCCAGGTACCTGTGGAATAATTAATTGTAGTAAGTATCTGATTCATCAATCATCCTGTGATTCTTGAAGGGGCTAAGGCAAAATTCTTCGTTTCGTGACCATAGTCACGAATCATCGTGGTCATATTCTCACCTTTCGATCTATAAGACATATCGTATAGATAGAAAGGTGAGAAGATTAAAATTTATAACTTTTATAAAAGTTATAGTTTGACAGAACTGACTTAAAACCCGCTTACAAAGATGTAAGCAGGTTTTAAGTCAGTTCTGTAACCGCACTGAACGAATTAAAATATTCCACCACCTTTCTCGTGGTGAAACAAATTATTAAAAAAAAAAACGCGGGCTAGGCAAAAAAATAATAGTATGAAGCATCGTGTTCAGATTGATTTGGCCGGGGAAACTAGACACAGCAATTTCCCTTTTTTTCAAACCGAAAAGACATTTGCATTTTTTTTTGTGACCTCGATAGTTTTGGATCTACAAAACTCGTAACAAAATCAAATGTGGATTCATATTCACCTCAGCAGCGTTCTCCCAGTCTCCGCCCTTAGGCTTCTTCTGTATGATATACTTGAGAACAGGAGCTCCACCGTCGTTCTGCGGCGGGTCCCACTTGATGTCTGCGCTCTGGTTATCGTGATCTGCTACCTCAACGTTGCCGGGTTTGTCTGATACCTCTGTTAATAATATGTATTTTTTTATGTATTTATTTTACAGCATACATTATATACAACGTGTCCCAGAATTAACACACAACCTCTTAAGGGTTCATTGTACTCATCATTATGAACAACTTTTACTATCGGAGCATCCCTGAAATCGCGAAAAAAATCAGCTGTTCTCTACATTTTGACGAGTTATGCAAACATAAATAATAATAATAATAATTATAATAACATAACAATATTTATTCAAAAATTGTTAACTGTTTTTTTTTTGGCGTGACATGGATAGTTTTGGATCTACAAAACTCGTAACAAAATCAAATGTGGATTCATGTTCACCTCAGCATCGTTCTCCCAGTCTCCGCAGGGGAAAAGAGTGGTTAGGCTTGGGTGGGGGGGGCGGAAGGGATGGCCCTTTACTATTTATATATTTCCTATATTCAATACTTCAAGCTCACAAAGGTACAGAAGCGGACATTATGCCATACTACTACATCTTACTATTTGTTTTCATTTCAACTTATGACGAATCACAACATTAGTCAATACATGAATAGTTCTTTGAAATATTATAATTATGAAAACAGTTTCTTTAGGTTTTTGGCCGGTCTTCAGAAACAGCATATTTCTGAGTGCGAATAGGTACTAGAATTATCGATTCATTTTGTAAGCGGCTTGATTGTGTCAAGATTTCTACTTGACTTTTTTAAAAGAATATACATAGAAATATATATATGTACCTATATTTACTGTAAGTTTAGCTAGACATTAGAGTGTCCAAGAAAAATATTGTCTTCAGAAGGCTTTAGGGATTATTTTAAAGAATTGTCAAATTCTATCGAATTTCATACAGCTCATTTTAGGTCTTTAACTTTCAGGTTCTGAAGAGTTCATACAAAGAAAACGTACCGAATGGATTCTTAGCGAGGATGGCGCGTTCAGCCTCCAGCGGCTCGGAGTCTCCCTCGTCGTTGACAGCTGTCACCCTGAACTTGTACTGGTGGCCAGGTTCCAGACCTGTCACCTCCATCTCTAGAGGCTTCTTGTCGCCGGCAACTCTGTGGACGAAATAAGAAGAGGGTATTAGTTCAAATAAAACGCGCGCAATCGTTAGCTGTATTTAAGAGACTCGTGAAGGAACATTATTTGTTATTGTGATTTGGTTTCCGTAGCTGCAATAATCTGTAGTCGTCATTTATTTCCGTTGTTTTGTTTAGTTAATATGTATTTATTTATGTATTTATCATATATATATTTATTTAGCATATATTATATACAACGTGTCCAAGAATTAACGCACAACTTCTTAAGGGGTCATTGTACTCATCATTATGAACAACTTTTACTATGGGACCAAACCAGAAATCGCGAAAAAAATCAGCTGTTCTCTACATTTTGACGAGTTATGCGTACATAAATGTAGGGCACAGCAGATTTTTTTTTCGCGATTTTAGGTTTTTTTAGTACCATTTTTTTGCACGTATGAACTCTTTAGGAGGGGTACTACTAAATATGGTATTTTGTAAAGCCACGAAAACGAAAAGCTTGAGAATCCCTAAGTTTCGCTAGACTAATAAGGCTGTTGTGTCATATGAAACAAAAACAAAAATGCTCATGGTACTGACCTGCCAACCCTGACCCACTTTCCAGTGGCGACATCCATCTTCTCGAGCTCGTATTCTTTGACTGGAGAACCGCCATCGTCTTCTGGTTTCTCCCATTTCACCTTGCAGCCTTCTGCGTGGATGTCTGTCACTTCCAACGGGCCTAAAAACATATTTTTTATTAGTATTGAAGAACCTGACCACAGCCTTTGACATTTTTATGAGAACTGGGATGGACCACTTTTGTAAGCACGAAATTTATTACAAGTTACAACAGCATTAAAGCGTTAGGCTATCAGCAACCTCGGGTGACTACTAAAATCGGACAGATTTTACGTTTCATAACTTGTCTAAACCTGATAAGTTGTCTCACTTATACGGGTTATTAAGTTAAGAAGTCCTAATAATAGATTTTAAAGTCGAAAAAATCTATGAAATCTGACCGAGATTTGAAAATTCCTAGTAACAGAGGTATTTCAATGCAAAAGTGTCGGGACCTCATTGCAATTATCAATAACAGAGGTTTCTCACATATCCAGGGCCCACTTAACCAGGTTTCACTTTAACAGAATACAGGCAAATGTCTGGTTTGAGGATCATCGTCCAATTTGCTACTCTATACATTTCTAGATCTTATATAAATAAAACAAAGTCGGGTTAGATACACCATTTATAACTCGAGAACGGCGAGACTGATTTTAATGATCTTTGATTTGTTGGATTTGTCTTCGCCCCGAATAGCAGAATAACTATTAAAACATGGGAAAAATTCCCGAAAAAAAAAAAAGAAGATTCATTTTTTTTTTTTCATTCATTTTCTCAAATTTATTAATTCTGAGGCGGTACGAAGTACGCCGGGTCAACTAGTAATTAATAAATAAAAGGCTGAAGATCCGTGGCATACCTACTGGGGCCGCCATTTTCAAAATGGCGCGACATTAGGTATGCCGTGTGCCAGGCTTCATATAAAAATCTTCAAACGCCTTTGAATTTACCTAATGCAACTCAATTCAGAGTCACCGTTACACTTTATGCTGTCACTTTAACTAAGGTATACTGTGACAGAAACACTTTTAACAACTCTTTCAAGTTAAGTGTAGAAAGAGTTTTCAGGGGTTTTAAAAGTAAAAATCTTCAAAGGCCTTTGAATTTACCTAATGCAACTCAATTCAGTCACCGTTACACTTTATGCTGTCACTTTAACTAAGGTATACTGTGACAGAAACACTTTTAACAACTCTTTCAAGTTAAGTGTAGAAAGAGTTTTCAGGGGTTTTAAAAGTAAAAATCTTCAAACGCCTTTGAATTTACCTAATGCAACTCAATTCAGAGTCACCGTTACACTTTATGCTGTCACTTTAACTAAGGTATACTCTGACAGAAACACTTATAACAACGCTTTCAAGTTAAGTGTAGAAAGAGTTTTCAGGGGTTTTAAAAGTAGAAGTAATTATAACTTACCCTTAGGCGAGCTAGGCTTGCTCAGGACAGTCAACTCAACAGTCTCTTCATCGAAACCATTGCAGTTCTCAGCCCTCAGCTTGTATTTGCCAGTATCACGACGCACCGCATTCACGATTGTGAAGTCAGTGTGGTACTCTTTGTTCTCGATCTTGATACGTTCCGTGTTGACTAGCTTGATGTTATCGCGCCACGACCTGGGGGAATGTGGTATTTAGTACGATGTTTCAAAGGAAACGTTCGGTAATAACTCATTTTAATTTTTGTTTTTTATCTAAAAGTATGGCATCTATTTATATTTATCCTTGTTACTCACCAAGTCATCTCTGGTGGAGGTTCACCGATGACATCCACAGACCACTTGTGAGTGCGGCCTGCCTTGATGATCACTGACTTGAACGTGCTGCGCTCAATGCGTGGCTTCACTGTTGAAGTTATACAAAGAAACGTTACCTATATGTGATGTTTAGATTGAAGGCAAATTATAATAGGTGTCTAGTTTTTAAGCAAATATGAGCTGATTTTTAACACGCTTTTATTAGTTTCACCTGTATGTTTGTTTGTATGAAACTGACTCGTTTGGGCTGGATTTTGCCCCACTTTAAGCGATCAGATTTACTTTAAACATTGTAGACTTATCAACGACCGACGACAATACAATATTTTGATGAAAAAAAAGTTGAAACAAAAAGTATAGTTTAAAAAAAAACAAAAAATAAATAAATAAAATATAGTTAAAAAAAAACTAAAAAACATGCTTTAATAGCAAATCGCACTAAAAATCAGAAAATAAGTTTTAATTTTGAATTCTAAAATAAAAATAAAGTTATGAAAAGAAAATTAATTTCACTGTAAAAAAACGTGGGTACTACGCGGTATTCATTTTTGTAAATATATAATTAGCAGTTATTTGTAAACGTAGAGATAGTATAGAAATATGATAAAAACCAGCCCACGCTTTTTTACAATGAAATTAATTTTCCTTTCATAACTTTATTTTTATTTAAGAATTTTTAAAAGTTAAGTTCTGATTTTTAGTTCGATTTGCTATTAAAGCGTGTTTTTTTGAATTATATTTTATTTTTAGTTAGATAGCTTTTATCTGAAGAATAATTATGACAAATTATCAAATTTTCCGCAAACCGCATTATTTATTCCTCAAATAAAATTTATCTGACTTTTGAAAAATCAGGCCTTAAAATGAAATATTTTTTATATCTTTAAATTAATGAGATTTGTTTTATGTTTAGACTAATACACTCTTCTGTCTCTACTGTGTTAAATCAACATGAAAGACAGCATTCAGTCAAGTGCACGACTCATAATACGAAGCATTAGAGTGCTTTACGATAGAAAAATTATTTTGCCTCCTTTCTGCAAAAAATGTTTCTATTGTTATACTCCAGCTAGTACACAGATCATAGTTAATTTATATACCATTGTATAGATAATTTAATGGAGATTAGTTTAATCAAAATTTAATTTAATGCAGTAGAATCGAAGACATCATCATATTACTAAAAAAAATCCCCTCAATCAAGTGTGAAACCTGAAAACATTGTAGCTTGCGAAAAAATCAATTGAGTCAATTGTTTCACCCATTGGAGGAGCACTATTGAAAAAGGCTCTATTATTCAAAGTAGTTTAATTATAGTTAATAAAAAAATATCTATATCTATGGTTTTTTTATACGATCAAATGAGCATTGTGAGTCATGCACTTTTGGATTTTCCAAATTTTTCAGTCCTGCCAGCTAACAACAAAATGGAATCACAAATCTGTCTACCACATCTAAACAGGAAAAAGAATTAACCAGTGCATAAACTGTGCAATGTGTGTGAACAATGCTATATAGTTTATACTTACAGTTCTTATGCTTGCAGAGATGGTTGTCGGTGGGCTGTGATGCTTCACCAACTCCAGCCTTGTTGTGAGCCTTCACACGGAACTGGTACACCATCTTTTCTTTAAGACCCTCAACCTTATACTCGGTCTTGGTGTCATTTGTTTTTACAACCTGTGGATGCATTGGTTATGTTATGTATTGATAGAATAGGATACTTAAATATAAACGGCATAGATTTAAAGTCTTGCTAAAATGATTTGAAAAGTTTTATTGCTTGAAATACAAGTAAGGGGTCATTTTTCCAATGCCAGATAACTTCATCTGAGGAATAATTTAAAATTTTTGACAGTGCTTCAATGCAAAATCTGCCAGACGTCAATTTTATCCCATGAATAAAAATTATCTGGCATTGGAAAAATCAGCCCTAATAGTATAAGCAAGGAATGGTTAGTTACTTATCAAGTTAAAGCAAGCAGGGCAGGGCAAATTTTCCCTTTGGCAACTGAGCCGATATTGACTACTCTGCCAGCGTCATGTGGTGACGGCAGACTTGAGTCTTGATTTTAGAATAGCAAGATGACATGGAAATTGAAACTTATATTTTACATTTTGAAGAATGTTATGGAATATTCTACAATTTAGGCTCATCTTAAATATCAATAAAATGATTCTTAACCCCTCATGTGTCTATTGCATTGTATTTATTTAGATCCATGTGAACTTGGAAGTTTTATTGTGAAGTTAGCAGATGAAGATAAAAGACGTGAAGAAACCTTGAAAATGTAGGTCTATCTTTCTATTATTATAGCTAAGATATACAAGGCCCCTAATTAACTCATCGAATGCCGTAATTAGAGACACAATAGAAAGACAATTGCTTATGTCGAACTGTGTATTCAAAAGGTTCATTTTCAATGAAAACTCACCTCGATCCAGTCTGGAGAGAACTTGTCTTTCATCTCCACGACGTATCCAAGGATTGGTCTTCCACCGTTGTCTGACGGTGGTTCCCATTGTAACGTCACCGACGTGTTGTCGTAATCGGTGATTGTGGGCTTTCCAGGCGCCTTCGGTGGGTCTACAGGAGAAAATCAAGGGAATATTGTACATTCTGGATGATAATTTTATGTGAAAACTGGCGTGTGATGAATGGGTTGTTTTTGATAGACTCGAACCCGGATTGAATTAGGATTCGATTTCATCAAGGTTTTATTTGAAAAAGTTAGGTTTCCTTAGATTCTTGCACGGAAATAAACATATCCGGTCTCGTTGTTTGTAAACATAAACAAATGACTGTCAAAATTTAAAAATGGCGGGATTCGAATGACGTTTGTGATTACGTTCCGTTTTGCTCTGCAGATTCTTAAATAATAGCTATACAAGTGAATTTAAATGAAACCAACAATATCTATGATCCTTAAAATTATGAAATAGACTGATGTAGACAGTTATTTATTTCTCACCGTAAGGATTCTTGGCAATAATGAAGCCATCAGTCTCCAATGGCTCGGACTCGCCTTCCTTGTTGACGGCGCGTACCCTGAATTTGTACTTGTGGTTCGGGGTAAGACCCTTGACTTGGAACTCTGTAGGTTCTGGGCCGGTTTCACCACACGGCACCCAGTTTCCAGTATCCTGTGGGAAAATAGATCAATTTATTATAATTATAATTTATTTATTGCAAAAGCAACGTAGACCTTAGTTTTATTTTACTTTTATAAATAATTTTGGTAGTTCCTTACCATATCCATTTTCTCGAGAGTGTATCCGGTGATATCGGATCCCTTCCAGTCGTCTGGCTTTTGCCATTTGACGGTCGCCTTTTCGGCGCGGATGTCCACAACTTCGATCGGGCCATTCGGGCGATTTGGTTTATCTGAAATACAATTAGTTTCATAAGTATAGTTCATTAATTTTATACAGTCATGCTCTATACGGGTATGTAGCCCTACCCATTTTTAGTAATAAGAATTAATGTACGGTCACCTAAACCAAGTTATTAGGCCCGTGCGAGCAAATCTGGGACCTATTAAAAACTTCCTAACAGAGAACAGCAATGACACTAGATGCACATGGTAGGTAACCTAGGAGTGGAATTCAAAACCTCACGATTTTTTAAAAGTTATTTTTCTACTCGTTACTAACAGCTCAGTTTTGATGGCACGTAGAGAAGGAATAAAAGTCTGACTTACCCAAGACAACCACATCGCCAATGCTCTCGCAGGTACCCGAAGAGTTGGTCAGCACAAGCTTGTACTTTCCACTGTCAGGTCTGGTGGTCCTCCTGACTGTCAGCACGGTGTTCCTCTCGTACTTGTCAATGGTGATACGATCACCATCATCGAAGACCTCCTGTGATGGCAAGGATGCATGAGTATTGAAATAAGGCAGGGATCGCGTCTGATGCTGTTGCAATTTTGATGGTGTAGTGTGATGATGGTGCATATGAAAATGTTTTACCTATGAGGTGAGAAAGTTGTTATGTAGTTTTGTGAAAGACAGTTTCCCTACTCTTTGATACCACTATAATCAATATATATTATAAACGAAAGTGTACAATGTGCGTGCCGCTTAAAGTCAGAAATGAGTCCGGTACGATCAAGGGAGTTATATGGTGTGGTAACCCTCTATCTCCTGTCCATGAAGAGGGTTCCGGTTTTTAACTGAAGGGCATGCTTTTGAAGATATAAGGGCTGGACTTTTCGCCCTCTAGCAATTTCTAGAACAGTCCAGAATATTTGAGAGTATTCGAGACCATTCCACAACATTCCAGAACATTCTGGAATGTTGTGGAATGTTCCTGAGCGCAGCCGTGTACCCCATCTATATTATTATAAGTGGGTTAGATATTTTTACGTTGTCGTAAGCACCAGTCCACACACCCCACAAACCTTGAGGATGAAGGCTTGGATACAATTGGTGGCGTCATCTTATCTTGAAGGAAGTCAAATTCTTCAGCAGGCAGCATTTGAAGTCAAGGCATTCGTAAATCCTTTGATCATAGGGTGTCATGTTCCACGTCGCAGCGTCACAAACATACTAACCTACGTTTTGCACGATCACTGTGACTTGTCTTGACTTGCATACTCAGCCTATGATGACCCACTGCTGGGACCCAATACAAGCCTCCTCTCTTCGATAGAGAGTGGGCTATAATCTACCACGCGGCCCCAGTGCAGGTTAGTAAATATCACATGTCTTCGAATTGTAGGGCATTCCGGTTGCCGATTTCCTTACGATGTTTTTCCTTCATCGTTTTCAGAGAATTGGTGATGAAATTACTTACACAAAGTAAAGCGCCTTCCTGCACCCTGATTGTGTAACACACTATTACTCTCAATTTGAATAATTTTGAAGCATATTGCTAATCCATTGCTCCATATGTTCGACAAAAGTGTCTGCTCAACAATGTAAATAACGCAATGAATGTTTTTGAACTGTCAAAATGAAACCCATTGCTACTGATAGTGTGTTACGCAATTACCCTGCTGGGTTCAAACCCACGACCACGAACGAACTTATAAGTCGGGGCCGTTAGTACTGAGCCACCACTGTCTTGACTTGTGATACCTGTTTTGTGAGTTAATAGTCAAATCTAGCAGCAGGGTAATTGCGTAACACACTATCAGTAGCAATGGGTTTCATTTTGACAGGTCAACAACATTCATTGCGTTATTTACGTTGTTGGGCAAACACACTTTTCGAACATATGGAGCAATGGATTAGCAATATGCATCAAAATGATTCAAATTGAAAGTAATAGTGTGTAATCAATTAGGGTTCTGGTTAGGTAAACAACCGTAGGTAAGTACTGACTGCATTTCAAATATCTCCTATTGAAAAGGGGCTAGACCGTTTGTACAGACGCCAGCATATCAAGCTACTACAATCTGTAAAATTTCTTTAAAAGATTTTAAACTTTATCGCTTAATCATAAGGTTCAAAGTTGATTGGAAAATTTTGACAGTTTCGGGTAGCATGATGTGTGCTGGCGTCTGTACAAATAGGGTCGTACCTAGGTAATTTTTCATTTGTCACAGTAAAATAATGTCGTAGGTAGTTAATAAATCTGAATTGTCTGTTTGTCAGCAATGGTGGTGATTGTGGTGATGTAATAAAATATGATGGACATTGGTGATATCAGACGCAACCCAATAAAACATATATAAAAACCATATTTGTACGTGCAACGGTGCAACATTGCGACCAGTTGATAGTGTTAGAATGTTATGTGTTGCCAGCATGCGACGAAATCGTCGTACTGCCGAGTGTTATCACAGTAAAAAAAGAGAAAAAGTGTTCGTGAGAAATGGTGAACTTGTTTGTCCTTGTTGGTTTTTGATTAAACTTATAATAGGTGCATCTACATAAGTTTGGTGCTTTTGAGCCAATCAGAATAATTTCAAGTTAAAACATAGGTAGTAACATTTAGTTACAACATCGAAAGCATATTTTTTTAAAGCCAATTACATTGTGTGTTTGTTGTCCAAGTACAATGTAAAATGTTGCTTTTGCATTGTTTTAGCGTTGAGGTAATAAGTTGAAAGAAAAAAGGGGGTATGTGTTTATGATCACACTATAGAAGTGAAAATTAATTTATGACTGGAACCGAGTCTCGTACTTATATGCGATTCAGCGTCACGGACCGACTGTAGCCCAGTATACCCGATTCCGAAACGAACATGACGGTTCAATTTCGTTCACTGTTCAGAAAAAGTGCGCATAAAGAAGTTTTTACTTAAAAAGCTATCATTATATTATTTTTTTTCGTTCAACTTGCTACCACACAAGTACAATCTGTATCAAGTATATTGTATAGTTGTGTTAGCACATATTGTAGAATATAATAAAAGAGAAAAGTGTATGAGCTTATGTTTAGAACATATAAATGCGATACAATATCTAGATCCAACCATCTAACCTTCTCCGTGTACGGCTTGCCGCGTTTCTTTTTGAGGGAAAAAATAAAATTTTTGATTAAAAATGTGTCCTCCAATACTAATTAATGAAAATTATGGGATATTAATGTGCCTTGATGTTTTACAAATCTTCTTTCTTCAGAATGGTCCGCTTACAAGATCCAAATGTCAAGTAGGTGCTGGCGGACCAAGTTATTTAGATGGTGACGTCCGTCAGTCGAAAGTGTTCACAGGTTTGAGTGAATTTTCGACGTTTGAACTGAGGCGCTAAGATTTCAGATGGAATACATTCCACCGAGTCGTCTTATTGTCTTGGTTGACTATCTAGTACTGCGATGGATTACGATGCTTCTTCTTTGGCCTCGCCATTATTATTATTCCATGGCATTAAAAAAAAACTTCATTGTTTTACAAAAATAATGCTTCATGAGCTTTTTTGACTGAATATTTTTACAACTTTGTATAACAATGAAACTTAAAATAAAAGAAATAAACAATATTTACCTCTTCACCCTTCATCCATTTGACCGTGGGTTCGGGCTCACCGCCGTACTTGATATCGAAGGTGATGACCTGGCCCTTCTTGATGATGAGGCTCTGGAGACCCTCACCAACGATGTAAGGTTTGACTGTAATCAATTAATGAATCAATCAGTGATAAGTTAGAGTAACTAGGCTGAGAAAGCAATTGTGACTTTTGCTGACTTGACTCAAAAGTGACTTGAAGTAAACAGAGGAAGAATTATCTAAAGTTTTACGGCACAGTTTCTTTACGGTTACGTATAAACCGAGCCGTAGAAAAGCTTCCATAGTGATCCATACAACACTGAAAAAACCACGGTAAGAAAAGTCGTGGGTGTACAAAATGTTAGGCCTTTTGCCACACTTTCTGAAAGCCAATCCAATGTAACAAAAATGAAAATTTTGACAGGCCTGTTGGTCTAGTGGTCAGTGGCCCTGACTACTATACGCAAGGTCGTGGGTTCGATGCCCACCCAGGACTAATGTTTGTGTGATGAGCACGATCATTTGTTCTTTGTCTGGGTGTAATTTATCTATAATATGTGTGTATTTAGAAATATATATGTATATTTATCAGTTGTCTAGTACTTATAGCACAAGCTCTGCTTAGTTTGGGTCTAGATGGCGTTGTGTGAAAGTTGTAGAATATTATTATTACCTATTATAAAAGATTTGATGTTTTTTTTTAGGGAAGTCAACACGCTGTTTGTGTTGAAGTATGAGTTGAGAAAAACTGTTTTGTTATATTTTATCGTGATTAAATATCATCATATCATTTATAATAAACCAGTATTTTGACGGAAATTAATGGATAAGTCTCAGGTCCACTTACCGAATCTGCACTTAGCGACAATAGGCTTAGTAGCGTCACTAGGCTCTCCAGGGCCAGCCTTGTTGATGGCGCGGACCCTGAACTCATAGGTGCAACCTTCCTTGAGGCCATCCTGAACGGCTGCCAAGCAGTCACCAGGCACCTCCTTACCGGTCACCCAGTCCTTGCCGAACTTCTCCTGTAAACGGTTAAGTAGTTAAAGATAATCCGCGAGTTGACAATTTTTTTTTTATTATTTAAATTGAAGCTTTTTTACCTCACTAATAGCTTGGTATAAACAGTTTTTTAATATTTTTAAAAATTGAAAAGATATGAGCGTTCAAAACTCTCAATTAGACAGAGAGGGAAATACTGAATTGTGACGTCATAGTTCAGTATCGCCATATAAATTACATGCAAAACTTCGTTTTGCGAGAAAGAGATAGACAAAAAGTTTCTATAAGTTATAAGTTTTTTATTTTTCGACCGATTTCAAATTTGATTTCGAATTCTATTATTGTATTACATGTGTGGATATATTATCTACTAGAATATATAGTATTCAATATCATGCAACTACCCAATTATACAGTTAGTGAAACATAATAAGGGTTTCAGCCAAAATCATACTTTTGTAAATTAATGTTCACTGTGGATGGTTTAAGGCTTTTAAGAAGTTCTTTACCTTGTATTCGATGACGTAGCCAGTAATTGGTGCACCGCCATCGTTGTCGGGCTTCTGCCATTTGAGATCTGCGTGATCCTTGTTCCAGTCGGTAAGCTCCACATTCTTGGGCTTCGATGGCTCGTCTAAAATAATAGAATCATGTTAGCACCAAGTTGTTAGAAAAATATAGAGAAAAACGAAGAATCTCGGCGGTAAATAATTTGGTACTTTACCCCATGGGTCTTTAGCCAGCACAGGCTTGCCGAAAAGACCAGGTTCACTGGAACCGATCTTGTTGACAGCACGAATCCTGAACTTGTAAGTCTTCTTCGCAATAAGATCATCGACCTTGTACTTCAGCGGCTGGCCAGCGGGCACTTCCGCCACATTATCCCATCCAGCTTTGAGAGACATGTCCTGGAAGAGAAGTTATTTTATTTAGCACCATATTTAAAGTAACACATATTAGTAACCTACATTAATGTGTGCCCCATTGCTGGGTAAAGGCCTCCTTTTACTCTACTCTTTGCGATATCAGGCCAAATCTACCCTGTAAAGTTATCCTTATCAAATAACAGCTTTAAATTTATGTCGAAACTTTGTCTTACCTGTCTTTCAATAACATATTTGAGAATTGGTGAACCACCATCGTCCTGTGGCATCTTCCATGCGACCACACAAGAAGTCTGGAACACTTCGGTGACTGCCACATCCTGAGGCGGAGTCGGGACACTCTGCATGACAATACTGACATCCTTTGTGTCCTCGCCCTGGGCGTTGGATAACTTGATCGTGTATTTGCCAGATCCATCCCTGCTCGGTTTTTTGACCTTGAATAGAACCTTTTCTTGTTCAACTACAGCCTCGATTTCTTTGGCGGGCAACGCTTTACCGTCCTTCCATAGCTTAGCTTCGATTGGTGTTTGACGGGTGCCGGAAACTGGAAACAACCATGGGTGTTATAGAACATGTCTCAATATGTAGCTAAAATGTCTCAACAGGTCAATTATTTTTGGAAACTTACTTTTATAAGGCACCTCAATGACGAAAGGCCTGTCATGTGGTCCGCAGAACTCGTCCGGACATTCGATAGAGGGCTTAGATTCGCCCTTCTTGACGGTCAGCTTACAAGATGAGGTCAACTTGCCAGACTCGCAGAGGATCTCACCATCATCTTCCATCTCCAACTTGTTGAAGATGAGCTGGTGTTTGCCACCACCCAGGTTCTTGATTTCAATCCTGATAAAAAGGTGTATGGAAGTATTAAGTTTAATCAGTATCTGATTAGTGATTTGGAAGTTCTCAAAGCTACACAGTTTTATTATTTTGTATTTTCATTCAATACGAGAGAATGGAAACAAAACAAAAAAGTAACACTGCTACAAAAACAGAAATCCGTCAAGATGGCATAACTCTATACATTGCAGGAAGTGGGGTAGTTGTATAAATATTTAAAAATAATAAAAGACTCACCTTTCATTAGGCACAATGGGCTGTCCATTGAAGGACCAAACTGCTTCAGCAGTCTGGTCCTGCAATTCTACTTCTAGGACAACCTTGTCCCTCTCAATTGCTTCTGTGTCCTTCAACTTCTTGTTGAAGCGATTCGAGTCTGAAAGGCAAAACACCATTTTATATAACTCGAAAAACCCAACATACATGGCTGCCTACATCACGGCTAAGTAAACGACTGTTCCAATTTAGAACAATTTTCGGAGTATTTACATACTGAATGAATAGCTTGGCAAAGTTTAGGTCTAGTTGGCCCAAACAATGGACTATTAGAAACAAGCCCATTTCTTGTATTTGGCATTCATGCGCAAGGATGTGTCACAATAATACTCCATCACGGTAATTAGTTGACTGGCGACGCATTTTAAATCCTTCTTGTTTATGAATTTATTTGTCTAAGAAATTACTTAAATTATAGGGGTTAAATCTTGCAATAGTAAGGGACTATTCCACAATGCACTACGTACTAGGTACGAACCACTATTCACTAGGTACGTACTACATATCAGATAAAAAAACATATAACACAACTTATCAGGAATTTTGTACAAGATAATGTAACCTTAACTAAGCCGAAGGCAATGAAACAAGTCTTACGAGTACTTATAACAGAAATATGACTGTAAGAGAAGCTATTACGTCCTTAGCCAGACTTGCTTTAAAAAAAATCAAGGTGACTATAACAGTGCCTACTGATGAAAGAGATTTTATTCTTTGAAATCTATTAGTTGATTATGATGATGAGGAACTTACAATTGACAATCAATTCGCAAGCCGTCTCATCGGCGTTACTGACACACTTGAATTTGCCAGCGTCAGTGACCTTGGCGTCCTTGATCACCACCTTGCGCTTGCGACCCTCCTTCACGATTGTGATGCGTTTGTCTACCTTCAGTGGTTCGTCATTCTTGAACCTGTTGAAGAAATAGTACGAAACATTAGGAAACATTCATTCGTTTAGTGAAAGAAACTAGAAACTAATTAGCAAAAAACTTTAAACTTATAATGAGTCTTTCCAATGAGTTTTCCCAATCACCAAGATTGACTTTTAGAAATTGAGTATTGTCAGTAAATGAAAATACACTTTTAAGACAAATAAAAGGCATCTTTATTCCTATACAAGACAAACTGATTCAAGTAAAGTTTCTTACCATTTCACATCACCACCAGCATCATCCAGCTCACAAAGTAGTGTGATGGTATCTTTCTCAATCGCCTGTTGCGATTTGAGCACCTTTGTGAACTTGTATGGGTATTCTGAAATGAAAAAGTTGCCAGTGATTATTATGTTGACCTCTAGGATTTCACCTTTAGATATTCTCTTCAGTAAGAAATATTCGGTTATCTACTTACCCACAATTTTGACCTCAGTCTCAGTCTTGTCAGTCTGCTTCTCGATCTTACAAGTGTATTTGCCAGCATCTTCAAACTTACAACTCTTGATGACTAGCCTGCAGACACCTGACAAGTCCTTTGAGATCTGGAATATTTCGCCATCTTCCACTTTCTCTTCTCCCTTCCACCAGGAAACGATGGCGAGACTGTTGGAGACGGTACATTCCAAGACGCATTCGTGCTTCGTGTAGCCACTGGTGGTCTTCTTCAGTGGCTTCGTGAACGTGTAGGTAGGGTCCGGTTCATCAACTTGCAAGAAAGCAGTGCAAGTGATGCCGCCGACCTCAATGGTAATTTTACCCGTGTCTTCGACCTTTGGGGTCATGATGATCAGTTTGTAGGAGTCTCCTTCGTTTGTCATCTTATACTTAGATCCGGGGAATAGTTCCTGTAAATATTTCAGTGGATATTTGAATATGGCTTAGGTTAAAACGATAGATTAGAGTTTTACGGTATTTGAAACAATTTTACTTACATCTTTCCTGAAGAACCATTTCGGTTTTGCATTTGGTTTAGTAAAGATGGCTTCGAATGTAACCTTCTTATCCTTTCCTTCTTTCGCGAATTGATCTACGAGGGGCTTCAAGAACGACTCTTGTTTCTGAAAACAACGTCCGTTGGACATAAATATACCGGATCCAACATGAGACGGGAGAGTGCATAACACAAAAATGTGCTCTTCATACAAAAGCTTTGAGTGCTGACCATCAAGAAACCTGCCTCACTCCTCACCGCTGTCAACGTCTCGAGCGAACAGTAACTTAAGTGCAAAAAAATCAACGAAAACAACTGAACTCGTTTGTAGTATCCAAGGCGTTAGGAATCGTCAGCCATTCTTACATCACCGCCACCCACACAATCATGTGAACTCCATGCTATTGTACAGAAATTGGAATTTCTATATTTTTCTTTTAATAAATGTGCAAAAGTGGGCGTGATTTTATTGAATCGTTCATATTAATTTACGTAATATACATTTGACCGAACAAAAATGATGAATTTGTGTGTTACGACCAATTTTTGTGTTTTGCAATGAAATAATATACAGTAAATATTCATCATTTTTGAAAGGATTTCATTTATACTGGAACATTGAAGTCACTGTGCATAGAATATTGAACCGGTGCGCTGTGCTGCTAGTAAAATATCGCCGAAGGTGTGCACAGAAGAATTGCTTGAGAAAAGAATAGAAGAATAGAGTACCAAAGATGTGCTGGACTGACTAGTTGGTGACCACGACGCTGTTGATCAAATAATCTGAAAAAATCATTGAAACATTCCTGCACGAATATCTGCTCAGTTTATTCTTAAAGCCGAAATATTTATTACAACAGTTAGAGTTGGTTATTTATAATATCATAAAGAAGATTGATAAGTAGTAACAGTTTCTATTTACATCATTCACAAGATATGAGCTTGTAAGAAGACAGAGCATGTTAAATCTGGTTGTTGTTTAAAGAAACGAAGAAATTAATTGAATATTCATTTATCCAAGTTTTAGATTTAATTATGTTCAATAGTTTAAAGCAGACATTAATGCAAGATTTTCTGTAATAATTCAACCAGATTATAAGATCGTACAGGCAACCGTGGGACACATTGCTGTGCGACAAATAATTTGCATTTTGTGATATTACACTTCAAGATGCATTGTGTCTATTGACGTTGCTGTCAAACCTCGTCTCTTTTGAACGAGTGTAGCACCGGCCAATCCGGGATCAGTTCAGCCAGTGACGGTCTTCTATTATGGGATCTCTACAAAATATCCATTTTTTTCTTAGTGATTTATCTTAGAATAGAATAGAATACTCTTTATTATGTACACCATAACTTCGCGGTAAGGGATGTTGAAGGACTTTAAAAAATTGAAGTAATTTGTCCTATATTAAATGTACTATGTATATGTACATTCAAAAATACAAATGCTGATTACAATATTGCCATATGCCTCAAACATTATAATCAACATAATTAAAAAAATTCCAACATCTGCGAAACACCGGATGCATCAACTGAAATTAATGAAGTAAATAATGAGGAATATAATTATTTTGATAATAATGACGTGATAGAAGCTCTTCAATCCGACGTCAATATAGACCTGCAATTGAACATAGTGGACACCAATTCAAAAGTAACAATAGTCATCAAATTCATTCCACTTACATTGCCTGAAAACCATGTTCAAGTTATAGAAACATGAAGTGGTGATACAAAAACCCTTTGTTAATTTAAAATTCAATTTAATGCAGTTGTTTATTTATATCGCTCTGTAACTACTGATTTCAACTTGTGTATGTTTCTTTTTATCTCTTCTGATGTAAATATAATAAAGATCTTGAATTTCTTACATTTTTTTTGGAATTCCTGGTAAGCTTCTGATATCAGTCAGTTTTTCTCTGATTGTTGACAAATAATTACATTTTAATATACTCTTAAATCTTTTTGGTTGTTGAAGTCAGTAACCTCAGAGGTATTTTTAGTTTAGTTATTTTATCATTCGTGTTTTTAATTTCAATCATTATTTAGAAGTTCTTTTCCGTCCATTTGAAATCCAAATATTCCAACATCTTTTAAGTTTCCATATCTATCAATATCATAATTGGTAACTGTAGCAGATTTCAAATGATCAAAAAATCCCTTTTCATTTTAACTTTTTTTTTATCTTTCCTTTTTATCGAACCTTTATTTTGACAGCCTCCATCAATTCGGGCCAATCAGGTATTATTTCAGGCAGAGACATTCGTCTCCTTATGTCATAGATACCCTAGAATTTTAATAGTTATGTTACAACAGAGCAGCAGAATCGAGAATTAATTTGAAATTGAAGGCAAGCTTTATTATTAAAAAGCCATAAATGAAATATGATTGAACTGTGAGTTACGTATAGTTAAGTGCCGTTCGTTAAGTATTTTATATGTTATCATTTTGATTTGCTTACACAACTTGATCTTGCGCGAACAGTATACCAAGGAAATATCTTGTTAAAATACCATCCAGCCATTTTTTCGTCTAATTCAATATTTCTGGTAGGTTTTAATATTATGTAAGCAATTCATATTGTAATATTGACATAATTTTGACATTTCTACTTGTTTTTTTCTTTTCAAGATGAAAAATTAATACTATTATGACCTTTTTAATACATGCTCAGAACTTATTTATTTAGTTTTATTTTGTAGCAAACATCGATTGGATTCGATGGTAAGAAAGCCAACAGTTATTATGTGAGCCATATACCGTTCCCTTGGTTTTTTTGATTGCCCATTTTCTTAGTATTATAAATAATATGAAAATCGGAAATAAAGATTGCTTTTAGGAACTCAACAAAGATAAATTAACTTTCGTTAGTAATTATATCATAGTATAAAAAGAGAAACTGGAAATGTAAGATGGAATGAACGATGATGCTATATTTTAAAATACTGATGACCTTGACCCAGTTCCAGTTCAAGGATGATCTCCTCTCAGCTGGGAATCTACCCATCTCCACACCTTCAGAAACGACAACTACGAAGCCGTCCTCCTCGAAATATCCAGTTTCTAAACCCTAAGAATTAAATGTCATGATGCATAGTGATAAAAGATAAATTAAAGGTATTAGAACATTATCATACTAAACAAATCTGCTCAGTTAACATTATTAAATAACTCAAAACAGAGTTATACAATTTTTTATATAAAGCTCTGGTTAGAATTCTTGATGCAACTAATACTTTAGTTATGGCAAATAGAATACCTATAAAGAATGTACAGGGACATCAACGCGTAATTTTTTTTTTATAATCTTTATTGATTTAATTGGGGTTTTTATACCAATGGATACGCCAACCCCATCATGCCTTATACAGACTACTACGATACAATGCTTTAATTTTAAATTAAAAGGAGAATCTTAATCAATATAGTACACCAACTCGCTAAATATTTTCGCCACATCTGACTTCGGTTGTGCTAAAACTGATGGAATTAAACCCACCTGTGATATATTTAAATTAAACTCATTGATTAAATTTCTCTTTTCCTCTTGGTTCTTGACGCAATTGTTTTTTAAATTCGTCGGTTTAAAAAAAAGAAAAGCTGTTCCATACAGTTTGACCTATGTATTACACTAGGAGTTGCTATTGTACTTTTCTATTAAAAATGTTTTTTTTTTTTCTAGGAGTCTAAAATCATGTGCTGAATTCATGGTTGCAGTTTGTGCGTTGATGTCCCTGATATCCTGCATTGGTTCGAAAAAAAACGTTTGGAATTGGTCATTTCAAACTTTTTATAGTGGCTTCTTTAAACGGTTCTCTGTAAAATATGAATCAGGATCTAGTTCATTCAATTGCATCAAGATATTCCATAACTTAAGTTAATAAAGTGCTAATGGAAGCTGACTAAAACTTATATATTTATTATCATGTTGCATGCTACTTGATATTCTACCTGAAAGCATTGGTTTCATAGCGTAAAATATACAATATCTATAATTTGTTATTCACAAGATTATGAAACGTATTAAAACAATATTTGGCAGTTCCTTGAACTTCATATTTATTTCAATACATTTCTATGTATTATTAGCCCGATGGAGCTGTCTACTCATTTATAAATAGTTTTAAATAGACTGCAAGACAATGCAGAAAACATGTGCTTATTTTGATCTTGATTCAAGCGTTAATAAATATCTCTGGCATTTCTATTCTTAGAACGGTCTACAGATCTAATTCTGATCTGCATTGCCTTGCGTCATTATTTTTATATTCAGTTTTATTTATATCATTTTATGTAGTGTTTATATCACCAGCTTCTATAGTCCAATTATTGTGGATTGGTATGTGAAAATCATCAATATTTGTTGTGTTTTTGAAAAGAAGATACGCCTTACCTTTTCCACTTTCTTCAAGGGTGGAATTGGCTTTTCTGTCTCCTTGAGGTCTCCCCAGTCAGGGTCCTCTTTCTTTTCGCCCCATTTGGCGTACTTCCTCTTTTTGAGCATGGCACGGAAGTCCATGCCGCTGGAGTCTGTGTGAACATTATTGTTATTTATGTGACTGCAGATGCCAATGATGAAAGTTTTGATATCACTAGGAGATATGCTCTTTGTTGTTGGTTGGCGAGTAATATATTGTTTAAAATGTAACGAACTCATTGCGCCACTAATTATAGAACACAATCTATCACTGATTTTGCCATTTTTCAACTGTGCGCTTTACAAAAACATATAGCAGGTAAGTATATATTTTCCAAACTTACCAGATACGTATAGCTGCATCTCAGCTGAATCCTCTCCATGAATGTTGCTAACCACAATCTTGTATTTGCCCTCATCATTGGGCTTGACTTTCCTCATGCAGAGGGTGATGAGACCAGTTTCACCATCGGTATTGAACTTGAAGCGGCCTCCTTCAATGATTTCTCCCACACCCTTGTAGAACTTGAATGTGGGCGCTGGGTTACCCTCCACTTGAACCGTGAGGTAGCCAGTTTGATCTGGTTATTGAATAAAATAGGATGTTAGAAATCATATCTGATTAAATAAAATTTAACGAATTACCAGGTAAAAGGATCCGAGAAGAATTTCGCAAAGATATAATTACTAACACAAAAATGTCACCCTAATGTTCGAACGCTGTGACAAATAACTGTAGCAGTATGAATCAGTGCTGCATACCCATGAAAGCTGTTTTACGACGTACAGACGATGATACTTACATCAAGCCATTGTGTACATTTCCAGTATAAGTTGACCTGTCATTGTACGGAAAGCCTATACAGTGCTATATCCGGTGGTGGCTTATTCCATAACAATTCCAACGACATAACTTTTATACAGGGTCGCATTAAAATAGATGGACAAATTTTAACACAGCGATGAGTACGTCTAACCAAAGATATCCAAGCAAAAAAAAAACACTGACTAAAGTGATTTTGTTTTGACCTAAAATAATAAATTGCCGGCACATTAGCGTATTTTCGTTAGCTGATCATTTTTCTTATAAGTATCTAATGCGTTTTTCTTATAATATATTTTTTACCATTGCCCTTATTTTGGTGGTCTGGATGATTTCTAAAAGTTTGTCCATCTATTTTAATGGTACCTTATATACAGCTCCCATACAAAACTTCAGAGATACGAGTATCGTCATTTTAATCACACGCGCCGATATCGCGCGCGACCACCCAGATATACCGCATACCGATTCGCGCAAATTGGCTGCCACAGTATCAATTTATTTATACAGGATATGTATAACTTGATGAGTCCTCGTGCGAACTACGTCAAACAGCTTAAATAACCTTAATCTGAAAAATAATTCCTAAATCATTTCGATATTCTCACCTTCAACAGCAGAATAACTCTCTTGCACATCAACGATGACCGGAGGTCCTCCACTGCCAATAGGCTTGAGAGGCACTGACGGTTTGTTGATGAGGTCTTCAAGGTCCTGCACCGACGGTCTTCTTGCATCGCCGGATTTTCGTCGCTATATCATCAGAATCATGTGAGTAATTTTTGTCTTGTAAGTTTTTATGAGCAGGGTTAATCACTTTGAAATCAACATATAAATATTGTAGAGCAAATGGAACTAGGATTTTATATAGTAAGTAAAGGTTTGATAAATGATTACTCGTACTGAAGCCACATAGCCCGGAGACTGTTTGATAAAGAAATAGTCCATTTACTATACATTCTTCAGACAGTAGTTAAGATAAAAGATATAAAAGGGAGCATTATAAACAATGATAAGTTAAACTTCGTCGTATTCATATGTAGTAACATTGAAAGAGTATTTAAGACATAATATACTCATCACCAGTTTCACCATACATCGATTTATTCAATCAAATACACTTGGAGTTACTTCTAAAATAATCTACTAGCTGATGGTAAAAGAAATGAAAAACCTCGCAGTACAGAAAACTAATTTCAAGATTCTCAAAATAACGTATATCCTGGTGGTGAAACAAATGAAAAATCAAAGTTACTGAATCAAAGGTCATTAAAATGTTACGAAAAAGATGTTCTAGTCCGATATAGATTGAAAAATTGCTTGGTTGGTAACTGAATGGTAAAACGGATGATACATTAGAATGTTATGACAGTTGTACTTCGTTATGAGCGCTAGCCAAATGACCTGACAACACTGGACTTCCTGACAAATGTAGCACAAGTGTACTCTTACATATCTTCACGCTTTCCTGTACAAGAACAGTAAAAGCAGAACATAATCTTGTCCTCAATAAAATTTGATTGAGTTATTACTATAGGTTTTCAACAAGATTTATTGTTATTATGATCGTGTTGATCTTCCTGATAAGATTGTGCCAAACTCACCTACGTCATTTGGTTGATGTAATTAATACGTTGTGTGATAAGCAGAAAACAATGTAGGTCGTGGACAATGTATACCATCTCGTCTACAATCATTCACCAGTCATTAACCAGTTAGTTTAAACTCCAAAAAGTAAGGGTGGGCCTATTACAAGACTTGGTGATGCTGCTGAAAAATATCTTGTGGATAAACAAAAAGGCAATTTTCCCATGGACGAGGCAGTTTGTGAATATGGGGAAAACGTTGAAAGACAAAATGGAACAAGACAGGACGAAAGACATGGTCAGGATGAAAGAGACGTGAAACTTCAAACTTAGATTTGGGTCAGTGAAATTAACCATTCATTTCTATATGATGATATACTTACTCTTACTTCATTATTAATTATTGCAAAAGTTATTATATAATATTAATCAATTATCTAGCTAAAATATGTATTGCTTACGCAACACAGTGTTTGCTTAGCTAAAACGATCGCAAGTAGGCGTTAAATTATGAATTTCTTGGAATGCATTTGATTTAGATGAAATAATTAACAGGTGTATCGTAATAGCTGATTTGTGACCACATTAGTGGAGCTTCATAATTCAGAATTGTCTTAAAATAATTTTAAGCCGATGGATTTTCTGAAGGACAGTTAACTTTAGCTTCTGAAGTAGTGAATCAAGTTTATGAAAGTCTGTCAAAGTCTAAAGATTATATCTCCTATGGAAGATAAAGCACAATCTAACATATAACCTGGATAGTGAACTTAGAACTTTCTATTAAAAACAAAAAATGTTTACTTGTTTGTAGGGAAACTTTTTAATGACCTCTGATTTCTCCGGGACATGTAATACATAGAACAAAAGCAGTTTGATACTTACCGGGTCACCCGCAGGTGCAGGTTTAGGTAAGGCAGCAACCGGTTTTTTAGCAACCGCTGCCATTGTTAATCACATATAATCACTTTGATGCCACAAAACAATCAAATCTCTCGTTTAACAGTATAAAAAATTAAAAGTTTATAACTGCAGTACACTATATCACAGTCTCATCTTACGTCTAAACATGTTTATCTTAAACACTTAAAACTATTTTTAAAATAATTAAAAGTTTCAAATATTCTCTCCTCTCACGCGGATCATCCATATTTAAGAAAAAAGCTTCTAATTAAATGCTATCAAATTATATTTACTTCCTAAGTGTTACACCTTGATTTTCTATTTTTTGTTGGTTTTATTTTGGAGTCGTTTAGTGAAATTTCGATTTGGGGCAGTTCGTTAGTCGTTCCATGCAAAAATGGGCGCGAATGTCAAAAGACTGAAGAAGGGGTCGTGTCGACATGGTCGCCGGGGAATGGAGGGGCGCGGGGGCGGGTGGGTGTCTATTTGTGCCCAGCACAAATCAGCAGACCAATACAATTAATTATCAGATTAAGGTGAGCCATCGGTGCAGCATGTTCTTGAACGTTGCTGCTAATATATGCATGAAGTTATCGCCGGCAGTGATGCGGCATGTTCTCATCGGTGTTTGGCTTTGAACTGAGGAAGCTCCCGGTTTCGGTTCAATGATTAATGATTCTCATTTTTTTCAAATTGACACCTGTAATTAAGGTCAATGAGTTTCTGTTGACCTATTGCGGATCATTCGAACTCTTGCCTTGGCTATAATAGGTGTAGAGACCACAGTATATGACGTCGGTCAATATTAAAACAATCAGATGGGTGTCACAGCCAAACAACAGTTGTCTCGAGGAGACAAAGTGTGTACGCGTGTTTGTCTAGATTAATAAATAATATGAGATTGAGGGGTTGCGCAAGGAGATCGAAAGATTGATTGGCACCCTGATATTAATGCATTCTGTTCACATGATTGCCATAGTTGGCAAGTGGGTTCGTTTCGAGAGCGCCTGCATTGCTGTCGAGCTGACAAATTTTGAACCTGGGCGTTTGAAGTTACCCGTTGATGCTTTGATCTGTTATCCCATGCTGTTTGCCTTTTTTCGCGAGCTTCAATTGCAGTATAAATCCGTGTATGTCTGTTCCTATAGTTACGTTTAAAAATAAGTATATAAAGATTAGCTTAATAGGACAGGATCCTTCAAAGTATGTTTTGATAAGAACATGAGCTTTATGATTAGAAATTTCTAGAGAGACAGTTTCAAACTTGTCTATGTCATTATTAATTTGAGGAACTAACTGCCAAATATATTGGCATCATCACCCTTGCCAATTTTTTTTTTGATGGAGTGGTTCTGTCCCAGCTCACTATTCAGTCACCCGTGGTCTGCCCACGCGCATTTTAGCTATTTCCTATTCGACCATTATGTCAATCAAAGATTCGCTTTATTTGTATTCGTGGTCCGTCCTTGTTATTATTTATATCCATCTTAATTATATTTGATGTTTCAAAAAATATTTCTGTTATCTATTCAGCTACCATTGTTATTTGATTTCTCTAGATTTGTATCATAGTTTTATTCGATCTGATTTTATGTCATACTTGTGTTAGGGTAGCAAGTATGATAATATATGTATTTATTGTAATTATCAATCTTGCTTTTGAATATAATTTTTGACTGCACAACGCCACCTAGCCAATCTTTGTCTAGATTTTGTTTTTGTCCTCGCTAGCTCAACAACAAATTTTATTTTGAATGCATTAATACATATTGTCATTACATTGCCACCATTATAATTTAAGCTTCAAATTAAGGCAATCAATCTTTTGCATTCTATTTTAGGTGTCAACATTAGTCGCACTAATCAATATATCGAGACGTATATCTTTTTAACAATATGCGACGGACATAACTCAGTCGTGCTGGCAAGTTGAGGCAGTTAAGAGTGAGAACATTTCAAGAACAGTGGCTTCGCTCTTGGCCTGATTGCTACAGTCATATTTATACTATTAACGATCAATCATAACAGCGACAAGCGTTCTTCTGGCGCACGACGCATTGTGCTCACTTTGCTTCATTAACCGCACCCGCGCCATCTTTCTTCGCGTTATCACCAGTAACAGGTGCGTTTTCTTTATTAATTACTTTAGTTTCTATTTCTTCTGAAGCTTCATTTACTTTTTTAATGATTTAGGCTTGATTTGTATCATTAAACTCAATCATATTTATAGTCACATCCGAAATAGATTCGTTGTTGTCAAGATGATGAGCTTCTTTGATTATCGCCTTCTTGAAATTGCTTATTGTGATGATTGATGCTGTCTAATCTTAGGATTTTTTCTAGAACATTTCTCTTATACCGGTCTAACATACCCAGCCCACCTGCATAGCTTTACATTGGAACTTTGACGCTGTAAACGTGTCAAGCGTTAATGCATTTCCTATCTACCTTATGAGTCACCAAGTTGACATTATTATCGCCTTATTTGCGTCATAGATACATACATGTTGGCTCCAAACGAAATTCATTCGTAATTATAGAATCTTTGTTTATGTCCCGTTTCTATCATATTTTATACTTATGATTAGAATAATTATTTGTTCGTATAGTTAGATATAGTGATTTACGATGTTTTTCAATGAGTTTAAAATCTTTAAGATATTTTGTGGCATCTTTATAATTATTAGAAGTAACATCTATGATAGAATTTACCGAGGTAAACTATTCAACTGTCGGAAATCATTTCGGGAGAATTTTAAGGTCATCATAGATATTACTTTTATATGATGTGATACATAAAATTATAACAATTATTGGGTGCTAAAGCTATAAATTGAATACCTCCATGCATTTACACAATAACGCAATATATAATCTTGCTTCACGCTATTAATATTGGCTTTTATTGTTACGTTAAATTGAGTAATGTTATAAATTTATTTGTTATTTACTTGTGCGTGCGGTGTCGCAGACGCCTTATTATTTTGTTAGGATTAGGAGTTACTAAACACAGTTTTATCGACAGCGATAGATAATAGTTATGGTTTGTAGTCGTGCGACTATTAATAATTTCGTGCCATTATTTATCCTTTACGATAAATTAAGTGTTCTTGATTTAAAGTTGGATTTTAATAGGATACATGCATAGATTTTAAGCGTCGTCAAAATTATGTTTTTACTACTAATTAAATGTTTAATATAATGTTAGAATGACAAGGTATTAGTAGCACTGGTTCTATTTTATTTACAAAACATAAATACGGTTTTCGGAATCGAAATGTAACATAAATAATGAAAAGTTTCTTCTATGCCACGTATTTTTGATCATAGGGTTTTTATTTACGACGAATATGAAATTATTCACTGTAAAATTAATCACTTTGAAAAGTTCTATGTTAGCCACGAGTCTATTTTTTTCTATAACATGTAAATAATCTAAACAGATAGTTTTCCACACATTATATACCTCTTCCGGGATGAACTCTCCGGGCCTGGCGCGTTTCTTTTTTGAAAAAAAAGTATAAGTTTTAGTAAAACATTCTCTGTTAAAAGTGTGCTGATATATAAAAATCTGTACAAATAGATATTGAGTGCTTAAAAGTTAATATTTTTTGTGTATTTTTGTATGTGTGTCAGATGTAGTAGTGTCAAATGTGTGTGTTAATATGTAGTGTGCATTTGTATGTGCATAATTAATAATAATTATAAATTATTTCTTATTATAATTAGTTTTTCCCACTAAGTTGAGAAAAATATTTCGAAGCATTTACATGTTTCGCTTAGTTAATGCGAGTCAGTAAAGTATTGTTTTAAATCATTTGCAGTTCGTAAAAGTGATAGTAAAATGTATGCATTTAGAAAAAGATTAGTAGAAAACTAAAAAGTAAAATTAGGTGTTGGAAACTGAATAAAGCCATTCTAAAAGTAAAACTAACAAGCTTGGTTGATGAGGGAAACAAACGTTAATAATAATACAAACTGAAAGCTCAGACAAAAACACTGAGCTTAAGGGTGATTAAGCAGAGGCCAACGTTGAGTATATTCCATTGGATTTTTACCCATCACGCCTCTGCTCAAATTATTTTTCAAAATAGATGCTTAAATAATGCTATTGGTCCTTTTCCCTCATCAACAAAAAAGGTCAAACCCAGCGATGCTCTGTCACATCGGAAACCCGCTGGTCGGCAAAGCGGTCACTAGATCTAATTCTAAATAGAACGTCTAAAAAGAAAAAGATATGTAAAAGAGTTTGGACATTGTAAAGATTGCAACTAAAGCTTACTAAAGGGTCTAAGACTAGCTCTTTTTGAAGCTATTGAAGACGTAGCTTTTAGAAAAGGGGGCAATGTAATGAGAGTAATGAAAGGAAGATTGTGTTTTTGTTTCTTTTTTCTTTTCTTTTTCAAAAACCAATGATTCGCTTCGACTTGTACTGTCGAGCGTGTATTTGTGGGGGATGGGGGATATGTATTAATGTCATTGTAAAACTATTGTGTGGTAAAAAACTAATTATCACAATATCTTCCCTGTAAATAAAACTTAATGTCTACTTAAGAGTAAAAGTCGTCCGTATAGTCATGTAATGTGCAACAATAGAAGAAAAATAAAAAAGACAAAAAAAAAAAAATGCTTTGCAAAAGCGAGCAGCGTCCACCTAAAACTGACCAGATCCAATCGGTCTCACCTTTTTCTCGTCTAATACTTCGCCGGGACGTAATTTCGTGACCTGTTGTTAAAAAACATTGATAATCCCATAAGTAATATTAACCCTACCTAAATCTCCGCTGCCGAACCTGGGCTATCTGCCTAACAACCTAACTTTAGTTCATTATTGGTGCAATGTCCTAGCGAGCGTGTGCAAAAGTTATTACGTTACAATTTGCGTCACCTTCGTGTTAAATGTTAGTGTCCGGTTCATTATCGTGATATGTGAGACAAGCCTCCTTAGGCACACCATTCCTGTAAAAGATTTCGCCTCGACACGACCAATCTCTGAACATTATTTCGTGTGCGTAACGTGCTGACAAGCTGTGCAGTTTATCTGTGTGTGCGTACTTCAAAAAGTTGTGCAATTTAGCTCTGTGCTCCGACGACAAAACGTTTCTTAGATAGATATAACCTGGATAATTACATTTACCAATATATTCCATATCTTGTAACTAAATGTCTTATCCAAAGTTCATGTGATTATCCAGTATTACGTGTGTGAAACAGTGTTTTAAACCGCGTCGGATGCAAATGCATTAATAATACCGTATACAGATATAGTTAAGAATTTGTCACGGCAATAATAACATTCATTTAGAACTCTTAGCGTTTTATCTTTTACCTTCTTCTCTTCGATCACCTCACCGGGTCTTAGTTTTCTATTCTCCTGTGGATTACGTTTTGCACGGTCTTAATATCTCTACATACACGGTTCAATATCAGTGTTTTCAAAAGTATCTGCTGTGACATTGCTAAACTCTGTTTAATCTAAAAGCAAGGAATTAAGGGTCTAAGCTCAACTCCACTGTAAACCAAGTCATTCTCTAATTCCTCTGCTAAAGCGTTTTGGTAATACAAAGCATCATCTTTCTCAGACGATTGTGAAAATGTCTTTTTGAAGGGTCTATGCATTCGTGTTATGGGTTCGGCTTGAGAGAATAGGGTCTATACTACTAGGGGACTAAAATTACTTTGTGGTAATGCGCTCACATCCGTGTAAATCACTCGTTGACTGCAAATTGCACGCGGTTGGTTAGAAATCATGCTAGAAAATTGCAGATGTTGAAACAAATGCAGCAAAAATGTGAGGAAAATTCATATCGCTCATCAAAACTTGGCAATCTGGTTTTTCGTTAAATAACTTCAGCTAATTTTATGAACTTCAAATATTTGCTTAATAATTTTTAGAAAAGGAAACAATTATTTTTTAACCAGAATACCATGCATGTTTAAAAGTGCAAATGCTGTTTCTGTGACTCAATCGCAGAGTGCTTTCAGCCGTAAAGCTTGCGTTCTCAAAGAGTGATTCTGATGCCAGCGCTTCTTAGGTATATTGTAACGTGTCTAGAACTAAGACGGCACAATTGTACATATAGGTCTACAAAACAAGGCATACCTTCACTGAAATGGAGATAATTGGTATCCAAGTACAAAAAACATTACAAAATGAATCTAGAAAAATCTTATCTCTAAGATTTTTTTTGTGACTACATACCTCGTCGCTGATGATAAGGGAAGGACGTCTTCCCATTTCCTCTGGAGGAGGAATGAGGGAACCACGTCTTCCGACGGGTGCACCAGGTACTAAAGACGATTTCCTTGGCATTTCTGGTTTCGGAGACTTCTCACGAATGACTTCGATCTTGGGTGCTGCTGGCTTCTCTTCGGGTGCATTGATTTCCGGTACCTTTGGTATCGGCTGTTCATAATCATAAATTTCATTTAGTATCATAAAATTGCGCAGGGTTATTTTGTACAGCACCCGGCTGTTGATATGGCACGCGGGGTTTTAGAAAAAGTTTGGTCTTGTACAGCGTCTTGATACATGTATCTGACAAAATTCAATTTGCCTCATCAACGGCTGTGAACTGTACGTTAGTTTCTTTTTTGCTTTGGCATTTATTAGTACCTTATCTGGTTTCTCCTTGGTTGTTTGGGTGAATTCTGGTTTTTCGAATTTCTCCAGATCAGGCCTGTCGTAGTCAGCAATTTCTGGCAGATCCTCAGCCTTCTTCTTGACTGAAGTGACCTTGGCCTTCTTTGCTTCTTCTTCGATCTTTTCTTCTTTAACTGCCACTTTCTGTAAATCCAATGTTAGTTTAATATCGATGTCTAAATTGTCTCGCTTTGTGTTTTCGGAACAATTTGTCTGTTGCCTGTTTGACAGAGAAGGAACGTATCCATAGAAGAAGATAGTTGTGTGTATATTTTTTCATTACAAAAAAGTTGCCTAGCTTATTAGAAATGTTGACAAAAGAACAAGGATTGTTATTGTCTTTGATTGAACGTTTGTATACTTACGGCCATACTTACCATTTCACTGAAAACCTTTAAATTACACATTTTATACATTTGAAATAGTGACAGGATAAATAAGCGAAAGCGGAAGCAGGAAACGTTAGGAAACTATATCATGCATTCAGACATTAAGAGTAGTGAAAGTGTTTTATTAATACTGGCAAACATTGCTTTACAAAATGTTAACCTAAAACTAGAACAAAATGTGCATCTATATTAAATATTTACAAAAAAAAATACTGGTCTTAATTAAATCTAGATAGAAATAGCGTTTCTTTATCAACTACAAGTACTAAGGAACTAGTATACAGTGCATCTATATCTAATAATAGAATCCATTGAAATGGATGTGCAATTTTCGAAGAGTCTATCTAGGTGCTTGTGCAAATGTGCTTGTGATCTACCACTCCTGTAATTAATTGTGCATTGAGCAAATATCCTGTGCAAGTAACACTGTGGGTGCTTATGTATACCTCTTCAGGCGATTGAGGTCTGCTGCTATAAGCGGGCTGTGGTAATTCAAACGTGGCTGGTATACTTTCATCTTTGCCTTCAGTCTTTTCAGCCTATACAGTAAATTTTATTAATGGCGACCGTACGATATTTATGAATTTTGCAAGCGTTTTTGATAACGGATTTGGTAACGACCATTTCCAACTCTTCATTCATCGAAAAATATTGGTTGTTACCAAAATCCGTTATCTAATTTCGAAGTCAAGTGACCAATCAGAGTATGCAAAATCCTGTGCGTTTTTATGAATGTGTTTGCGTGTCTGTTTAAGCGATGATGTTTGTTGATGACTGTGTGTGTACCTGAGGGGATTTAGCCCTTCGCCAGGGAGCGGTTGTATCTGTTGTTTCGAGTAACGTTGGTTTATAATTGTCTTCTAGCTCTGGTGTTTGTTCGGCCTGATTATGAAAATATTTAGTTACTACCTATGCTTTATTTTTATATTTTCAAATATTTGTTTTAATATCGTCTACCTGTGGTATTTCAGGAATGACCTGCCAAGAGAAGGGAACTACCGGCGGTTCGTCCTTATTTTCCGGTTCTGGTGTCATGAGTGTCGGTACCTGATGATTTATTCAACATTTTACGGACTGCGGAATGTGAGTATTTAATTTAATTTTAATAGATTTTATTGTGTGTGAGTTTTGTGCAGTATTCACTGTGTGAGAGTATAAGTGTGAGTGGTGGTATCTTCTTATGTATATCTGTGTTACCTCTAAGTATTGTTTTCTCCAGGGGTATAGTGAGTGTCTCTGTTATTGTGGTTATGTTTAGTGGTTTCTATACTTTAAGTTCGTCTTCCTAACAAAATAATATACTTTAAGTTATGGCAATTTCATAATCTTAAGGAAAAGTAATACTGAAATTACTATTTTAATACCTTAGATGTTTGAGAAACTTCGTCTATGAGTTGCTTTTTATCTTCAACAGATATTTTACATACTTCAAGTTCCTAAATAGCAATATTTGAATTTATTCGATTTTTGACCTTATACAATAGGATATAAACATCTCAATAATTAATAAGCTACCATTGGTTTAAGGATCACATCTTTCATGGGTTCTGCAAAAGGTTTCGAGAAAACCTTCTGAGGAATTTCGGGTGTCTCTAAAAGTTTAAGGTATTTTGGTGATACTAGATTTTAGAACAGAGCTAAGACAACACATTTAAATAATGAGCTACCTGTGTTTTCTGTGTACTATTCTTGATTGGTTCCACATTGGGTTCAGATAACTTCTTTTTGGGTTCGAGTGCCTAAAAATTGCATTGCCATGTGGTATATTTTTTTATTATATGTAAAATATTATAAAAAAACCTATATAATTTTATCAAATCAAATCGGTTTATTGTAAGAAACAAAACTATGTGACAATGTGCTTCTAGGTAATTTAAACAAAATGAATCAAATACCTTTGATTTAGACTTTAAGGTATTTATAAGTATTTTATGGTATATGTATACTTATAAATACCTTAAAGTCTAATTTTCAGGTTCCTATAAAATTGTATTATTAATTAGCTCTTTAATCTGTTTTTATCAATTACTACCAAAATTATTTGAATTCATATACCTTTGAGTCTATTATGTTCTCCTTCGTGGGTTCAACAATAGATCCTGTCCTTTTCTTTAAGAAGGGAGGAGGTTCCTAGGAAATAATTCAAAATCCAATATAATATTTTTTAAAATGGAATTATATAAAGAACCACTTTTTGAGTCCATGTGTGTGTCTGTAGTGTAGAGTATTTTCTGTAATGTTGTTGTGTATTTAAGGCTAGAGACAAATCTGAGCCAAAAACGTGTCGAAATTTCGCCCGTGTCGTTCTCCTGATCGTGTCAAAGTGCGATTTTCACGCCTACACGTGTTATTTTCCGAAGTGAATGGTTTGTTACGAAGGAGTGGTATTTTAGGCTCGTGTTTTCCCCACGTTTTTTTCAGTTCAAATTTTGCCCCTAGCCTAATGTAGTGAATACCTACCTCTAGGCTACCCTTCTTCCTCATGAAGAAAGGTGTTTGTGTAGGTTTCAATTGTTTGTCTGTTTGTGTTTTCTGTGTATCGTCAGGTTCCTAATAATGTGAAGTAATTGACATTAAGTTTTATTCGTAACTTTGTCTGATATGTATTTCAAATATTTTATTGTGAAAACTACCTTAGACTTTGGAGCGTCTTTTGTCGATGTCGGCTCCGGTATTTTAATCACGGGTTCCTAATAAAATTATTTATAATTGTCAGTATGTTTTCTTTTTATGATAAGAAATTCTTATGCTCTTACTTATTATGTATAGAAACATTAGTTATACCTCAGTTTTGCTCGGTCTACGCCAAGGATACTCCGATTCCTTTGGTTTATCCGTCAATAAATTATCTTTAGGCGTTTCTAGCTCTTTGGCCTCTTTCTTCTCCTGTTTGGGAAATAATGTATTGTATAAAACAATGTTTTACTAACACAAATTAATATGTGTGTCTATTTATGTTAACAGTTGAAAAATATATACCTCTTCAACATTATTTGCCTTGCGCCATGGATAAGCAGATTCTTTAGGTTGCTCTATTGGCTTTTTCGCTTCCTCAGGAGTTTCAGGTACAACGATGTCCTGTTTAACACAGTCATACGTATTTGTAATAAAATTATTTTAAACAAATAACCATCGTCATCATTATTATTATTAAAATTATCTACCTCCACATCAATACTAGGTTTGCGCCAAGGATACGTAGGTTCAGATGGTCTATCAACAGACACCCTTCGTCTTGGTACAAATGGCTCATCGTCAATTTCCATTGCATGTTTCTCGTCCTGTTTATTACGATATTCAATATAAGTACTAGAAACTACCTATTGAAAATGTGACAGAGAGAGAAAGAGATGTTTGTGAGAGAGAAAGAAAATGTGTTAATAACAATTATAATTCTATCAACCTCATCAACATGGCTTGGACGACGCCAGGGATATGCTGGCTCAGTTGGTTTATCGGTGGAAACCTTTCTTTCAACCTCTGTTTTTTGTATATCTACGTGATCGTGTTCAAAAATGTCATTATTAGACTTTGTTTTATTAAGGATTGCTACGAGATTATTATTTTTATGAGAAAGATGGAATACCTCATGTTCTTCACTGGGCTCATGCCACGGGAACGTGAGTTCAGTTGGACGATCAATTGAGACTTTTCTCAGAGTTTTAGTTTCTGTTATTTCAATATTTTCTTTGTCCTTTTTAAATATTTTGTGTTTAATAAAAGAGCTAAGTATTTTATTCTATTTAAAAATATAACAGGAATAATATTTGAGAAAATGTATCTACCTCATCCTCAGCGTTACTTGGCTTTCTCCAATGATAAGTAGGTTCAGTAGGTCTGTCTATTGACGTTTTTCTTTTAATTTCCGTCTTTTCAACCGTTTCTGTTTTCTTTTTCTTTTCTTTATCCTGTTATCCACGTAATAGTGTCATTAAATTGTGTCGAGAGTTAAAAACCTTTCGTTAAATACTAACTATAGAGAATTTTGTATATGTTATCTGTATGTTGTGTAACATGTAATGTAAGAATACTTTAGTAGAGCTACAACATTAAAATTGAAAATGAAGTCTACCTCATCAGGTTTGCTGGGTCGTCGTCTAGGTTGAGGTTCTTTAGGCTTATCGATAGAAACTTTACGTTTTATCTCAGTCTTTTCCTCAATTGCTTCAACATCTTCAGTTTCCTGAGTGACAACCTTCTCATTAGTATTTATTATCTCAAAAATTTTATTTTTTTAAGTTTTTATATGATGGCTAAGCTATATACCTCAGTATCGTTTTCACGACGTTTCGGGACTGTAGTTTCAGTTGGCCGGTCTAAGCTTTCCTTACGTTTCGGTTCCACTTTTTCAGTAGGTTCCTATTACACGATTTATAATTAATTAAGTAATTTCGTCTTTAAAATGTATGGGTTTGTATATGTGTGAGAGTGTATGTGTATATACCTGTGTGTCTGATTTCGTAGGTCGCCACGGATATGTTTTATCTGAAGGCTTATCTGTAGTTACCGTATCTTCTACCTTTTTCTCATCCTATTCACAAAAATAAATCATTCAGTATCTCGCACGTGTTCATGTCGATATTCCTCCGTAAAGTAGTTACAACATCAATTTATACAATAATGTTATTGTCCAAGTTATTTACTGACACACAGTAATCAAACAATCGTCTGTTGATTGCTTGAAGTTTTAAAATAGAATTTGTATATACAAAAGAAAAGACAATGATATTTATGTTTTCCATAGTTTTTGAACTTATAATTTTTTCCTATGGACATGCATAGTTCACGACATGAAACTTACCTTGAGTTTAACTTGATCCATTTGAGTTGCTTCTGCTGCCTTTAATGTACTCTAAAATAAAAGTTAATGGAGGATATATGATTAAGCGTCAATAGGGGTTGCTTCTACAATATTTACTGGGTATCATTGTTGCCAAGCCAATCTATATTGCAAATGCTATGATGGTTTTTGGGTTCAACTGATTACTTGTTGAATTCTACATACAAAATTGTGGTCAATTCTAAACTTTTTTGTAATGACCTTTATCTGCAGTAAATCTAAAGTCAACTCCATTCGCATCAACTAACTACTGAAGCTTAGGGGTTTCGCTTAACTAGTGCCTTGATTCTTCTAAAAGCATTGGAAACTCAGCCTCAAAGTTTGGATTTCTAAGACACTCGGGATCTATGGTGTCTACTTCAATTACAAACTCAAAAATAAAACTAAACGCATACTTTGGGAATTGCTCGACTGCTAGGGTTTGGCCTAACTAAGATTATAAGATCAATTTTAAGAAGATCACCAATTATTTTAAGTTCCTATTCTTCTTTATTTGTATTTTTATTGTTACGGAACATGTTCAGTGTTTTCTTTGGAAAAGTTTTAGGGTTTCCTGGTTGTTGATCAAAGGTGAAGAACCTGGTTGTCTTCTTAAAATCCATATAATGATTTAAATCTATTAAAAGTACTTACCTTTTGGGCAGTCTTTTTCAAAGCAACGGCAGAAATGTCTTGTTGTTCAGCTACTTGTGAGATAGAAGACTTTCTGCTTTCAGCAGTTTCCTTTGTAACCTATTGGATGAAAACACAATATAAATTATACATTGGCTATTCCTTTTTCTGAAAACCTGGGATATCGTCAAATACAATCAATCTCGTATTCAAATTTAGGTAAGTTAGAACTTATGCATGTTTATGATTTTATTTCGATCATTGAATGTAAGTTAAAATACTAATATTACCTTAACAGCTTTGTTTTCCATGATGGAGCTTCTACGGCTCTCAGATTTCATTTCTTCTTTGACCTACAGGATTAAAAGATAAATCAGAATTTTTGTTTTAAAATAGTTTTGCAATTTTAGCATTTAAAGCAGAATTTCACTAGCCAGTATCTATACTAGTTCTCTCGTCTATTATAAAGCCGCTTTAAGCAGCTGCATAAAATAATACAAACCTCGCTTGCGAACGATGTCCTTCGGCTTTCGGTCTAAATGAAACAAGAACAACATTTCATATTAGCACAGACGGATCATTGGAAAGCTATTCAACAAACAACAATTTATATACAGGTACAGATGATAAAAAAGGACACACGGAGAAACAAAGGATTTTCAAAACGATATTTACATAAAATGGGAGTAACGAAAAATGGGTACAAAACGGGGTCACAGTAATTTAATGGATTGGTTAACAGTTTTCTGCAAAAATATGTAGGAAAAAGTTAAAGTAGAATAATTGGATAGCTTTACCACCGTGTAAGTGTGTTGTAGATTTGATATATAGGAACTTTAGAAGATAATAAAACTTATTCGTATAGCAAAATGGCATACGGATATGTCACCGTGGGAACGAGTTATGAATTAGTTATGATCATAATATTCACAATCGTTACTAATTCCTTTAGAAAGAGTTTTTATTTTTGTATGTGATGTATGACTCTAGTGGTAAAAACAATAGGGTTCACACTGATCACATTTTCTTTTATACCTTCACTTCAAGATGCTGCGCCTGTTGGGCGGTCATCGTCACCTGTATTGTTTGATTATTCTTTTAATCAACATTTCTTATTATTATATATTCTAGCTTGAAGTCTTTTAGTAGTTTTTCTACCTTTGCAATATTTTGGTCTTTTAGTTAAATAGTCATTATTTTGATAACGGCTCTTACCTTAGTTGCTTCCTTTTCTTTCTTCTCCCGTACAGTGGGAGTTGGTGTGATCTTTTCGTACTTCTCGAGTACTGGTCTTTCGTAATCATCGACAAAGTCGAGTTCAATCTGTAATCGTTTAGAAATTGTATTAGTTTCTTGTTGCCATAAATTTTGGTTATTTTTTATTTCACCATATAGGTACAGACGCCAGCACATCAAGCTACCCGAAACTGTCAGATTTTCCCAATCAACTTTGAACCTTATGCTTTAGCGATAAAGTTGAAAATCTATTAAATAAATCTGACAGATTGTAGTATCTTGATGTGCTGGCGTCTGTACATGATACTATTCCCCTGAAGTTACTTCTTTTATAATTATTGTCCCAAATATTTAAACATAATAATATAACTTTTATAGTTACCAACGGTCGCCAATTATTAAATATTTAAACATGTAACGTATACAGAAGAAACATTTAATACGTTTGCTGCGTGCATTACTATATTTTTGGTCTAGTGCAATGTGAAATTAGAAGAACTATGTGTTGTGTTTAACTAGTGCGTAATAAAACTTGATAAACCGCATCTCGTACAAGGCAAATACAACATTATTGCCTCGTTCGAAGATATCTCCGAAGCAGCAAACGTATATACAGGGTGTTTGTAAGCTGAGTGCAAAGCTTTCAGGGAGTGATACATTACATATTTGTGTCTTAGATGAAGTATGTTTTTTTTTTCCCACTTAAAGTAAGTTGGTATGTTATTTTTGACTAAAAGTTTGCAGTTAAAAATAAAAAAAAACGTACTTCGTCTAAAACATGTATGTCTCAAAATGCTCTAAATGGTGGCAACTATCCCCTTAATAAATAAAAACAACCCTCTTAAGGCTTTAAATCCAGTTTCCAAACACCTTATGTAACATAAACCTGAAAAAGAAACTAAATACGAGTAAAGCGTAATACAAGCAGCATGCGACTTGCAACCAAATCTGGAACAACGAAGTGGAACCCAACAACTCTTTGGACTCTAGAACAAGGTGTAGTAAGGTTGTGCCAACAGATTATGTGCAGTCGTGATTAGTGGTGGACGTAACAAAGGTTGTGCTTGAAACTGGACAAGACAAGAAGTGTAATAGATTGCAGATAGACAGAGAAAGAGATAGAAAGTGGACGTCACTTAGTATAACGTTTGAAACAAATGTTACCCCGTCGTCATCATAGTCATTCCCTTTTTCACTGAATTCAGCTTTTTTAGGCTTTTCTGTTGTCTTCTTAACAGTTTTCTTGAGCTGGGGCTTTTCAAATTTACCACCCTTTACTACGATTGGGTCCTAGGGAATTAATCAAGGTTTAATGGATGGTCTACATCAAAAGCGCAGTTTGAGGTGCTACTATTGCATTAGTGTGTACTTTGTAGAAAACCGTGGAAATACTTGCATGCTTAACAGTGGACTTCCTCTTAATCGATATCACTTAACTATTAAGCTGTAAGTGTGCAGAAGTAATTTCATTTACTTCGCTTGGATATTTTTATTTACAATTTAGATGGTTGTTTTTTTATATGAAGAACGTAACACGACATTCTTTCTCTTATAGAAGGTGTAGTGTCACGTGAATAGATCGACAGAGTAATCCATTGTATTAGACTAACTACAAAACGTTAGTGTGTGTTTTTCTAACTATCTCAGCATGATTGGCTAGATCTACTTCAGTAGCTACAACAACAGTTTCAGTAGTCTATCTGCATTGTAGCATTTAAGCGTTTTTCTCTCTACCTGATCCTCGTCTTCTTTATCCTTTTTAAGAACAGCTGGCTTTTTGACTTTCAACTGTGCTGCTTCTGTACCCTCCTATGGATGTTTATATTATTGCATTTTAAAATTTGTATGGGTTTCACCACTTTTGGTAGCAAACATTATAATAAATATTATGTTATTGGAACTTAAAAATATAAAATTAAACAATTTACTTTTAACTTGGAAACAAAATTGTGAATATGTTTTTTGTTGAATTACTGAGATAATTAAAAATTTTTGAATAAGTGACTGTACCGTTAACTTTTTCTTAGCAGGTGTCTTTTGTGTGAGTTGTGCCTCTTCAGGAGCGGTCGTGCTTGTCTTAGTGCGAGGCTTGGTTAGGCTGACAGCCTCCTCAGTGTCCTCTCCCTAGCCCGCAAACACATTTGTATTATACATCACAAAGTCAAGTTAGTGTAAAATAACACTGTGTTTCTTGAGACCAATCCTATCACTTCCCTCAAAATTGTTTAAAACTGATAGCAATTTGTTTTCAGACAGAAAATTAATAGTGTGTAGTTTGGTAGTGATAAAATCAGCTCGTATTAGATAAACATTTCCAATGTTTCTCTAAATGTTAATAGAAAAATAAAATGTGTTCTGTGATATTGTGTTGTGTGCATCTTAATTTAAAATCCAAATTCGTGTTTTTAATTAAAAAGTGCTATTGTTTTCTATTTCTATGTTGCAATCTACTCCTGTACCTTATCAAGAATTAATAGTCGTTTTAAAACTGTAGGTGCACCATTATCGGCAGTTAATGATGGTATATTAGTGTTGATTCGGTCGAATGCAGTCTGCGAATTATTTAGAATTTAAAGATTTTTAGCCTAGATAGATAGAATAGATAAAATAATGCTTTATTATAACTTATTATACAGCGTGTAACGGAAGGGGGATATCAACCCTGAAGGAGGTGAATGTGCTCATGAAACTCAACAACTTTCCCCAAAGAACATAGGTCGAAATATGAAAAAAAAATTTGGCCCTCCCTTACAAAACTGACTACCAGCTGATTGATTTACTATGGGAGGGCCAAATTTTTTTTCATTCACCTCCTTCTGGGTTGATACTCCCCTTCCGTTACACGCTGTATAACTAGAAAATAAACAAATAAGAGTTAAGGTTCAGACGCAATTTTGATGTAATGTGGTTGTGTCATGTGTAATTTATATTAAAACCCTCTAAACCGTACCTTCGGTTCCTCTTTGCCTTTAGGTGTAGGTCTCTTAATAGTCTGTTCATCAACTATTTCTGGTTTCTTAACGCTGAGTTTAGCTTCAGCTTCTCCCTCCTAGATAGTATTGACAGTGATTAGCATTTGAATTTTACTAATAGACCTTCTTATGAAAATTAATGTGTTTGTACGAACCGTAGGTTTAATATCAGCTGGTGTCTTGTGTGTGAGCGAAACGTCTTCAGGTTCTTGGCCTGGTTTAGCCGGTGTTTTCGGCTTGGATAAGCTGACGCTTTCGTCAACATCCATGGGCTAAAGAAATGTTTCGTTTTAGTTAACTGTACTTATTTTGATTAAAGCAATATTGATGTATTTGTTGGAATATTTACCTCTGGCTTATCTTTGCCTTTAACAGATCGGCGTCTAGCTGTAGCCGTGGCAGAGGATACTTCCTCCTCAGGCTCAGGCTTTGTGTCTTCCTATATAGATGATGTTATATTATCAGTAAATATTATATCTATCCAGTGTGTACAAGCGAAGCTAGATTTGTGTAAGTGTGTACCTTTTTCTTTTTCTCAGTTGGTGTAGGCGTGAATTTCTCGTATTTCTCGAGAACTGGCCTCTCGTAATCGTCGACAAACTCTTCAACAGCGACCTTTAAATAGTTTAATATGTATAAGTGTTGTGTAGAAAAAAATATTAATCATTAGTAAAATAAGCACAGAATAGAGTAGAAAATAAGATAGAAGATGTTCAATTCTGTGTTCAGTGGTATTTGTAATTTTGAGTGAATTCCCCAATTAACCTAACACAAATTTAATAGAAGATAATAAATTACCATTGAATCTTCTATACAGGAACGCTGTAAATAATTATCTTAAAATCATAAATTATATTTAAAACATAGAGAAGCGAAGCTTTACATTTTTTGCCATGCATGCTAAAGCTTACTTACTGTTAACTGCTGTTTTAAATTCAAGAACTGAAAATCTGCTAAAAAAATTTCGCCGCGATAGAGGATTATAGCGTAATGTTGTATAATAACGTTGTGTTGTTGGAAATTTAGTGTTATGTTATGTTTTAAAGATTGTTCGTGATTTCCAAACTCGTTATTTAGAGCTACCAAACTGTTAAGTGTAAAGTGAATGTGTTATACTATTAGTGTGTATACCTCTTTTTCTTTAAGAGATGGACGCTTTTTAGCTACTGGTTCGTCCTTTTTCTTTGGTTTAGCCTTTGGCTTCTCTTCAGGCTTTTGCTCCTCCTCCTATATGAAAATGCGTTATTATTTTTTGGTCCTACATTTGTAAACGATTTTCGTAAATATAATTTTTATTTGAAAAAGTCTTTTACCTTGTCCTTAGGGACAGGCCGTTTGCGCAGTGCAGGCACTTCGGGTTCGGCTTCTTTCTCTTTTGGTTTGATTTTACCCTTCATCATGTCTACATCGTCCTATCAAAAATATTGATAATTTATTAATTTTCCTATCTTTTTAGTTCTAAGACTCAATTAATTCAAACGCCAAGTATTTTTTTTTACCTGAATATCGCTAGGACGACGTTTGTCCTTAGGTGTAGGTGTAATCTTTTCGTATTTCTCAAGTTCAGGTTTTTCGTAATCATCGACAAATTCAGGTCCAGCCTATAAGAATTATTATTTTAAAGTTTCTTTCCCTTATCTTTACCTTCTTTTACGTAGGTAGTACTCGTATAGCAAAATGTTATAAATAGGCAAAAAATTAAAACTATGTTTAATCTAAAAAAAAAAAAAATGTGAGTCTTTATACCTCCTCAACCCCGTTTTGTTTTTTGGTCCTATCGGTGGGAGTTGGTGTCATTTTGTCGTATTTTTCAAGATCGGGCCTTTCATAATCATCCACGAATTCAGCTTGTTCCGGCTTTAGAAAAATATTAGATTATTTTTTATTGTTTTCTAAAGTGCATAAATTATTAGTTTGAGTTTTGTTTTTTGTCATTACCTTCTTAACTGGTTTTTTGGACTTAGCGACCTGTGGTTCCTCAAGTTTAGTTTCCTCCTGTTTCATCGGAGCCTTTCCGAGTTTAACTTTCGATAACTCATCAACGGGCTCCTCTGGTTTAGGTATACCCTTTTTGATACTAGTCCGCCTTGTTTCAGTCTTTTCTTCTTCAACCTAGGTTACAGCCCCGAATATTTCATTAGTGTATTTGTTTTTTTTTTTTACTTTTAAGTTTACTTATGAGGACCAAAAATAATACAGTTATATTATGTATTTGCAAGAATCTAATCTTAAAATTAATATCATTATATACCTTTGTAGTTTCAACTTTAGACTTTTTCTCCGGTACTGGCGCAGCGACTGAAGGTTCTTCCTCACTGTCTTGTTCACTTTTAACGCTATCAGCAATGGATGCGCGTTTACCCTAAATATTTAACTCCTATTACTTTTAAATTTATTAGGATTGGCGATTAAATGCATTTTCATATTAAAAATGATTATATGTGTGTGTGTATAGTGTAATGTGTTTACCTTCGGTGTGAGTTCCTCTTTAGGTTTTTTATCGAGCGGCGTCGGTGTAAACTTTTCATATTTCTCCAAAACAGGCCTCTCGTAATCGTCGACGAAGTCGATAACGTCCTATATCCAAAGAAAGTTTAGCACGTCTAGTTATCACAACACACACGACAAAGAAAATGAGTTATTACAATCTAAAGATACTAAGTATATTAACACTTTTATTTATATATTTTCAGATAGTTTTTATAATGGCAAGAATTTTGACTAAGTCCAACCAAATGGAAGACTTACAGCTACAATGCATTACATTTCACTGTTGCTCAATTCTTATCAATGTAACAATCATTGCTGTAGATCCGCTGTCTTCATACAATGCTATATTGCCACACGTTCAACGTAATAGATAATACATTCTTTTAGGCGGTGATTCTATAATTGGACGAGAATCGAGAGTGAAACAAGGACGAATCACGTTTAGGCACATTTCTTTATATAAGTGAGAAGAAACATCTAACTCTAACTGTAACTCTCCCTGTCTCTCACGCTAAATCTCTCTTATGCTTTATTTTTAAGAAGTTTCATTTCTTATATCACGTGTACGGCACTGCATGTGCAATTTTTTATCTGTTTCCATTTGGTTGAAATAGTGAAATGAAGTAATCAAGTAATGAAGATCTAAAGTCGACAATGTAATTTCTATTTTTTCAGCACCTTTTACAAATTTTCTTGGAACAGTTTCTACTTTAGACAAGTAGTTATTTACATTTTTTCTAGAAAAAAAAAAAGCTTTTTACATTGCTCAATTAACAAACACCACCACACTTACCTCCTCTTTCTTTGCAACGACCTTCTTTTTGACAACCTTTTTCGCTTCTGTTTTCTTTTTAGTTTCTTCTTTCTTTTCTTCAACTGGTTCTTCCTTAGGCTTGACGGACCTAAGTTTTGGAATGCCTTCAATTTTCTTTTCCGGTTCAGGTTCAGGTTTCTTCTTTTCGAGTTTTTCCAGAAGAGCTTTCTTCTCTTCTTCGGATTTCGAAAGTCTCTTCTCGAATATCTTTTTAGTTTCCTCAGCTTCCACTTCAGCCTTTTTGGTTTCCTGAATCTTAGTTTCAACCTTCTTGGCTTCGGCCTTAGATTCTGTTTTCTTCGCATCAACTGTGACCTCTTCTTTCATTTCTTCAATTTTAACTTCTTCTTTCTTTGACATCTTTCTCATTGAAGATTTTCTTTCTTCCTCCTTTTAGAAAACACACATACATTTCAGTTTATAGCTAAATAAATTTATTTTTAACTTTATTACCCATATAGTTTTCGAAGGTACAGGTAAGGATACAGTTTTTGTATACCTATTTAGGCATATGTACATTAATACTAATATTCAATAACATTATTGAACTGCTAGGCCTATATATCTGCTAGAACTAAATACATATATTAATCCTACCTTCTTCTTCTCTTCGACGTGGTTTTCTTCGATCACGGACTTCTCCTCCACGATCGACATCTCCTCCTCAGACTCCTCGATGACAGTCGTCTCTTCTTCTTCTTCCTCCTCCTTTTTCTTTTTCTGGAATTGGTACGCGAGCAAATTAATATCGGTGTGTTACTGGCAGTAGTGAGGCGTTTTATTTAATAGGTGAATGATTTGTGGAATTCAGGTCTTCTTCTTCGTCGTGTGATAAATAGAATAAGTTTCAACTATAACTCGGCTTCGGACAGGTAAAGGTGCAGGTAGAATTGTACAAAGAGCAGAACAAGAGGAGGGATATCGTTTGTAATATGGCTCCACACTCGCACTTTATCTCGATATCTTGGTCTTTGTGAAATTTCGATAATTAGGTAGTTGCATTTATGTAAATCTAAAAACTGACACCAAGCGATACTTATGAAAAAGGCTATTGTATGAAAATTCAATACTTCTCATAGGTACCTTTTCCTCGACGATAGTCAAGTCAGCACTCGACTCATCTTCGCCGAATTCGTTCTTGATCACCACTCTGTAGTTGGCGACGTATTTGGACGACACTTTCCTGATGATGAGTCTGGCGTTGGTGCCATCGAACGTTGTGTTTACGTCTGAGGATTCCCTGATGACCGTCGAGTTCTTATACCATGTGCATCTGCACGACTGGTCTGAGGTCTTGAGGGTCGCCACAAATTCGGCTTCCTCGTTTTCTTTGCGGGCCTGTAATTTTTAAAGGATATTTGAGTGTAAGGACAGATTTTTAATAAATACATTTCAGTTAAAATAATTCTGTGAGTATGAGAGTTGAGTTGAGAAATTATGTTCTCGTTGTAAATCTTGACTTTCGAAACTTAACTAAAACAAAGGTTGTAACTTTGGGGTGCAATGCGTCGTCCTTAATTAATATTTCTACAATAATAGAGTTAATGAAACTTACCAAGCTCCTAAGATGCTTGATGATGGTTGGTTTGTCACCCTTCTCCTCGGGTATATCTGTGATCTCGACCAGCTGTGACGTCGCCTCTCCCTTCTCGTTCTTAGCGACCAGCTTGTACGAACCTTTGTCTATTTGTGAAACGTTTGAGATTTCCAATTTGACTGTGAATTCGCCCTATAAAATAATAATAATAATAATAAGAATGTTAATCATGTTGGTTCATGTATTTTTTTTAAAGGAAGACGAAGAATTTTAAATTATAAAATTAAAAAATGACTGAAAAAACTTATCAATATCCGTGACTATAAATTAAAAGAGTTTTTAAGTATAAATAAAGCTGGTATTAGTGCAGATATTGTAGCGTCCCTTACCTCTCTACTAGGCTCAATAAGCACAGTATGTCTAGCTCCTTCTTTGACGGCGGAACTCTCCTTGAACCATGTGCACGCAGGCGCAAATTTACTTAATACTTTACATTCAACAATAACAGTCTTCTTCTTAATTATCTTAATGATCTTTGGTTTCTCTTTGATAACTGGAATGACTGTGGAGAAAAAATAATTGTTAATATAGGACATCATTATTTGCTTCACTAGATATATTACGATTGAGTATTATCTAGGAGCTTATCAAAGTTTAGCTGAATTCATCGTTTACTTACTTTCAATATTGAGCGTAAGATTCGCATTGAGCTCTCCAAGTTCATTTTTAATATTGCATTTATACAATCCGGAGTCTTCTATACCAGGATCGATGAGTTCCAATATGATTGTGTATACGTCTTCTACGACCTCGACCCTGGTTTTTATTTTCGACGAGTCCCTGATTTCTTTACCCTCGTGGTACCACACGATCGTCGGTCTCGGGCTAGCTTTGACCTTGCATCCCATTATAACTAATTTACCATTGTCCTTTGATGTAATCGTTGGCTTTTCAACAAACGTCGGGCCTTCACCTTCCGGTTCTGGTTCAGCCTCAATGTTCAAGTTGAGATTAGCGTTGCTTTCGCCATATTCATTTTTGACGTGACAGCGGTAAGAGCCACCATCCGCTGCCGTCGGGTTTGTCAAAAGCAACAATAACTCATATACGTCTTCACCCATTTCGGATGATCTGATTTCGATTTTACTACTAGCCTTGATGACGGTCGTGCCTCTGTACCACGTGACTTCGGCCGCCGGCTTCGCTTTGCAGACACAACGCATCGTGATGAGTGTGCCATCCTCGTTGGGAATGATTCGGGGTTTCTCCACGAATGATGGTGCGAAACCATTTTCGTCATCCCCACCTGAGAAATTTTAATATTTTATTATAACACAGAGCACCGATCACAATTTTCATGCTGCTCGAAAGCTTAAAGCTTTACATGCTATTGCTACTGTATGCGTACATTCTAAAATAATAAATGAAGGCATGATTATCCTGTTTTACCTTGGAAATTGAGAGCAATATTGGCATTGCTCTCGCCAAACAAGTTGAAGGCGTTACACCTATAATTGCCCCCGTCTTCCCGCGTGGGGCCTAAAATTTCTAACGTCAAATTAAATGTATCTTTTCCGGTGGCTTTCCTGGACATCTTCATTTTTGCACCATCCCTAATTTCTTTATCTCCGTGGAACCACGTGATGTCTGGAACTGGGTATGCTTCTAATATACATTCCATAATAAGTATTTCGCCTTCCTGTCTAATGGTTGGCTTTTTAGGGAATCTCGGTGCTTTACCGTCGGGTATTCTGTTTAAAAGACAAAATATTTAAATAGCAGCCCTAACTCTTACGCATAATATAAATGTACAAATTTTGTGTGTATCGTCTTACTTTGGTTTATCTCCGCCTTCGAAGTTTAGATTAATTTTTGCTACGCCTTCACCATGTTTGTTTTTCGCTACAGCCCGGTATTCTCCTTTGTCCGAATTCTCAACGCCTAAGATTTCGAGTCGCGCCATATGATATAATGTTTGGTCCTCTTCTAACGTAATTTTATATCTACTACTTTCTTTAACCATCTTTTTTCCATGGTACCTGTATCATTGAGTGCTAGCGTTAAAACCGATTTTATGTTTTGAATCACATTAAGTATGTTTTGTGTAGCTTCTTACCATGTGACGGTTGGTTTCGGTTTGCCAACACATCGACATTCGAATGAGATTTTGGTACCATCATCCGATTGCCTGATGACTGGTCTCTCCGTAAATGTCGGTTTGATAAAGTCTTCAGGCACGGGCGCTTCGTCGCCTATTCATCAATGCACACATTATTAGATTGTTCACCAATGTTTGTTTTGACGAAGATTTGCAGCTGCCTTTACACTTTTGTTATCAGTTTAAGATGTTTTCTTTTCTAGTGTATTAAGATACGCAACGCAGGCTCATTCAGAGTTAATCGAGGGATGTATAAGAAAATAGATAAATGATATAATCGAATAGAATACATAAATAATAATTTGGATTATACGTGTATAATATTTTCCATTCTACTCTCATTCTGACAAACAGTACGCATGACAGTTGCTTGAGTTATTGTGTTAATTGTGCAATTGCTAAAGCGAAGAGTCTGCAACATTATTACTAACTACAAAAATATTGCGAGGGTGTATTAGTGTTAATTAAAGCACAGTTGCAGTAGTAGTGAGATAAGAAACATGATGGTGATAAAGATATAAGAATAAGTAATAAAATAGTAATTAATAATATCAATTTGATTATAGATGCAATAGTGTATGGTGTAGAGTGTGTCAAAATAATAGATAAGTGAGTGTATAGTGTGTTTTGTGTGACAGTGTGTGTTAATAGAATTTATAGATCGAATTAGGTAATTAAGAAAACATCTTAATCTGTAATACACAATAACCAATTACAACGACATTTTCTAGTGTATTATGTAGAGTAACTGAAATTCTGAAGGAATTAGTTGATGATTATACAAGCTTTGCTGCAATATCTACGTTTATAATCAGACACATTACAACTAATACAAGTAAAGGATTAGATACACACAATAAAATAGCTTTGGTTAAACAATATTAAGCGTCATTTTGGGTATACATCGCTGCAATTTCGTTTATATCTCCGCCAACATATATTTTTTATTTTCTTTGTCTATTTTATTTGAAGCCAATTTGTCGGGAATTTCTGTTGTCTTATTTTAACACGGATTGGTGTGAACTTGAGGGTACTTACTATCGAAGTTCAAGCTGATAGTGGCATTGCTCTCGCCGAGTTCGTTCTTGGCCGTAACCCTGTACTTGCCAGCGTCTTCCACGGTTACGTTGTTGATCTCCAGTGATGCATAATAGGATTTTGCTTCCTTGCTTACTGTAAGCTGTTGAAGTAAAAACGAAGATTGTTAAACATTTGATGATAAATGAAAGTTTTTAAGCCTAGCCTTTACCTAACTATGTTGAGGTCGGTTTCCAGTCTAACCAGATAAATGAAAGTACAGTTGAAAATGTTATTGAATAAAAAACAAAAACGAATGTTGAAAATAAATTATGAAAAAAAAATCTGCATTGACTTGCCAAAACAAATCATAAACATAACTGACATAACTTTAGTAACGTTTCATATTCATAGAAGTAGGTATGTGCTGACTTCCTTCAAATTTGAAAAAGAAATGTAATGCCCTATATTCCATTGCATAAACTTGTCAAATAGATGTTAGTAATAAATGTTTAAGATGAAAGGTCATCGAGCCAAACAGTTGACACCTGGTATCGTCACCAGCCAACTAAAACCGGGTCAAGGCCATTTCTGAGTACTATTTAAAAGTAGGACATCTTTAATAGCTGGTTTTATTTTTACTTTTTTTACAATGTCACCTGTGGTAATTTGTTTCTTTTCTACGTCTTCACTTGTAGTTTACTGACCGTACAATAAGTTAGTGCAATCACTTTTCGGTATAATTTCAATAATACCATTTCCAATAGAGTTTCTTTTACTTTTGTATGAATTGTGTTGCGTCAACAGTTTTGTGTAGCAGTTACGTACGTAATGTTGTTTCAAAATGATTTATCATTTCCAAAATACACTTCAGTTCACTCCACGAAATATATTTCATAAATATTATGATTAAGAATTATGATGGACAAGAGCGGTGATGGATATAGCAATTTTTTTTTTTTTGAGCTGAATGATAATAATATTATGTTTTCTTCACAGAAAAAAAAAATGCCCTTAATTCAGAAATACTGTTGACTTGTCATACTGCTGTAACTTTTAAATTAACAGCCTAAAGATGTGATGATGCTTCAACGCTTCTGCCTGCGACAGCATAACTTATTCCAACCAGGGCTAAAATAAGGGTTCCACCTGAAACTGACCTTATGCCTGGATCCAGGTTTGACTTCCACGCCACCGTGGAACCAGGACACCTGGGGCAGGGGTTCGGCCTCTATGCGGCACTCGAATATTAGCCGCTTACCATCGTCTTCTTGCCGGATGGCGGGTTTACGCGCGAATGTTGGCGCTTTACCGTCCACTTGTCTAGAAACGACGGATAACGTAAGTTAGTAAGATGAAGAAGTATTTGTCGCTATTTAGAAGACAATTTCGGACACTATCAAATTCAAATTCACATACATGGGTACTCGACGTCAGAAGTTATGTGCTCTCTCAACGAGAAAAAACATAATCAAGAAAATATATTGGTGTTTTACAGGATGAGCGTAATTTCAAACAAATTACTAAATCAGAATATTGATTGTGAAGTTGACTGTGATGATTAGGTAGCAAATAACGACCTATTTAAGGGTAGTAGGTACAATATAAAATTAATTTAAAAAATCGTCCATAAAGGATACTCACTTCTGTTTTTCTTCGTCAGCGGCTGAAAAATAAACCACAAATCATTATAATATTAGATCCACAAAATACATTATGAGTATCTCTCATCTCTATTTTGAAAGATGGTTCTGTATAAACATGACTTGCATTAGAAAGATGACTCCAATCGTAAAATTACAGTGCATCAAAGTTTATTCCTCAAGATTCGATTTTCAGCAGATGTTTCAGCTAATGTTTACCATTCGCAAAACATCTTCCAGACATAAACATTAAAATAATTTCTCGTTGATGTGATAATTCTTAAAATATGTCAGTAGTGATGTTAATACTATTTAGTTCTAGAGTTATAGTTTTATTTGTTGATAGAAAACAACATGGCTTGATAAAATTCTTGGAGATACAATATTGAATGTCAGTGCAAAAATACTGTAATTTGTGCATTCTCATAGCATCAATTGTTTATTTTGGATGGTATACTTTGGGAATTGTGTATGCATGTTGATAATTTTCTTAAATACATCATTTTTTATTTATGGAGTCTTTTGAATTTATCGTTCTTGCATAAGTTACATAGAGCTACAGGTATATGTATGTATACTTTGTTCGTCTTTTTTGATAGATTTTAAACTTTATTTTTATGTGTGGTAAACATTTTTCCCGATAGTGACTCCATATTTATTTTTATTTTTTTTTTTCATATTTCGGTCGAACGCCTATTTCTCTGGCAACGATTGTCGCTAAGGTGCTTGACAATGTGCTTAACGTACAGCTAGAGAAATTATATCTTTAACCCTTAACCAGGCCCCGAAGACTGGCTGGAAGATATAAAGTGTTCTATATGGGTTTGGTCGTTGAATCACGCCCTAAATGATTCCTCATCAAAAAAATCCTGAAAAAACACTGAAATGTCTGAAAACAAAAAGTGAGAAAACGTATCCCGTTGCCTGGTAAAGGACTACCTTATAATGGATACCTATATAAGATACTAATAAGATATTGCATTCAGTTTGTTAATTTTTTTATATTTTAGTAATTATTTTTTTTTCAATTTAGCCACAGGCACAAAAAGAAAAATGTACTTATGAATGATTTATTATAAATGTTACTATAAAACAATGTTATGTCTCAGAAAGAGCTTGATGGAACGACTTCATACATGGATCAACGCTCATCGATCTTGCTTGCGTGTGCTGCAAAATCTGCAACGTTTGTACGTCGTCGACATTTTTAAATAATGTTGTCCTTGCTGACCGAACCTTATCTCGTCAGGCACCCCAAAAACTCCACCTCTTTTATTTTTGAACAATTTTACTGGATCTGGTTTTTTTAGTGACAGATGTGCTGATTTCAAACTTCTCGCCAAACGCAATCTAAAATCCTTGTGTATATTTTCAGGTAAAGTAGGGTGCAATAGCTAGTATAGGAAAAAAATGTGATTCGAACAGGCAAAGGATATATATCTCCCACAAATAACGTCGACTAAACAGGCTATGGTCATATGTTTCCCACGTTATATTTTGCTATATTTCAGACAATTTAGACAAGAAATCGACTAGAAGTTATATAAACCCAATAGAAAAACTCAAAATCTACAACATATCAAAAAATTGCACGATTTAACTTTCTTTGTTTCGCCATAATCTAACAAAAACTTCCGCACTTAACGAAAAACACTTGTTCAACGGGTAGTCAAAATTCAAATGGCTGTCAGTGACACATACGTTGGGATACACGAAGCTTGCGAATTTGGAATCACAGAGTATACATTCAAGAATTAATTTTGATAGCTTCTGAGCTTTTTAAAATCAAAACCTGGGTAGAGCATTGTAAAATCTATGTGGGATGCATATATCCGGGGCCTGGTAAAAGGTTAAACGATGCGCAATTTGGTTTCCGACCTGGGGTACACACCGAAAGTGCAATCGCGTGCCTTATTACACTGTCAGGTACTACGTTGACAGGAGTACACCAGTCTATGCGGCGTTTTTGGATCTCTCCAAGGCTTTCGACCTGGTCTCATACGATATTCTTTGGAAGAATTATAGAAATCAGGGATACCCAATGAGTGGCTGAATGTTTTTAGGTACTGGTACGGCAACCAAACTAACGTTGTAAGGTGGGTTAATGGCTGTTCTCTGCCGTACAGGTTGGAGTGTGGCGTGAGGCAGGGGGGCTTAACCTCCCCTAATCTTTTTAACTTGTATCTGAATGCATTGATCGAGGGACTCATCAGTGCGCATGTGGGATGTTTTGTTGACGGGTTGTGTTTTAATAACATCAGCTACGCGGAAGGTATGGTGCTGTTGGCTCCCTCGGTCAGCGCACTCAGAAAACTTGTCAAAATCTGTGAGAACTATGCTACCAGCCATGGGTTGCCATATAATGTGAAGAAGTCCGTACTCATGGTCTTTGAGGCTGTTGGCAAGAAATGTCTAGTAATTTTGCCACCAATAAAAATTAACGATGTCCCGGTTCGTTGGGTACATCAGTTTAAATACTTGGGACATTTAATTGCTGACGACCGTTAAGATGATCCTGATGTTGAACGGGGACGCAGGGCATTTGCGGTACGGATGAACATGTTGGCACGTAGGTTCGCTTGATGTACAGAAGTGGTGAAACACACGCTATTTAAAGCATACTGCACATCTCTGTACTCGAGCTTCCTATGCATCAACTATACCAAACGTGCCGTCATTGCGCTGCGCGTCCAGTACAATAACTCCTTCAGGGCGCTGATGCGGCAACCACGTTACTGCAGTTCGTCAGAGATGTTTGGAAAAGCCCGAATCGACAGCTTCTCAGCTATCGTACGGAAGAAAAGTGCGTCTTGGCAGATTGCGTGGCAGTGGCAATAGCCTCCTGAAGGTGATAGCTGACAGGGTCGACGAGAGCCCCATAATGAGACATCTCATCAAAACAACACTGTCTGTCGTAGCGTATAAGTATTAACATAGATCTTACAATATAAGTACTAAGATAGGTTATAAGACATATTGTTCCAACATCATTTAAGTATTTATGTTTTGTCAGTGTGTGGACATTTTATTTTCTGTTAAATAAATAAATCAGCTCATTATTATAATATCTAAACTTATTCTAACTATTTTCGAGATAACGGTTGACTCACATATGTGTGCTCATAACGCATATTGGTAGACTCAAGTACTGTTTTACTTACTTAATTTTGATTCAACTAAAATTAATTGCACTAACGAACGATTAATCTTTAAGGTATTGGACACATTTTTAAGGTATTGGATAATAAGCGATATTTATTTATTATGTATAAGTCTTTCCGCCATCCCCGTCGAACCTAACCGGTCCGAGTTGGGGTGCCCCAAGTCCTGACACATCTCCACTTCGTAAGAAGGCAATGAGCAAGAGCGAGTGAAACAAGCTCGGGACTTGGGGCACCACACGATGGGGCCTCAAGTGAGCCAGCAGAGTGAGCAAACGAGCCCCCATCGTCTCCTTCGTGTTAGGTTCCTTTAACCCTTCAATGAATTGTGATGGAAATTTCCATTAACCAATTCAATGTCATATTTTCGTTTCCACAGAACACGGAGATTCCCCAATCATAAGGGATATTCAACTATACATTGTTCTAAATGTAATGTTAACCTTTGCCTCCACAAAAACAATCATTGTTTGAACAACTACCATAATGAGTTTTTTATCTCACTGCGCATTTTGTTCTCAGTAGTTACTTCTGATTACATAAGTATGTAAATTTCCAACAAGTCATAAAAAAAAATATGAATATATTTTTTTAAATATTTTTTCCTTACTGTACAGCTAATCTCATATCCAAATAAATTTAATTTCCTTAAAAAGTAAAAATCATGCATCCATCATGCAAGGCACCCTGCAGACAGAAATAGGGGCCGGCTCCGTCGACTAGGTTTATTATTATTGCTTGGACAATAGGTGAATCGTCGTTACTTCAATCAACTTTAGGTTAATTAATAATAATTGTGGTTGAATAAATCGTAGGTTAATTCTTCTTCATGGATTTCGTTCATTAGTTGTTAGAAAAAATCTATGCCTTTAGGTATTTTAAACATCGGGGCAATTGCGTAACACATTATCAATCTGAATCGGTTTATTTATTTATTATTTATTTATTAAAACTTTATGCACAAGTAAAAAAAAAAAGTACTGTACAAGGGCGGGTTCAACACGGCAGGTTTCATCTAGACAGTTCAACAACATTCTTTGCGTTATTTACATGTTGAGCAGACATTTTTTTTCGAACTTATGAAGCAATGGATTAGCAATTTGCTTCAAAATGATTCATATTTCGATTGATAATGTGTTACGCAATTAGGGTGCAGAAGGTCTTTTGACCATAGTTATCTCAAAAAAGTTTAGATGTTATAATATGTAGCCATAAAATATTATTATTACGAGTATTTCTTGATAAATTACTTATAAATACCCATTTATTTTGTACACAGGGGGATTCTATACCCAAAAATCCTGTCACATGGCCTTATATTCTCAACCATTAATGTTTTACCAGAAAACATGATCAGCTGTCATCAAAACCATTATGTAAAATGTACGACGAGCGTAAATTCGTTCCAGTAGCTTACACTGTCTGTGTTTACACTGTCCAAACTTTCATCAGTCGATTGTCGTCAGTACAGTTTCAGCTGACATTCGTGTTGCCAACGTGATGCGCAAGCGCAGGCTTGGCTCAACACCCGGGAGCGTGGGTTAACGTTCAACTGTACATTTTTTCGTAGATATTTATTTCTGACTATGACTAATACCGTTATTTTCGAAGGTATTTTTATTGGCCCAGTATTGAGTTACGGGTATATTGTCGCAAATGTTTGGGTCATTGTTTGACGTGATGTTGGTTTTGTTTCGTTCCAATGTTTTGACATGTTTGAAGTTGACTGTCGTGAACTTGTCGATAAACAGCCCACGGGTGTAATCATAAACCAAATATAATTTTACAATTCATTAATTCCGTTGAATTTTTGTGTCGATTGTGACATTTTTTATGATGCATACTTTTTTAAACACATCCTTTTCGCAACATGTTCTTAAAAACTACAAATTTATGTTGTTCGACTTAGCATGACGGGTAATACTAAAACACTATCCAATATTTAAGCAATTTGACTTGATTAGCAATAAAAGAGATTGAATCAATGAAATACTTAATAAAAGTGTTACCCTCGACTCCTCAATGTTTATATACTGAATGCTTTTTTTTACAGGTTCCAAATTTTTACAGAGTGTTCTACTCATAAATGTGAACAACTTTCACTATGGGATCAACTCTGAAATCATGAAAACAAAATCAGCTGTTTAATACAAAAGTTTCAACAGCTGATTTTTAGAGTTGATTCCATAATTAAAGTTGTTCGTATTCATGGGTAGAACACCCTGTAAAAATTTAGAGACGGTAAAAAAATACATGCTGTATGGTCGTAGACAAATGATAAAGCAAATCGTAGTACAGAGAATAGTAGTAATATACTCACGGCTGAAGTTAAGGTTGATGGAAGCGGCCACCTCGCCCATCTTATTCTTAGCCTTAACTTTGTACAGCCCCGCGTCGGTCTCGATGACGTCATCTAACTCAAGCACCACCAGGAACTTGTTATTGGCGATGCTTTGGATCCTGGAACAATGGAAGAAGGTTGTTTAGAAGAGGATGATATGGATTTGAATGTTACAGAGTTTTAACATTGTGATACGAGTATAATAAGTTTTGTACAACTGTTGGTTAAAGATCATGATAATACAATTATAGATATAAATAGAATATGGAAGAGATATATACAACATTATTTTTAGTATATTGCAAACCTGAATATAGTTTGTTCAGAATAAGTAACTGAATCGATTCCAATAATTTTTACACAATGTTGTATTTTGTCCCAAAAATATTTTAAAATGGTAACAAGTTGGACACCGAGCGACACTAAGTACATATCCGCAATCATAATATGCGCACAACACAGGTCACAGCCGGTCGGCCGACGGCGCGTGTTAAGTGGTAACCAACTTTTTGTACGGACATAGATTCTTTACATGAAAATACTAGTAAACACGTGTTTCGGGTTTCCCATATACTAAATATAATGTTGTATATTCTAAAGATCCATTAGATAAACATTCGTAGGATCATCTTACGAGTATTTTATATAAAATTAACGAAAGAGTATCTATAATTACTCAAATGATATTTGGGTTGCTATGTAGCTCCATTTTTTAATAAAAATTGATAATACATATTTTAAAGATGTAGAAACATAATTATTAGACAAGTATAAGCCGTATCCATTTCAGAATAGAACATTCCTGTGTTACTTGATTTATTAGTTCAGCTGGTCGATTCTGGAAAAATCTCACCGTGATAACTAAGGTGAAGTGAGCTTAGAGTGAGCTGTGAGTCATGCTGATACCAGGGATTGACACTATTGACGACTCACTCCACGCTCACTTCACCCAAGTTTTCACGGTGAGATGGTTACAGAATCGCACGGCTGGTATTAAGGTTGAAACATCTGGACTGTGTGTCAAAATATCTTGGAACTGAAAGATTTGTCATTAGGGATGCAACTAACTTCATCGACACACGTATTGCAATAGTTAATGGAATTTTAAATATCACGTCCCTCTTTTGCCAGACCGCTGTAATAAAATGACGCGTTTCCTCCGTTTTAAAATGTTTGCATCTTTCTTAAATAAGCTCATATCCTCGATCGTGTTTAAATTATCTTATCGATATTTAAATTAAAAAGTCAAGGTAAATCAGAGAGTAGCTCATGTTGTTTCTTTATAATTTGCGCCAATCTAGTATTATTTCTCATGTTAGATACTGTTTGAATTGTCATTTTTCACTTTCATCATCATCCTTGATCATCAGCCTTGATCCACGCACTGCTGAGTTTAGGACTCCTCACTTTTGTGCCAAGGTTCGCTAGTCTGTGCAATTTTTTACAGTAGAGCGTCGATCATCTGAACTAATTGGGACTTGGGTGTTCGGAAAATCGGTATTTTCGGATAAACGAACTACCTATAATATGTATATTGATTCAGCCATACATATTTACGTACAGGTTAATGAAAACCATATTTACATAACAAATCGACAAGTCGTGACAAGTGACTGCCCCAAAGCACTGGAGCGCGGGAGGCGGGAGTAGGTCGGGCGTAGCAGTTCGGATAAGCGGTCGTTCGGTTGAGCGACGTTCGGATAATCGACGCTTCACTGTACTTTGACTCATCTGTTCAAATACCATTTGGGTTTTCATTTTTCTCTTTGCTATCTATCACTGTAAATTCGCCCACGTATGTATCTATGAATATGTAATAAAATACTGGTATTCAGCTGCATCCGGTTAGACTGGAAGCCGACCCCAACATAGTTGGGAAAAGGCTAGGCAGATGATGATTTATCTATGAATATGTGAAGAGTTAAAATAATGAATATTTATATAACCATCATCATTAAACGTTGCATTTTGCAAGGTTTTGGCCAAAAATTATATACAATTGTATTATTTTGTGTAGGTTTCACGGTGATATTTCGTAGAAATTAATACTTCATGCATACCTTTACGAACTAATAATTCCTATTTTCACATATATCTTCATTATCTTTAGTGAAAGTGCGCTGACGCAGCTTAACAGTAACAATAATGTAGCCAGAAGCTTTGGGTTGCATTAAAATAGCCCACGACGTATGGTTCCGAGATTGGACTGGATTACAGAAGTGGGTCGCCAGAGGTATTTGTAAACAGGTCTGACTTATTGCAGTGTTTCCTTTCCCTACTACGGAAAAGGATTTATTACTGCAGTGCAGGAATTGTTTTCAGTGCCACTGGTTTCATTGTAATTTTAATTAATACCATCCTTACGGGTCGTCAGTAGCCCTACAGTCTGACAAACAGTCTTGCCAAGCGTTATATCGTGTTACCTAGTAAATGGGTTGTGGAGGTCAGATATGCAATTGCTACATGTAAAATACTTGTAATCAGTTGCATCCGGTTAGACTAGAAGCCGACCACAATATAGTTGGGAAAAGGCAAATGATGATGTTTAAGAAGTTACCATTACGTCTTATTGTTTTATTTTATTTACCATTTATGTACACACATATATAAACAGACAAGAAAAGACAGAACAGAAAAATAGGTACAAAGGTTATTAAGGTTAAGGTTGGTTAGTTGGTTTTTAAAGTTATTTTAGCTACGATTATTTTATTTTCAACTGCTTTGGCTACATCAACTTTTCCTTATTAAAATAATTGAACTACCTAACAAACTACCTTGTTCAAAAAGCTTTGCTTTCAACAATGACCCTTGATATACTACCTCATGATTCGAGGTATTTTTAATGTGTGATAGGGGTAATAAACTTCTCAGTTATTCGGTAAATAATTAATTTGTTGATATATTCATCAAAGCTGAACTGGCTGACTGCTGGTTAGTTGTGGTCGGTGCAATGCGTATTCTTCCTGCCCTTGTACCATGTTAATTGTGGTCGGTGCAATGCGTATTCTTCCTGACCTTGTACCATGTTACTTGTGGTCGGTGCAATGCGTATTCTTCCTGCCCTTGTACCATGTTACTTGTGGTCGGTGCAATGCGTATTCTTCCTGCCCTTGTACCATGTTACTTGTGGTCGGTGCAATGCGTATTCTTCCTGCCCTTGTACCATGTTACTTGTGGTCGGTGCAATGCGTATTCTTCCTGCCCTTGTACCATGTTACTTGTGGTCGGTGCAATGCGTATTCTTCCTGCCCTTGTACCATGTTACGTGTGGTCGGTGCAATGCGTATTCTTCCTGCCCTTGTACCATGTTACTTGTGGTCGGTGCAATGCGTATTCTTCCTGCCCTTGTACCATGTTACTTGTGGTCGGTGCAATGCGTATTCTTCCTGCCCTTGTACCATGTTACTTGTGGTCGGTGCAATGCGTATTCATCCTGCCCTTGTACCATGTTACTTGTGGTCGGTGCAATGCGTATTCTTCCTGCCCTTGTACCATGTTACTTGTGGTCGGTGCAATGCGTATTCTTCCTGCCCTTGTACCATGTTACTTGTGGTCGGTGCAATGCGTATTCTTCCTGCCCTTGTACCATGTTACTTGTGGTCGGTGCAATGCGTATTCTTTTTCATTCTCTGCTGTCAACCGTCACGCTACCATTCACTCCCTTCTCTTTCAAATCGTTCTTCACACAACCCATCCATCTTTTCTTTGGCCTTTCTCTCCCATATTATTAGCTGATTATTTGGTGAAATTCATCATCATCATCTAGCCTAGCCTCTTCTCTTCTCCTCAAATCTGACATCTGTCAATCAGGACGACACACCAAAATTTTCCGGTTTGACAATTTTAATGTATTTATTTTGAAAAATTTATTGTATCTCAAAAAAAAATCGCAAGGAATGTGCGCGATTTGGATGGAGAAATGGCACTATTGAGCTAACGCTGTGTGAGCGTGCGTGTTCCACCGCGGCCCGTTCGATGTCCACCACGCACAGGATGGATGGAAAGCAGCACATAAGTAATTCTTTGCTCCGTTGGTGTAATTGCTGTATGGCGTTCCAGTAGGAGGATAAATAAATAAATAAATAAATAAATAAATAAATAAATAAATTCTCAACTTTGGCTAGATTATTTTTATTAAATAATACTTATAATACTACTACTACGAGTTCTACTACGAGTGTTATCGCTAAGATTGTTTTGTTTACTATCAACCATAAATTCTCACATCTGCTTAGATTCGCTTCTGCTTTATCAGTAACTGCATTTGTAAATGCGTCTTATCTGCTTTTTGAACTTCTCCTGCTATGAAAATGAACTATGTACCACCAATTAAATGTTTATTCTAGACTTATACTCCATCTATATTCAATCTAACTAGCCTTTTCCCAACTATGCTGGGGTCTGCTTTTAGTCTAAGCGGATGCAGCTGAATACCAGTATTTTATAAAGCGTAACTGCCTATCTGACCTCCCAACAACCCAGCTACTGGGTCACATGAGACCCTAGTAAGTCTGGTTGTCAGACTTTCGGATTTCTGACTACCCATACATACTTCATCTCTCATATGTCAAGTAAATAGAGATGAGTATTCAGCATCACTTTTAGAATAACAACGTGTGTTCTAGTTCATGGTCTATCATCTCCGGTTTTCAAGCAAGTAATAATTCCGAATTGCGCACATATGCCTGACACTGCGCAGTAAAACAAAGATTTCATATTTTCATACGACAATCGCTCCGTTTCCTCAAAGTTTTAGTAATTATCTTCACACACTTGGAAACTTCTCAAAACACATACCGTTTACCGATTAAGAGGGAAGATAATATTTTGAAAGCAATAAAAAAATGAAATATGATTAGAGTTTTTATGTGGTTAGCTTTGAAGTATGGCGTGGCCTTTAAATTTGACGTTTCTTTGAGCTCGTCTCGTGTTGATAGTTTGTATGTAGTAGCGTGTGTTTTTATAAGAGAACCAGGAACAACTAGAAGTTCTCATAGATTTCGATCATCTCGGTGGAACGGTCTAAAGAAGCAGTTAACGTTTTCAGATTCTTTATGAAGTAGTACATAAGAAACGATGGATGGACTGTGTGAAAAATGATATGGATGTAATAAAGGGAGTGACTACCGAGAGAAAGACTAATAGAGAAGTATATAATAATAATAATAATTTATTTATTTCAGACAATTCTAGTCCATAGTTTACACATACAATAAATAACATTAAAATGACTTATAAAATATAATATCTATTAAATTCAAATTCAAAAACCGAAAACAAAGTGGTGGAGGCGGGAGTGGTGGTGGTGGTGGTGGTGGTGGTTATAAGAAAAAGACATGTTGCACCGACCCAAAAAATTTGGGACAAGGGCAAAAGAATGGTGAATGAAGGGATATAATTATGCGTTTACTTAGCTGATTTTGATCAGTTTAGTAAACACGATAACTTTAGAAATGCCTTCTCCCAATTATTTTGAAAATTTCATTACTTCATCATTAATTAGCGAAAAATTATTATCCTGGTCATGTATATATATACAACGTGTAACGTTAAATGCGCAAAACCTCAGACACCCCAACTGATTTTTAATTCAATTGACCTATTTCAGAGAGAAAATAAGTCATTTAAAAAATTGTAAAGGTTTTATGTGCTGTTTTAGTTTTACTGGCCATTCTGATCGTTTCTTGCGTCTGCGACGACTCTTTACCGAGGGAGGAGTCGTCACCGCGCCGCTGCGCCGCGCTGACATTGGCTTGCTTGACCTATTAATAAATAGACACGGCAACGTTTTTAATGAAGATTTTTTGAAAAATGTGACCTATACTAAAAAGTGGTTCAATTAATTCTGCTCGTTATTCTGATCAAACTATTTTCAGGTTTTGCGCATTTAACGTTACACGTTGTATATATATATTTTTAATATATTGAATACTGAAAGGCAAAAGGAGGTAAGGACCGTATAGCAGGTACCGTTCTATAGTTTCTGCCTACCTCGATGGGAATGTGTGCGTCTATGTATGAATATTAAAAGTGTTTATTCTATTAAATTTTCCTAAGATTCTTTTCCGAAGCAAGAACTAATCAACATCTTCACATCTCAGTGTTTCGTGTTTAACAGCGCTGACATACTTTCAAGCAAAACTTCGAACAACTGTTGTTTCTACATTATTTCTTAGTTTAAATAGAGTTCTTTATTTCTAACTGTTCCAGGAAATTTCCTATCAAAAGGTATTAAATGTGTCAGTTTCCTCTGGTGAAATTTTAACGTCATCCGTTGATCCGTTGGGCACGATCGACAAAATCTGGCGTAAATATTTATGATATCGTTAGGATTAAATGAACGTTGGCTTTCGACATATATAGTAGAAGGAATCAGTCCAGATTTCAATACTTCTACTATTACTGTGTTGATGTTTGAGTATTTTGTAAGTTTCGAGGAAAACCCAGCTTTTTTTCGGGAAAGTCGATTTGAGAGTCATGTATCTATGTATTTTTTTTTATTTTGAAAGCTGTGATTAAATTGATCTAATGGTCACAATTTTCGAAACTGCTTCTCAGGAATTTATTTATTTATTTATTTATTTTAGCATTTATGTACACACATATATAAACAGACAAGAAACAACAGAACATAAAAATAGGTACAAAGGTGATGCTTATTTCTTAAGAAATCTCTTCCAGCATACCTGCGATAGGACATTAGATAGAGAGATGTAGACAGCGTGTGAAAGAGTAAAGGAGACAAAAAGAATACATAAAATCGTAATCAGTTGCATTGCAATTACTTTTCTCTCTTTTATAATTTTCTTACATCTGAGATTTGTTCCAATTACTTAGCCCACGTGTCTATTTATATTCATAATCATCCTATAATATTCCCACTGCTGGGACACAGGCCTCCTCTCTTCGAGAAGGAGTGGGCCGTAATCCACGCGGGCCCAGTGCGTGTTGTTAGATGTCACATGTCTTCGAATTTTTGATCCTAGGACATTTTTGGACATTGTTTCCTCACGATGTTTTCCTTCACCGTTTTGAGAGCAGTGGTCATGAAATTATTTGAACAAAGTAAAGCGCCTGCCTCGGTTCGAACCCACGACCTACAACTCGTAAGTCGGGGCCGTTACCACTGGGCCACCACTCCTCTCTATTTATGTTCCTTAATGCTATATCATCTCATATTGGTTTTGCTGTGTACCTTAGATTATAATTTTATAAATATAGTGGCTCTTCTTATTTTATGATACAAAAATCATGGCTGACAATATGCATCAACAACTTTAAAACCTGGGATAAATTATAAATGTTTTTATTTTATGGCAATAAGTTTCTCTACACTAATATTATAAAGAGGAAAGATTTGATTGTTTGTTTGTACTGAATAGGCTCCGAAACTACTGGACCGATTTGAAAAATTGTTTTACCATTAGTAGCCGACATTATCCCTGATGAACATAGGCTACTTTTTACCGCGGGAAAACGCTTCATTCAGAAAACGGGTAATAGGATTTAAACGGTGGGAATTCCGAATTCTACGCAAACGAAGTTGCGGGCGGATACTAGTCTACTAATAAAGACAAAAACATTCGCATAAACGTTTGTTTTCAAATTAAAATCGAAAATTCTATACAGTGTCTATTATTGAACTGGCTACCAACAGGAAGCTGTCACGTCTTATTTCAATTAATTTTATTCTTTAATCTTTTTGTCACGGATGCTTTTAATGTGCACGTCTTTCTGCACCGTTCTGACATGTTTCATTTCAATATGAATGGTGTAACCAATATTTTGATTGAAAAGAGTGTCCGAGGAGTTTCTTACCTGTTATTCTCTTTAAGAACCTACTAGGCTTGAATGATTTCAAAATGATTCTATCTTCTCATGTAATAAACATAACGATGCATATATGTCACGAACCAAAAACAAAAGCTACGGTAGAGGTTAATCAGGTAGAATCAACTGCAGTTAAGCGCGCAAACTAGGGGTCGGCGCTCATCTTGCGAAGCGCAACGCAGCGCGGTCGTCACTGACAAACAAATATTGACCTTGCTAGAGTTGAAATAAAGCTGAGATTAAATAAACTTCCATTAGCTCGGAAACATTTCTAAGCGGAAAAAGGTGCGCGTCTTAGGTTATTTATTTTCGACTTTATTTTAAGGCTCGCAATGTTGACTTTTGTTTGACACTGACAACCGCGCTGCGCTGCGCCTCGCCATATATGCGTCGGCCCTAAAACGCAAGTAACTAATCCTAGTAAGTAACTAATGTAGTTTACGTGCATGACGGCACAATGTTTCAAATATACACATTTACTAAAGATCATTATTCTCCTGCTTCTAACCCAATTAATTTTGAGTCGGCGCAACATGTGTTTTTCTTCCATACTTCTCTATTACACGGAGAGTAAAATCTTGGAAAAATTACTGTGCTGTCTCATAATCTGAGTGCATTTGAGTGGTAATGGAAAAATTACCATGCTAGCACAGTAAAAATTCTTATGCTGTACAGTACAATTTATTGGACAAATAGTGAATTTTTCCCAATCTCACTCAGAAAATTTTCTGTAGATGTCACTTGCACTCACTGTACAGTGACGAGCACAGTAATTTTGCTAAGAATTTTCTCTCCGTGTATCTGTCATCTCGGTAGTCATCCCCATTGTAACCATATCATCTTTCACACAGTCCCTACACATTTACTTTATCTATTAATTAAATGGGTCATGTTTTCATTTGTGAAAAATTTATTACAAACTCGAATCAACACACTTTGTCTTTTTAAACGTTTGTTACATTTTGCTGTCGTTTGCTAATTAGTTGTCAGATTCAAAAAAAATAAGTAATAGTTTTTGAAACTGCTGGCGGTTTATATCCATATTGGTTAGAAGTTAGAGAACAGACATTTCTAGAAAGAAATCCAAATATTTATATAATATGTAGTCTAAATCATGCCTTGTTTATCGATTCTCCACGATTGAATATCTCTCTCTTTTTTAATCCATGTTACACGTTTCAGAATAAAGCGTGCAGTTTTCCAAATCCAAAACGTTGTTTTGCTTTAAATAATTTAGCTACCCGTGCCTAGATATAATTTCGTTTCAGCCATTACTCGTGACATATTCTTCCATTCCTTAACGTCACTATTCACACAAAATACCAATACAGTGATAAACCTAATAGCATCATCTTCAAGATATTACGATTCCTCATCAAAATATTAATAGCCTGCGTTCTCGTTGGGTGCCAAGTGTGTCTGCTCGTGATCGTCTTGATCAAGGGATGTTTGAGACAAACAGTGAAGCTAATGATATCGAACGTTGACCTATTATGTTTTGGACATGTTGCACCTTGTGTCTGGATATGTGGACTTTGACAGCGAGTTTTCATGTTGTGTCTATGATTAACCATAGTCAGAAAAAATTGAATCTGTTGTTGTTATTTGGTTGAACCAGCAACAACAGCTTCTATGAGAATAATCTGCTGATTTACTGACAGGGATTTGGCTTTTAAAAAATGAGCATCGGATATATTAAATCATTTGAGATAGCAAAGAAAACAACGCGAAAAGAAATTTAAACTACCCAACTACTTATTTTACACCTACTTTTCTCTTCGTCTAGAGTTTTAATGTGGATGCCTGTACGCAAAGGGGACCAAAAAACGCTTGATAGATTGTGTGAAAGATAATGTGGCGAAAAGGAGGGCGATTATGACAGCTAATAGAGATATATGGAAGAAATAAAACATGCTGCGCTGGCCTCAAAGGATTTACTACCCCCAGACTTGTCTTTTAAAAACTGGGAGTCGGATGTCATCTAACTACACTAATATTATGAAGAGGAAAGATTTGATTGTTTGTTTGTATTGAATAGGCTCCGAAACTACTGGACCGATTTGAAAAATTGTTTTACCATTAGAAGCCGACATATCCCTGATGAACATAGGCTATAACATACTTTTTACCGCGCGAAAATGCTTCATTCCTACGGGAAACCGGGTAATACCTAGTATTTCAACGGCGGGAATTCCGAATACTACGCAAACGAAGTTGCGGGCGGATGTTAGCTAACCATACCTAAAGGAAAATACTAGAAAAGAGATGCAAAATATCTTAAGTACTTACTTATTTTACATCTACTTTTCTCCTCACTTTGGAGGCATTCCCATTAGCGAAGGGAACCAAAGAAACGTTGGATGGATTGTGTGAAAGATAATATGAGTAGGAAAGAGAATCCAGTGATGGCGACATAGATATGTCAGGCAGTCTTTCTTTGGAATGCGCTCCCTCTGAACATCAGGACGGCAACCAGTCGGTTATCTTTTAAAGTAAAGGCACGTGAACATATCCGTCAGAAGTTGGCCGTAACATCCCAACGCTGATATGCTGGATTCGTTTTCCCCTCTATCGATAATTTTTCTCCAGACAGTTAATTTTGTTTATATGTATGTATATATGTATCTATCTATGTATTGTTATTAATTCTTGTATTGTATAGTAATTTCCTAGCTATCACTAAGATACTGTACTAAAGATATTTTGGTTCAAAGCCACTTCATCGCTTGTAAACTTCTTACCCGTTGGTCTTGCATACTTGAACTAATATTCGGATCAAGATTATATAAATAAACAACAAATAAAAATAGAATGAGATATTATACACATTCTGTTCACAGACATGTGATTCAACGTACTGATGACGGGTTCTAGGATTTATGCGAATGACTAAGAACAAGTACTTCGAAATGGGGAGTACCTGGGACTTGTCACGTATTTATAATAAGTGCCATTATTATCTTTGATATATTATTAAACCTTTTTGAGCGTAGAAAATGGTTGTGCGCATGAGGCACTCTCCCGAAAAAAGTAGTTCTAATATGTGGGGTTTTCACCTATAAAACATTACGTCGTTTATAGCTTTAATACCTAGAATAATACGAGGACATCTTTGCTGGACTATCGCGACGATATAGCTCCACCTGACAGTTTTTGTTTTTTGTTTGTTTTTTTTTTTAGCCACTATTGTTAAAACGCTTGTGTCAAATAATACCAAACGATTTTAAATCAAGTCAGTTCCCGTAATTAGAAACGGTTAAAATCTGGCCCCAATCTCATCTCAGCGACAATCAATGTCAAGAACTTGTCAGAAATGTAGGGAAATCAGGGGTATTTTTGACAAATCGAAACTGAGATTAGACTATGAACGTTCAACGTTCATAAAATTACGAGAATTGCCCCTCTGGTTTCTTTTAAAAAAATATATCTTGATTTGTAATAGGTAACGTTAGACATTTATACAATGCTACGATAAAGTTTATGTAGCTGGTAACATTTATGCAGATTTAAAATTATTTTAAATAGATAAAGAAAAAGATTATTCCATAATTGATTCGGCTTGTAACATTTTCGTTCGAAAAGGAATTTTTTAAACATTTTTTTCGTATATGTATTTTTTTTAAGTTACCTACCTTAATTGGTCGATTATTAGATTATATAAAAAAAACATAATATATCAAGTCGTATTTATCGAGCAAGCTTGTTCACGCCTTCTATTTATAAGGTTAAACTAAACCGTGTTGGTTTGTTCCAGTTAAGTAGACGTGTAATTGTACTCTAGTTGCAGTGAAATAAACTAATTATCCATAATACGTGCACTTATTTAAACACCGATCTAACATATGACGAGAAAGTCAAAAATATATTGTATTTACATGCTACCGAAAAACTTATTCAATCCCGTTGTAGAAAAAGTCGTTTTAGAAATTTGAAATACTTTGGAAGCGATTGCCATTTGTTTAGGCCATCTGCTTCTTGTACTAGCGTTAACAGTCAAAATATAAACGTGACTTTCTTTACTAACATTAATTTAATAATATTCAACTTTCTTATTTTTCCTGCTAAACTAAAGTTACACAAAATATTTTAATATGTAATTATATTTCCATTGTTTATGGCTATTTGTGCATTTATGCTAGTATTTTTACTTGCAACGCAACATTGATTGAATGTAAATAACTAAATTGTCTTTCGTCGTTGTGTAATAATAATCATCGATCCTTAATTTCGTACAGCACTTTTTTTGGATTCATTTATAGACATATATTTATTCTACCGACCGGCTGTCATTATTCCCTAGTAGCTTAAGCCTAGCAGTCGACCACAATCGAGCAATAAAGATACCATAATCAGGCTATAACGTTCCCACGCTGCGACCACCGACTAGGAAGCCTGTGTCCCAGCAGTGGGAACGTTACAGAGAAAACTCTGTGAGAGGGAATGGGCAGTAATCCACCTCGTGGGTACAGCAAGAGCTGGTAGAAGAATTTTTGGTTTTTGGGCATGCCTGTTTCCTCACAAGGAAACAGGCATGCCCAAAAAACAAAAATTCCAAAAAACGGTGAATGAAAACATCGTGATGTGTTCCTTCATCGTTTTTTGAAAGCAGTGGCGATTATAAGAAAAATATAGAAGCTAATATAAGATAGCAAAATAAGCGCGAGGGACCTGGTACTCATAACACAAGTTAAATCTTAATTTGGGTACCAGAGTTCAACAAAACTTAGCATTTAAATGATTCTCTGTGTAATGTAATGCTTGTGTTTTCTCTGTGTGAACTAATTGCAATAAATTATTATTATTATTATTATATAAATTACACAAGGTAAGCGCCTCTCTAGGTTCGAACCCACGACGTAAAAGTTGGAGCCGTGACTACGTTGCTGAGCCACCACTGCTCTCCTAAAGATAGACCACGCAGAAATTAATCATCTATCAAGTGATCTTCTTTAGTTAGATTTTGTAGCCTTGAAGATGAAGTTGATACTCTAAAGCTTTGGTTTCCTAAGAAAACGAAAAACCCACACAAAATAATAGCTGTGATCAAATGCTTCTGAAAGTAACAGTTTTCCATGATGGCTGTTATACTAAGACGGAATCGCTTCCATAGGAAACCCTAACTTAGAGAGATGCCCTAAGTGTACAGCTCTCGTAGATCTACTTGGCACATATATTATATTTCCATAATACTTCTGACATTGGCAGAATTGTCGACATTGGCAATGTTATCCATAAAGAAAATCGTATCTAAATCGGTTAAACCGTTTTGGAGATAAATAGGAACATTCGTTTTTTGCACACACAGACTACCTCTCACCTTAAACGCATACACCTCCTCCGTGGCGTCGTGGGTAAAAATACGTGGGTGGATCAAATATAAACCGGACTTAAGTAAAAAAAAATACGCACGTATTATTATACTCGTAAAAAAAAGGAATATATTTTATTTTTCTTCATAATCTCTCCTTCTATTAACACATTTTTCCCAGCGCAGGGGATGTTTCTTGATGCCAGTATCGAAGAATGTAGTCGGTCGTGTCTTTAGCCAATTGCACACAAATGATTCCACTATCTGGTCAGTGTGAAAACGGCGTCCTCCACTTGAATTTTTTTTTTGTGCCATTCCTACTCTTGAGTTCTTGAAAGCGTATTCTTATCGAACTGTAGAGTCAATGGATGCAAAATTTCGGAAGGTTTTATGCCCTCCCGTGTTAAAAAAAATATGATAAGTCGTTGCTCAACAGACTTATATACCTCCTGCTCATACATGATGCTACTGGCGCGCAATAAACTAAAGTGAGCCGGAGCAGTATACCCCCCTCCCCTAGATGATCCCCCCTAACACATACAACAGCACCAAGCGCGTCACTTCACTCAGCGACCAGTAATAAAAAAGTCCTGTTTATATTTGACTCACCTAATAAAATAGAAGTTTATCAAAGTACTCACTTGAACTTGGTCCTAATATCTTCTTTGAGCAGTTCATCGCTCCTAAACCAGCATATCTCCGGCTTAGGCGATGCGACCAGCTGGCATTCGAAGACGAGTTTGTTGCCATCGTCCTCCTGTCGCAGCTGGGGCTTCTGGGTGAAGCTAGGGGCTAAATCGTCGGTCACCCCCATTGTTAGCTTGGGGACATTACGCTCGCGGCTGGACCAACACTGCCGCTCTGATGATGCGCTTCAACCTGGAAAGAAGGAAATATATAGATAGTTTTAATGATAAAGAATGAAGTAGACGTTAGAGATTCCGTTAGAGACTGAATGCTGGTCGCACAAATACAGGTTAGAATTTCAAAATGAAAGCTGTTGAAAGTTCACTAGGTGTCATTGATCTGCTCTAAGCATAAACATGAAGAACTCCAAACGATGAACTGGACTTACACGGGTACTAGTCTTTAACTATATGAATTGATGTTCTAAAGACTAATGTATCGGTAAAGACTAGTATATCTTACTTCATAGAAATCAGAACTGTCAGAGGGTAAAGTTCATGCTTGAATTAGATAAAGAAGAGTGTCACACCAAAGATTATCTTGCAGTTGGCCATTGACTTGAAGTTTACTATGAGTTGTAGATGTAACTTGAAAATTGTCCGTTAGTAAACGTTTTAAATCAAGCTAAGTTATCGAGTAGCGTACCTAAATTAAAACACCTATGACATTTCAGCCAAAGTGGCTCGTTTCAGCGATTTCTTTATTAGAAACTTTATTTATTTCCCAACCCTGAATCCCACTTCTTTACATGAATGATGGTTATAGATTTTAACAATTGAGATATTTCTGTACAAAATAATCCTTTATAATACTGTGGTATGAGTATGTAGTGGTGCTAACAAAGATTTTAATTCTAAATAAGTTGGTAACAATTTTAGCTCCTTTAGTGCTATTCTGTAAAAATATCACCGTGATAACTCGGGTGAAGTGAGCTTAAAGTGAGCTGTGAATAGTGTCAATCCCTAGCATCAGATGGAATGACAGCTCACTTCACCTAACTTCTCACGGTGAGATTCTAACAAAATCGACAGGCTGATCCCAAAACGAATTCTTTTTGATAGTTATTTTGATGAAGTATAATTAACAGGGTTTTCAGTATACACCTATATTCTAAAAGCTTTCATTTTTTTAAAGCTTGATCAAGGTTTGTTCAGTTATTATGCTGTCAAATCTAAGTGATAGGCTGTTATGATTTGTTGACCAAAAAAAAAAAAACAATCACAGAGGTTTGATACGAGATTTGCGAAAATATTGAATTAGCTTGAAGGAACTGTGGGTCCCCACTGGGTGGCCACTTCAAAGCGACTGTCAATCCTGATACAATAGATCAGTTGGTGATATTTTCAGAAATGTAGATAAATAATCTAGTCTGTCTATTAGTAATTTAACATGTCTGCATCGGCGTTCGAAATAACTGAAAAACATAATTCGAGGCAGGGAAAATAGTAGAATTTCTGGAGACCTTGTCTATCTTATGTTTGTTTTTCATCACGTCAATCAATGACTAGAGATAATTAGTGAGATTTTCAACATATCACATTTTAGTGTAATCAGCGTTAGTGGGTAGCAAAATAACGATGTAATTTATCCTTTTAGTGAAATATTTCTAGTGTCACGTATTGAGCATATATATATTTTTTTTATATGAAAACCTGGATCATTGTTATTATTATAAGCCTGTGTTGTCCCAGTGCAGGGCAAAGGCCTCCCTTCCGTGTTTAAATTTTTCCCGGCTTACTGCGATTGTGGGCCAATTCTTTAGGAAGAAGTCCAGCTCATCCCGCCATCTCTCCCAGAAACATCGTAACAAACTGTAGGTAATTATTATTACTACCTTAGACTGGTATTTAAATCTGTATTAAAATCATTACTTCTGTCTTTAACTGCACCGCGACACCTATCACGATCATTAATATTATCGAGTCTGAAAACCATACATCAAGTATCATCAGTTACTGAAGCAATGTTGGCCACTTCAGAGCCATCCGATTCACGAATGACTCACGCGCAGAGCGGTCAGCGCCATCAACACTGGCAAGGTGAAGTGTAACCGAGTGGGTGTCCAGTATTCAAATATTCACGAGTGTGAACGAAACGAAAGAGTGTCTCGGTCTATTTCTGTACCGTTGAAGGCCTCCGAAGCTTCTACTCGCGGCGAACGCTCCCCGAAGAAATTTTATAACTTGCAACTGTAACTTCCTCTGATTACCTAATACTCGTTCGTTTTATTTGGACGTTTTATGATGCATTCCCGTGTTCAAGTGCCGAGAGTGCTCGAAATACACTTTTTTCGGTATGGGTTTTATTGCTGTATTAAATTCTATAGATATTTTGATGGGTTTTGGAGTGCCACAAGGGCTCATGTTGGACTCACTCTTCATTTTTTTAAACTCAACATTAAAACTTAGGTCAAATATTGCTAAATTAAGTGTCTTTTCACAATTGATAAAAATGTAAGTAAAAGTAACATACCAGAGATATAGGAACAGCCAATAATCCAATAGTGTCACGAAACACTCAAGTTAAAACACATTCACAATTAAAGTACAAAATTCGCTAAACAAGACGTTCGAGAACTTGACGAAGGTTATAAGAAACTGGATTCGTCAGAGAAATCGGGCGGTTTTGTCGCCGGCGGCGGGACGCGTCGGGTCGTTTTCGAAATCGTAACTAAACTATGAAAATTTTGGCGGCTGGCCGAGGCGGGCGGACGGAATTCGCGTGGGCGGATGCAGGCACCGCCATGGATTGGATAACTGACTCGTCATACGTGACGTCTCCGATGCAGAGGTGTTTTCCGCTGAAGATAGATGCTGATCTAATGGCAGTATTGTTGCAAATATTGGGATAGGATTTGGGCCAGTGCTAATGTATTTGATTGTCGTGGGCGGTAAAGTTCTAAGTAGCGTTGGATTGAATCTTCGAGTAATTTCTCGTGATTTCCGGTTTTAATTGTAGGTATTTTCCCTTCTCTTTCGTGTCCTCAGTATAGTTTTAGTATAATTTAGGCTCCTTTGTTTAATGATCTTAAATGAAAAATTTTATCTTAGACGCATAAGTAATCGTTGTAAAGTTCGCCTTTGCAAACGATTTGTTTGACTTTGCACAGTACGTAGAAAATTATGTGAATGACTGATCAAGTGACGTATAAAAATGTATCTGCAAAAATGTCATACATGATATTCCATATGATTTTCTTTAAAATTATTTTTTATATATTTCCATTTCTATATTATGCGAAAAACAAGTCACATAATAAATCGTCTTAACTTCAGCTGTTACCAACTCAAAATGTCTATCTAAATCCTTATTTATTCTAAGACGAAAACTTGGACACGTTTTATTAAACATCATACAAACATATATATAAAATAATGTATTAATATACGTCCGTTTCGCAGCCCGTGAATCTGACAAACAATTGGCTCTGGTTTTATTAGTTCATAAATCAGTTTCAGTCGTAAATTTTTCTTCAGCATTCGTGGATGTTCTCTCCTTGGCAACTGGAGAAGTCAGGTGACCAATAAATCAGCAGGTGAATTGTGTCAACATGTAAATATGTAATGCTTTAAGCCTTGTGATTGATGAACTAAGTGCGTCTTGGGACAATGATTGAGAGTGATTTCATTACAGCTCTCCACACGTTTATTTTTAATTACGGTTAAGATGTGAGCTATATTTTTAATAACATCAGCCTCGAATTTATTAAAATTAACTCCTCTTGAAAGCTCCAGAGTTTAAATTGCAATAACACTTTTGTCTTAGTTGATTGTTACAAATGGTGCTGTTTCATAAACAGATGATTCTGTAGCTGTTTGCTTTACTGCCAGGTTAGCAATGAAAAATGTATCATTGTTTTTTATTATTCCTTCTTTAGACATTTCTTTGAATCCAAGATGTTTAATTAGTTCATCAATATGCATTCAAACGTTTTTGTGTAAATATTCAACTGCATGAACACTTTTTACAATCAATTTGTTTAATCATGATAGTGTCTTCAACTTCAGTGGGTTTTGTAGCTAAAATTATGAGTTCAATGACTTCTATAATATTTGCTTTTGGGTTGTAATCAAGGCTGAGGAGCAAACTGTTTAGATTAATCGTAAGATAATCATACGTAGTGGTTATACGTAATTTCAATGAAATGAAATTACTTGATCTATAAATCGCAGTACATTTAGTAATATTTTACATAAACATATTTTTCGTTTCAACTTTGGGCAGCTGTACTCGTAGTGCAGATGTAAGTAGTCAATTATTTCTGAGTAAGTATCTACCAATATAATTTTACCTTCAGCTGATTTTTTGACAACCCGACTCGGTTAGTTTATTTATAATATTTTTTTTTTTCTTTTAAAACAAATAAGAATTCTGTTTTAGATTTGTACAGGAACCCTAAGCAAGTGTGAGCAAGCAAACGCAAAGGCGTTCAAAACGAGCTCGAAAACATTACACACTCTCGTTTAGGTTAGATTTTCTTTTAATTTGATTAGTATATGATTTATAACACCGTACCTACACAAAAAAGAAGTTTACCCTCACGTAAAAATTAAAAACGATTTAACGCTACTTGTGATCAAAAAGATGGATGCAAGAAGCACAGAACTGATCGAAGTGGAGCTGCTTGGTGGACGTGTTTCAAATGAAATGAGATTCATGACCAGAAGTTACCGAGAGTGAATTCAATTCTGACACTAAAGCTTCTTCTTCAGTCTCAAGGAACTTAAGTAGAATCAGAGCCAATCACATAACATAAAGCAGCTTTTCATAGAATCAATATTTTTCTTCAGCTAAGAAAACACAATATAATTTAAAGATCAAAGTAGTAACAACGTATCATTATTGTATCATTAATTGTTCTATTATTATCGCCGCAAAGCTTGACTGGATTGTAGACTGTAAAGATCACAGGAAATATATTTCAAACATAGTTGGAGAATGAGAAAACAAATAATCTGTACCACCCACTTTTGAGATATTTTGGATAACGGGACAAAACATCCTGTTAGAAGTTTTCTTTTGAGCTATGACGGTATCTTCTGGTGGGCGAGTATGCTAACTTGGTATGCAGACAGCAATGATCAGCCAAGGGAATTTGCGTTCGATAAATATGGTAGGAATGGGATTAAGAAACCGGATGGGTTTCTCATTTCTATCATATCTATTGTCTGGTGTTGATTGCTATATTTAATGGCTTTGGTAACTTCTGATTTTGGATTTCAGTGTGAAATATTGTAATAATATACACATGAGTCCCATGTGTAAACATAACTTGCAAGCTGTGGGTGTACCCTACTGAAGGTACAGACGCCAGCACATCAAGCTACTACAATATGTCAAATTTCTTTAATAAATTTTCAAATTTATTGCTAAAGCATTAGGTTCAAAGTTGATTGGGAAAATTTGGCAATTTCGGGTACTTTATGTGCTGGCGTCTGTAAATGTCTACCTAACCCATCTGGGATTATAGTGATGATTTGTTATTGTATTAATATTCAAATTATCAGCTTCATTTTTGTTACTTTCACTATCTTTACTAGAATCACGAAGTATACCAAATTCAATTTGATTGAAAGTCAAAATATTTTACTTTCTTTTTAATGCTTACAGTACAAGTGTGCAACATTTCAGTACTATTTTAGTTTTTTTGATACACAGTAATTACTTATTAGTGGGTAAGTAGTGAGCATCGCCAAAACTAAAACACGTGCGGAATTCATTAGCGATTTATAACCACTAACGATTAGGAAGAGAATGTGGCGCGTCTTCGTGGATGGCACTATGTGTCGATATTGTAATACGATTTTTTTAGAAAATCACCAAACAACATGAGACATTACGAGTAATTTAGACACAGCATCACGTCTTTTAAATTCGGTTTATTTAACTTCGTACCTTAAGTAACTAGATATTTGACAAGACAATTAAATATGTTGGTCCAAGCTCTTCGAATGTTTGTCCAACATACAGATAAACTGTTTCTACAAATGTTGGTACAACTACTGATACATAAACAAATGATCAATTACTCATTTCGCGTGATTTGGCAAACAAGGTGCGCTTGCGCAGGCGCGCAGCGTGATACCGACGTTCAACCGGATCGATGACTCATACACTTCGGTTGAATAAGATGATCAGATGGTTACATTGATATGTCGTGATGGTGATACTTTTAAAGGGAATTCAGACTTTGAGCTTTTTGATGATATTTATTTCACCGGATGTTTGGAGTTTTTTGGAACGTAATGAAGTGGTCATACTGTACTAGTAGTCTCACGTGTATGCTACAATTATACTTACTTTTTGGTTAAAGAACTACAGAAGCTGAAAAAATATTAAATGAGAATAATTAAATTGTCCTGCCGTGCGATTCTGTAACCATCTCACCGTGAAAGCTTGGGTGAAGTGAGCGTGGAGTGAGCTGTCATTCGTTAGGGATTAACACTATTAAGTGCTCACTTCACTTATGGTTTCACGGTGACATTTTTACAGAATCGACCAGCAGTGGTGCTATTCTGTAAAAATCTCACCGTGATAACTTGGGTGAAGTGAGCTTAAAGTGAGCGGTTATTAGTGCCAATCCCCTAGCATCAGATGGAATGACAGCTCACTTCACCTAACTTCTCACGGTGAGATTCTAACAGAATCGACCGGCTGTATTTAGATTACGATTTGATGAATAAATTAATAAAAGGGTTTTTTTAATTTATTTATTAAAAAAAATAATTTGATTGCGCTACTTATTGGATGAGGATCAATTTATTCATTGATAAGAACGGCCCCGGAAACCACGTTAAGCCGTTGGTTGCGGTAACCAGTATTACCAAGAGGTGTCGTGTTACCCAGTAACTGGGTTGTGGAGGTTAGATAAGCAGTGACTCCATGTAAAATACTGGTATTCAACTGCATCCACTTAGACTGGAAGCCGACACCAACATAGTTAGGAAAAGAATGCTAGGCATATAATAATTATAGTCATAATTGATTGACGCTTTTGAAACTTGGCTAGCAATTTAAGACACCCTCAATTTGTACTATGTTTCGATTATGGATTAGGACAGATGTTATACATAAATACTGACCAACAATTTGTCACGAGGCCTGATTACTCATAATATAAATATAAAAGATTTACCTTCATATCTATATACATACAATCATTATAAATCTTCAAAGCTACTCTGTCTCAGCTGTGTTAAGCTTTTTAATAAATTATAATAGTATTGTTTGTACTTCTGAAGGTTTTTGTTAAATCATAAATGATTTTATTTCTGTAAGTTGGTTTGTATAAAAACTTTTACATGTCCATCATATTTTTAAAACTAAATGAGGTCGGCGTTTCTAATCCTACTCTGAGAAGAAAGGCCGATACAAACTCAGAGGTCACAGTCTCTTTTAAACCCACTGGTGGCTTCATGTGGAAAAATTAGGGAATTACACGTTAATGCTTTTAATGTACATATTTTTGATATTATGTCTCTCATATTTTTTATATGTTTAAATTTCATAATCAGCCTTATTCTGGCATACAGGCCTCCTGTCTGTGAGAGGGAGTGAGCCGTAATCCACAACGCGGGCCCAGTGCGGGTTGATAGGCGTTACATGTGTTGGAATTCTTGGTTCTAGGACATGCCGGTTTCCTCACGATGTTTTCCTTCACCGTTTTGAGAGCAGTGGCCATGAAAATAATTTACCTAAAGTAAAGTGCCTGCTTGGGTTTGAACCCGTGACTTTCAACTAGTAAGTCGAAACCGATACCACTGGATCACCACTGCTGTCAATTTACATTGACTTGTGGATAATTGTTGATCTTGTCGAAATATTGGTATAGTCCCATCTGACCCATGAATATATTTATGCAGAGAAAAACTGTTCCTGACGTCACATCGGGCCACATACCACACCGCAATCGCAGGCTTCCCCCCGACTTGCACTCGTTCACTGACACCTTGAGCGTGCGCACACAATTGGTCGTCTCCGTAATCAGCATTCAAAGATACAGTTCTTGTAATATCGTAGTTGTTTTATAGCCAAGTCAGGACCACCAGCAGGACACCTGGACCTTGATACTCTACAATACCTACAATCGAAATCAATCAATAAATCTGCCTAGCCTTTCTCCCAACTATATCTGAAGACCAGTATTTAACATGGAGCGACTGTCTATCTGACCTCCGCAACGCAGTTACTGGTTAATACCTACAATCATAACTATGATAAAATTAGATAAACACTCAGCTAGCAACACAACTCCCTGGCCAAAAATAAGTCGTTTTCTATAAAAAAAAAAAAGAATAATACTGATTGTGAAGATATTATGTGTACTAATGGTACAGACTGTCATCCAATTAGTTAAATAGTGGGTGACGATTATAATTAGCGACAAGTACGCATGTAGGCGGACTGTTGTCCAAATGTCCGTTCATATCATCAGCATAAACAATATGAGGTAAACAGCAGAGGAGCCAAGAGTATATACAAACATAAAGTATAGGATTTTATGAGATACTCGAAAAGGTGGAACAGTCTCACCGTGATAACTAAGGTGAAGTGAGTTAGGCAGGACTGTTGGCCTAGTGGTCAGTGGCCCTGACTACTATACGCAAGGTCGTGGGTTCGATTCCCACCCAGGACAAATGTTTGTGTTAAGAGCACGATCATTTGTTCTGTGTCTAGGTGTAATTTAACTATAATTTGTATGTATTTAGAATTATATATGTATGTTTATCAGTTGTCTAGTAGGTACTCATAGCACAAGCTCTGCTTAGTTTGGGACTAGATGGCGTTGTGTGAAAGTTGTGGAATATATTATTATGAATATACATATTATAGTGAGCTGTGAGTCATGCTGATGCTAGGGATTGACACTATTGACGACTCACTCCACGCTCACTTCACCCAAGTTTTCACGGTGAGATGGTTACAGAATCGCACGGCAGAAATGTTGTTACACCCTACCAAAGAATTTAATTAAAGATACTAAATATAATGTAATATTGCTAATACCCGATGTATTAGAAATATTAAATTATATTTAGTATCTTTCTTCTCACTTTGAACTACGAAAATGTTTATAGCTAAAAAATAAACTAAAAGTTCATAAAAAATAAGGAGCAAAACTGAAATAAAAAACTAGTGCTCCTTATTGTATCCATAACCAAAGAAGATATCACCGAATACCAGAAAAACTAGAACCCAAAGTACAACAACCGAAACCCATAAATTTTCTCAATTTTTAACCGAAACATTACGACACGAATACCTGCTATTAAATCTAAAAGAGTGCCATTGCAGACACATCAATACGCTAATAATAGAACAGCAACACTGACTGTCAGAAATAGACAATAACATATGTACAGTCATACAAAAAGACAGGTGTTCAGGCACCGAACTTGCGACTACTGTTAGGGAATGGTTCAATCAAGTGAAGGTTTACTTTTGTTCCATTCCACGTTCACACGTTATCGATAAAGCGTTAGCGATAAACCTATGTACGGTATTAAGGAGTAATAATGTTCTGTGGGTAGGCTAGTGCCATAACATCGTTGGATCGGTCCACTAATATTTGAGTGAGCCTGGTTCTTGATGGTATTGTTTATGGCCGGAGACACGTGGCAAATTATCAACGACGTTTGCCCTACAGTGGGACAGTACATTTTGTCTTAATTTTTTTTTTTTAAGTTTTGATTCATTTTTTGTTCAGACGTTTCACTTTCAGTGAATGATGCCGAATGAAAGACTAAAATAAATCCTTTTTATTGTGTGCGTAATAAAAAATTATACAACGCTTCACTTTTTGAATAAATATTGACAGTGTAGTGTAAAAATGAACATTTTTGCGTGTATACCAGATAGCTTGTTTAACTGTACAACGCCTTCACCCACGTGATGCAGATTCCGAAGGGAAATCATTTTTAGACAACCCACGACCTGAATGAAATTTTTGGATTGAGAATGGATTTTTTGGGAGTGAAGAATTTAGTCACGCGGTACGATGAGTCGTAGAGATTGTTATGGCATTGATTCATTCTGTCTCAATTTAAATTATTTTTTTATTGATTGCGAACGTGTTTGCAATTCTAATCGAAGATTGGTAGCTGTTTTACTCTGTTAAAATATTACCGTGAAAACATAGGTGAAGTGAGCTTGAAGTGAGTTGTCACTCCACCTGACTCTAGGTAGTGACACTATTGACAGCAGACTTCAAGCTCACTTTACTTTTGAATTCACGGTGAGATTTTACAGAATAATGCTACTGTTAGAGTGCGCGCAAAATAAGTCTGCTCACGACGACGTTTGAATGCAAGATTAATCTCTGCCAGAACTTTGAAACCTTTTTCGGCATGGGAATTATTTACTTTGGAAAGCACGGAACACAGCATACTCTTTTGACACATGAAATAAACATCCAGATAGCGGCAAACGATTATTTTGGCCGCGCGCAAACTTATTTTGCGCGCACTCTACTAGAGACGAGCTTGAATTGGGGTTTTCGCGATCCAAAGTCAACAAGCTGCAATCGGTAATCGGTTGATTTTTTTTTTAATGTACAGTCTGGTACGTGCAAAAAGGCTATACTGAATCGCATTCAGCATTATATTAACAAAGACACAACGATTACAATATACAAGCTAGCACAAAAAAAAATAGTATACACAAGTACATAACAAAAAAAAAATAATAAAGAAAATGCAGGAGCTCATTGGGAATAAAAAAATTCGTCCGCATCGCTGTCAATGGGATAAGTGCCCAAAAGGCTGGCAGCATTACCACGCTGGATGGCAATGCTGATTGCAATATAATCCATATATAATTATATGCATTACATTATTGCATTTGCATCGTCAATATGGGGAATGAAAGTATGGCAAATATTTAACCTAAAATTAAAATTGTCAACGGAGCCAATTAAAACCCTTTACATAACAAAACAAACAAATAGGTAGCCCCGATAGCTAATCTGAATGAGATTCAAACACCGTTCAATTAATTAAAACACTAAATATTTTGAATATTGTCTCAAATTATAACCACCTATGCGTCGAGGTTGACGCCAATTTCTCCAACGACTTATCCGTTGCACTTGTGCCAAAATGTTTAGAAATTTTAAAATAAACTGTGACATTGTGAGTAATTTAGCAATGCCGCGACATGACACGACAGATGATGATCGTTTTAATACTGACAGAATCCTTTGTTTTGCAACGTAGGCCAGTGTGTATATTGTTGTAAAAGAAAGAAAATAGTTTATTTGTGGTAAAACATAACGCAAAGAAGACCAGACAAAATAACAAGTTGGAGAAAAATATGCGTCACATCCACACAAAACGGCCATCACTCAGCATAATGTTGTGACTCTTTCCGAGACAGAGCCACAGCACTGCCTGTCGATTCTGTAAAAATCTCACCGTGAAATTTTGCGTGGAGTGAGCTGTCAGTGTCATCCCACTGATGCTAGGGATTGACTAAGCAAACATTTACAATCATAATCGAGATGTTAATAATATTTTTTATGCTAAGTAATTCTATTTGATCATTTTATATAATTTCAAAAACAGTATTTTAGTTCTCAAAACATTACTATTTTGTGGGGTTTTAAAATAAAATAGCAAAACAGAAACTTAGTCTGAATATATATTTTTTCTAAATTAAAACCCTACAAAATAGTAATGTTTTGACAATTAAAATACTAGCTTTGAAATTATATAAAAGTATCAATAGAATTAGCTTAAAATATATTATTAAAATCTCGACTATGATTGTAAATGTATTCTTAGTCAATCCCTAGTCTCAGGTGGGATGACACTGACAGCTCACTCCACGCTCACTTCACACTTACAGAATCGCACTGCTGGTTTTTAGCGACTGTCGGCATTGACGTGATGACGTCAACTGGTGCAACATAAAACGTGACACCAAGTAATAAGACTCCTAGGTCACGAAGATATACAAGGTGTAATGGACCTAGATGCGCAAATTGTTAATACGAATTCAATCAATTATTCTAGGCCCACCAGCGTTTCATACAAAACTGCTATACACGCTCAAAATGTGTCGATGTCAAGGGATATATACAACGTGTAACGTTAAATGCGCAAAACCTGAGACACCCCAACTGATTTTTAATTGAATTGACCTACTTCAGAGAGAAAATAAGTCATTAAAAAAATTGTAAAGGTTTTATGTGCTGTTATAGTTTTACTGGCCATTCTGATCGTTTCCTGCGTCTGCGACGACGCTTTACCGAAGGAGGAGTCGTCACCGCACCGCTGCGCCGCGCTGACATTGGCTTGCGTGACCTATTAATAAATAGACACGGCAAAGTTTTTAATGAAGATTTTTTGAAAAATGTGACCTATATTAAAAATTGGTTCAATTAATTCTGCTCGTTATTCTGATCAAACTATTTTCAGGTTTTGCGCATTTAACGTTACACGTTGTATACACCGTGTATGGTCCAGCCTGATGTACAGGAAATCGCGAGATGATACTCACTATACCAAGTTTGGTTATGTGTGTTTGGTTTTGTTTGGTTGTTTGACGTATCATTCAAGTCGTAAGCATTATTTAGTGATCACGTGTACAATATACTTATGATCGCATCGATTGATGAAGCGTACGATAAATCGTAGAGTGTAAAACGATATGAGTTTCATTGAACAAGTTTGTGTGTTTAATGTTGTTTGCCTTTATAAAAGTATGCACAATAACAATATTGTTGTTGTGTGTTCATTAGAAGGTAGCTTTGCGGTAATTCTGGGTATTTCCTCTTTTAGTTTTGTTAACAAGGCGTGTGCTATTAAGGAATCCTAAGTAATCTTATTATATATAATCTTAATATATTCCGTGTTTGTCTAAATCAATTAAATTAAAATAAGTATAGAAATATTTCCTAAGAAACAATCTAACATTGTATCTAAAATTATATTGATTTATCAAAAGCCAGAATTCGTCGAATCCTATTTTCGATGTTGCGTTATTCGCGATTACGTGAATTCGTAGAGGTTTCCGAATTTATCAATAACAGATGTTAGTCGTAATGAATTTATCAATAACAGATGTGAGTGGTATTGAGAGTCCCGTGGCTAAATAATAACAGCCGCACAGGTCCATCGATCAGGTTAAGCTAGCTTACTGCGGTTGTTCTGTGGATGGGTGATCATCTTTGCATACCGAGACCCCTCTGTCTCGGAAAGCACGTTGAGCAGTTGGTCCCGGCTGTCATTCGTAGATCTTTGACAGTCGTTACGGGTAGTCAGAAGCCCGAAATTCTAACAACCAGTCTTACCTAGGGGTATCGTATTACCTAATAACTGGGTTGTGGACGTCAGATACGCAGTCGCTCCATGTAAAATACTGGTATTCAGCTGCATCCGGTTAGACTGGAAGCCGACTCCAACATAGTTGGGAAAAAGCTAGGCAGATGATGTTTCTAAAACAAGCCGGTGTCCTCACGATGTTTTCTATCAACGTTTTAAGAGCATTGAAATAATTTACACAAGGTAAAGCTTCTATCAGGGTTCGAACCTACGATCTAAAACTCGTAAGTCGCTGCCGTTACCACTACTAATGAATCACACTAATATTATAAAGGCGAAAGTTTGTGAGTGTGTGTGTGTGTGTGTGTTTGTATGTTTGTTACGTCTTCACGCTCAAACGGCTGGACCAATTTTTATGAAATTTAGCCCACAGATAGTTTATACCCAGGATTAATACATGAAGAGACTTGTGCGGATGAAACCGCGGGGCGCAGCTAGTAATGAAATAATAATATGAGAAAGGATGAAGAAATGAGTATATAATATTACTACAACATTTCCTTACTAAACATCGTCTTTAGCGTATGTACCTACTAGGTAAACCCAGTATATTATGTGATATTGGGCAGCTGTAATTAAATACCCTTTGACATTATGTCATTGACAAAGAAGCATAATGTTAAAAATACAATGTCACTAAGATTAGGTCATTTCTAGCTGACTTAAGAGCTGTTCCAAAGACTACTGAAGACATAAATTCATCAGTCAATGGTAACAAGAAAATAAAACAAAAGAAAAGAAAATTTAGAAAAAAGCGAAAGAAAATAAATTGCAAATTGCAATGTTTTGATTTTGAAGTGACTGCTAGGGCAATTTTAATTTATCAATGGCTTAGGTACTGAGAGTTGGAATTTGTTTTAGGAGACTTACATATTTATAACCTTGTTGATTGTAGAATCACAATAATTTCTTGCATAAACCCAAAAAAATATACTCCAAGTCTTTCATAAAAGTCTTAATTCTTGTTTGCAGATAAAACAGTATTTTAATGAAGAGGAAAACCATATTCATCGGAAAAGGAAAACAAAGCAAGAAAATTCAAAGTCAAATAGTGATCTAAAATTTAACAGCAGAATGCAAGGTATGGACATACAATCCTACGATTCTACATAAGGAAGATGGTAGGCAGACAGAGACAACGGAAAATATATCAGCCGTGCGATTCTGTAACCATCTCACCGTGAAAGCTTGGGTGAAGTGAGCGTGGAGTGAGCTGTCATTCGCTAGGGATTAGCACTATTAAGTGCTCACTTCACTTATGATTTCACGGTGAGATTTTACAGAATCGACCGGCTGTTATAATATAGGTATTTTCCGTCCGTTAACTAATCCAACTTGCGAGCCATGACACGACTAATATCAGTCCGTTTCCCATTCATTCGCCAGTCCAGGTGTAGATAAAAATGGCACATGCACCTACACACGCTCACGATTTTGCAATTGAATCACCATTTCGTTTTCATCTAACAATGACCCCAAGCAAACAGTCATTTTGGCGACTGCAGTATGTATATTTAAAACATTTTTCATAATTAGATTTCATATTTCGTAACAACTTTGACGGGGTGTTGGCTTGCGGCCATCGAGAGGGAGACACTAGATATATTTCCGCTTGAGTGCGAAAAGGACAGGTGATAATCTTGTGTGAAAAATATTTATGCTAAGGCCTTCTGTTGCTATGAATTCGTCTATGAATAGTTCGGTCGGTTCACCCGCACGATATTTTTGTCTCACTCGTCGAAGGTTAGGACTGCTTTTACAAGTAACAGTTTTGCAGAGTATTTTCTAGTTAGATCAATGTTCGCGTAGGTTTGGTCCAGTTATTCTTTTGCGTGGTTTCAGGGAATGTTGGATATTGGATATTGTGCTGCTCAAGTTTTGAGTTGAGCGACACGATTACTGACAAATGCGTGTACTGACTGGACAGGTCCACTCAATCTGAGTTATTCTTTCCTCAAATGACCATTTCAAACATCAATCTACATGATCTGACCAAGATTATGTTTGGACTTTGAAAAAGACCCCTCAAAAAGACCTGTGAGTTTGTTTCGGCTTTTCCTCTTAGAGTAGTCAAATAGGAAATACTCACCTCAACTAGTTTTTAAAAATATGATTGACGTGTAAAAGTTTTTGTGCAAACCTACTCACAGAAATAAAATCATTTATCACTATTTTATGAGAAGGTTGGTCATGAAATTGCCCAGTAACTGCATGTTCTTTTTTACCAAAGCTTTGACAAGGGAGGAGAGTAAAGATTTTTGACGACATAAAGAATTATAGACTGTTTATTAAGGCTACGTCGACGTTATTCAGAATAGTACATATATTCTGAATAACGTATTACTAGAGCAGATTGTAGCAAGGGAATCATGCTCATTTAAAAAGAAAAGATAATATTTTGAGAATCAAAGATTGTGATATAGTGAACCAGGAACCAGTAGAACCAGGCTCAAGACTATTTTAATTTAATTAAACATCATCAACTTTTTTATAAGAACACTGTTCATTGAAATAAAAGCAAAATTTTACAGTCTATTACAGTAATGCTTTACGGAAACATAAAACGTTACACAACACGTGTGAAATAATCCGTGGCATAGCTTCATTTCCCTGTTTCTGGCCGTTTGATAGACCATGAAAGTTATTCTTGTTGGCCATAAGAATGGCTTATTGGATTTGTTTTAAAATTGATCTAAGGAACCATAGGAAAGTTATCTCTAACCTGAAAATCGATAGTTGAAGGAAAAAGCGATTTGGTCATAAAGGAGAAAGTGAAGGTTGCGACGTATAAAACGGTCAAGAAATTAGTTCCTAATAGATAGATAGACATAGAGAGGGGCCCGTAGCTAAATAATAACAGCCGCACAGGTCGATCGATCAGGTTAAGCTACGCTTGCCGCGGTTAGTCTGTGGATGGGTGACCATCTTTACATACCGAGACCCCTCCGTGCCTCGGAAAGCACGTTAAGCCGTTGGTCCCGGCTGTCATTCGTAGATCTTTGACAGTCGTTACGGGTAGTCAGAAGCCCGAAAGTCTGACAACCAGTCTTACCTAGGGGTATCGTATCACCCAGTTGCTGGGTTGTAGAGGTCAGACAGGCAGTCGCTCCATGTAAAATACTGGTATTCAGCTGCATCCGGTTAGACTGGAAGCCGACCCCAACATAGTCGGGAAAAGGCTAGGCAGATGATGAGAGAAATAGACCATAAATTTAAGGTTTATAAAAAAAAAGTCTAAAAGAAAGTGATGACGTAGCGGCTGTTTGGTTCTCAAGTAGTATGGAACGAGGGTCGAAGAGAAACAGCTTTCAAGGAAAGATAGATGGGACTTAAGAAAATAATTCTGAGCAAAATTAGCCATGCAGTATTTTTGACAAAGGATAACAAAATACTGATAATACTGTAGCAGTTGCAGATGTAAATGTAAAAGTATATATACGAAAACAAAAATACATATAATAAACCAAGAAAAAATCAATCTAAGGAGTTATAATTTCTGACAGGGCACTATGATCTTTCTCATAGAGTCGATAAAACGTTTCAATAGACAATTAAAATTTAACGCTGAGTTCTAATAATAGAACTCATGGCTTGTGAAATTTAGAGCCATAGGAATATCTAACATAGTAGTTTATTATAGTAGCCAAACGTCGTTAGACTACAGGTCAATGAGCTTTTTGAGATACGAAACCACCTTTAAGTCCGTAATGCAGCTTCCGATCTACTGCCAGAAATGATGATGTAGATTGTAAATTATAACGACCGATATTGTATACAGTGTTGGTTTCGAGTATTGATATCGCTAACCACATTTAAACATTTTCGTGGGGTTAACGATCTAGGACCACGGTTCCTAACCCGGGGGTAATTACCCCTGAGTGGGTAAAACTGGTATTCTGCGGGGGTAATAAGCTGGTAACATATAACAAAGATTATTCCAATAAGACCGAATCTAGTTCGCCAGTGCATTTCATGCCCTAACTGTGTAATCAAATGACAAGTTGGAACCTCACTTCTATTATAGCGCGTGAAAAGTACTTACGTACGGTATGTATAAGTTGTACGAGTATCATGCACGGCGGAACCGAGTTCGCGGCGCGGCGGGATTCATATTTATTTATTTATCCCCACACTGGGACGCCATTCAGCTATTACACCAACGGAGAAAAAAATACTTCATGTGCTGTTTTCCATCCATTCTGTGCGTGGTGGACATCGAACGGGCGGCGATGGATCACGCACGCTCACGCATCATCAAGAAATTCCTCCATAGCCCCATCACTCCTTTCCATATTACGCACATTCTTTGCGAATTTAAATAAAATACATTAAAATTGAAAAAACGGAGAATTTTAAGGTGTCATCCTGACTGACGGATGACAGTTGAAAAAAAAAAAGATGTATATATTGTATAATTATATATGTACTATATTCATTGGTAACATGAAGCTGAGGGGAGGGTGGGAATCAGTTTCCCTGGCTATGTCATAGGGTGACAAGATTGAAAAGGTTAGGAACCACTGATCTAGGATACTTGAGGCTACATTGTAATAGTTACCTAGTTATAGATTAAAAAGCATATCGAAAATTTAACAAAAAGGAGATTGACTGAAAACTGTACAGGCATTTGGATTTTAAGTGCTTAACTGAAGTTAATAATTTATTTGATTTAGGACTGATTTTTCAATATTCAGATAACTTACATATCTGACATATGGCAATTTGACACAATCTCTATAAAAAAGCTGTCAAACCGCAATATTCCTCAGATATAAATTATCTGACTCAAATCAAATCAGGCTTTAGTTTAGGAATTGACTTGAATCACACTAATATTATAAAGGCGAAAGTTTGTGAGTGTGTGTGTGTGTGTATGTTTGTTACTTCTTCACGCTCAAACGGCTGGACTAATTTTGATGGAATTTGGCACACAGCTAGTTTATAGCCAGGATTAACACACAGAATACTTTTTATCCCGATATTCCTACGAGATCGATACTTATGCGGGTGAAACCACGGGGCGCAGCTAGTTATGTATGAATTTTTACATATTAGCATTTTATTTTTTGTTTAAGGTCGTTTAATTTCATTTAATGTTCTGTTACTTCCACTTTAAATTAATGACAATCTTATTGATATAATAAGAAAACGACCTCAACCATTACATTTAATACGACAACCACTAATACGATACGAATATAACCCAACGATGACATAAAATCAATGACGAGCCTTAATAAAATATATATTATATTTAATTAGATGACATTTATTCTGTCTGTCTGATAAAATGTTTAAACGAACAATTTTACGAGTTGCAGGCAACTTGGAACCGTGTCAGATATTCTGACAAGAACGATTCTTGATGTATAAACACAAACACTTTCAAAATTATTACTGAGTGCAGCTAGGGATTTGGGTTATGTCATTTGGTCCAAGGTTGTTTCCAGGCTCTTGGAAATTGACGAAATATTTTCGGTAATAGATAATTTATGCCAGAGTGATTTTTCAGTTGCATCTACAATAAAATATAATAATGGATTAATATTCTCGGAACTTAGGCTTTGACTGCGTTCTGCACATTCTAGATTTCTTGTTCAAAGGTAAACGGGACTGCGATCTGATGAATAACATTATGATAATTATGTCACTTCGGGTTTTAGAAAGAGACTGTCAACATTGGTTACACAGGTGGAAGTGACAGAGACGGCGCTCTATAAACTTAAGTGAAAACGTCTTTAGACGCACTTTGCGCTCTTTTTGAACAGTGAACGAAAATGAATCATCACGTTCGGGTCGGTGACGCTGAATCACGTACATTCGGCTTATGTAAGTTCCCTCTTCTACGTAAGCACACACACCCTCTTTTTTAAAACATGATATGCCATATTAACACCCACGCACTGGTGCTTGGTTGGATACGGTCGTGTTAAAAAGTCAGCTAGGGAATAATTGCCTCTGTAGGAAATACGAACAAGTCCACCGTTAAACTTGTCTCTACATCACTTTCAACTAACTCGGAAATATGTAGTTACATCACGAAAAGAATGCATTATCAATGTTACTGGCTTACTTCGTCGTCTCTTCTACGAAACTTTTGTTTTGTTGCACGATTGTTTCGACGAAAACAATTTGGGTTAGGTTAGCAGAAGCTTATGAGCGTCGAAGAACATTGTCATCACTCCTGGATAACACTTTGATTTTTTTGGGGAAGTCAGGCTGAAAGCATTCATCAGGTTAAGCTACGTTTCCCGCGGTTGGTAATAAGGAATTATAAGGAATGAAGGGGTAAGGGGGTTGGAATAATAAGGAATTATTAATAATAAGGAATTATTAATAATAAAGAATTATTAATAAGAATTATTATTATTAATAAGGACTTATTAATAATATGGAATTATTAAACATGCTGTAGTAGTAATCGAGATTTAGATTGCTGTCCAAGAGGAAGCCGTGACCATGCGTCAAAACATCCAGATACAGTAGATTATTAAAAGTACATATCTACTCGACAATCAAAAAGACTTGTATCATAAGGACACTTAAATGTAGACAAACAGATTATTATGTTAGTATGCTGCATGGCTGACAATACGTCTCTTACTCGTGTCTCTCTTTGTGACATTTTCCTCATTCCTCCTCATGTCATGACAACTGAATTCAATCACCGATGCCACTTTTAAATTTCCTCTTATTCTATCCATTCGCGTAACACCACACATCCCTCTGAAAGACTGGGCATTATCTTATTTTTACTCTTGATGGCTTGATGGATCCATACAAACAAAAGAACACTCATAATTCGATGGCACGGTTGGCGCAGTGGTTAAGCGATTGACTGCTATGCTGCGTGTCGTGGGTTCGATTCCCGCACGGAACAAATATTTGTATGACCTACAAGTAGTTGTTCCGGGTCTGGCTGTTTGTGTATGTGAGTTCAAATGTTTGTAAACGCACCCACAATACAGGAGAGATTCCTAGTGTGGGGCAAAGTTTTTTTAAAAAAAAAAACGACTGGTTGCACTCCGGGAGTGCCGGCAGAAGTGAAAACTTAAATATTAACGTTGTGCATTTTTTATATTTTGGAATGGTTAGCGAATCATTTTGCACGAATTGCTTTAATTATCAGTATAAAAGTACTATCATTTATGTCGTAGAATACAATATTTATTTATTGCGCTATCTTGCACAAACATGACAATTTATATTACATTAAAAAGTTTATCTCTCAGAAAAATCAACTTCCATCCATAATTTCGACGACTTTTTCACCATCATTATTACCAGAACCATTATTTTATTATTTTTTTAATTTTTTCACGTCCACCGGAGGTGTGCCATATGTTCCACCAGTTATCTGTAGTTCCCAAATTGCAGATTTATTGTCGAGAGATGTACCTTCAAGTCTATCAATACATTCTAACTACAATTCTAATTAATTCATTCATTTAAGTTAAGTTTGTTTCTGTAACATAAACACACACGAACATTCGCGCAAGCACCCTGCCCCACCTAAACTAAACAACAGGCGCAGGCATACATTTTCGCCGCGCCGTAGAAAGAGAGGGGGATACTTCCTCGCCTACGCCGCGCCGCCGGCTGTCTACTCACCATCCGTCTTACGAATTTTCGATCAGGGTCACGTGTCCTGACGCGAGTTTTACATTTATTACCCGTTACAAAAAAAGTGTACAACGCCGCTAAAGAAGTTTTCACTTCAAAAAAACATTTTCTCTTTTTGCCATACTCCGTCTTTAATGAACCTTTGACATTACCAGCGCAGAGATGATTATCTATTCATTTCCGGGCTTCTACACCTGTTTTTGGGTAACTAGGTGAACATTCCAATACAAAATTTAAATACTTTTGACCTACCTTAATGTCAATTGGCAAACCTTTGCAAACTATGCAGGTAGAGAGATACAGGTGTATTTGTTAATCAACGGGCAACGTGCGGCCAACAAAGAGACATTAATTACGTGATAGCTATAAACGATTGGGCCGAACAAATTATTATCAGTATGTGACAACAACGATTAATGTCTGCAGTGATGTAGGAGTTGCAGACGAAGGCTAGGAATGTATTGGCTTGGATGATGATCATCACGCTTTGATGGCTGAGTTGTTGTAATGTGATCGGGTTGATGCAGCTGTTAACGGATGCTGTTGGCACTGGCTGAGAGACTAGATATCTGCACGTGTATAACAATGTAGCATTAAAAAAAAAAATCTATTAATTACAATGCTCTCATTTACCGTCGGCTTATCAACACAACTTTTGAGACCCCAAAAATAATTCAATAGGTTTGGTGAAATATTTTTTTGTGTATGGGCAACGAATCCTTGCCTTTACATGCCTTAGACGCTTTGCCCCTACTTCCACCGATCGGGCCTTAATTGTTGTGATTCATACGTTTACTTTGAGTTCTAGTATAAGAAATCGACTTTGATATTCTTCTGCTATCGTGTTAACACTATCTATTATTAAACAAGGCACAATCTGTATATTTTATCGGCCTTAACAACATTTATAATTAGTTCTCTCAGTTTCTCAAATTTCCCAGGGTGGTCCTTCCAGTCAAAATAACACCACAAAACAGACATTTGTGATCTTTTAAGAGCACGTTAACATCATTCCGTTTTATTATTGCCTCGTCTGAAGACATTACAACCAACAATATAGCTTCATCCAAAGATTTTAATCGTTAGATTTGCCCTCACAGTAGGTACTGTAGACATTATGACATGCATAGTTTGTGGGATGCAATCTTTTCTAGTATTAAAAAAATGTCATACTTTTCTGAGATAAACGCCTATGCCGATGTCAAAAAAAAGAATAAGGAGTCCGTTTCAGCTGACAAGCGGATATTAGTAAAACAATTTCATTATATTTAAATAGTTTCGAGTTTAATTCTAATCAAGCCTTTTATTTATTCGACTTGGTAGTATGGGGACGAGGAGTCCTTATAGTTCCTTCGCGCAAAAAGTGTCCAAACTGAGAAAAGTGAGCTTACTCGTGCCGTATAGGTCGAGATATACGATTTTCAGTATGAGTGAGCGAGACATTACTATTCAAATGGCTACCAAACAAATGCATGATGCAGTCGGGCGATTTAAATCTTTGGCTTCAACTACTTCATTCCCGCTAATATTGAGTTCGGTTCCGCTAGTAATATTTTGTTCGCAAATAACTTTGAAAATAAACATCCTCATTCTGTAACTATACTTCGGACAGATTTATTATTATACATACATTTATTTATGTTATGTATTTTTGTGAGAACACAAAAATGATGGCGGTTTAATTTAGCCCTGACTTAAATTAGATCAGACTGCTTTGAAAAAAAAAAATAAAAAAATGGTGGTTTGTAAAGTCGGTTTACGGACGATAATTTTACGTGATAGCGTCATAGCGGAAGAGAGATAGATGCGTCACAAGCCGAATGCCTCTCGTGCCTGTCGTGCCTCTCTATCGCTTGTTCCGCCCTCTCGCTTGCACGCTCGGCTCAGGCGGAACGTGACAATGCGTCATGCTTTTTTGTGCGTGCAGCCAGCGTTCATCGATTTATAAGACGTTATCACGTCAAAATTTTAATTACGCGGACACAACTCCAGACTCTGTTGTTACTGAGAAATTCCTAATGTAAAAACCCAATAGCACTTTACCCGACCTGAGAATAAAACCCCGATCTAGACCAACAAGACTTTCATCTAAACTGATTTCCGATATAAAGTTTCCCTAATTACACCTTAATCGATTTCTTCTGCAAACTAACTTTAAACTTGGATATTAAGCATGAATTTATTATATTTCTTCAAATTACAGAACGAACAAAAAGTATGCTGCAGATACGGGAAGCAAAACGTCGAATAAACTGACGAAAACATGAAGATAAGAACCAATCTGAAGTCCTGAAGTGACAATGGCTGAAGTGATTTTATCTCTCCCAAACAAGATAAATCATTTCTACTACTCACTACTCCACACCACTTCCCCCCAATAATTATTTTTAATTGATCTAATTTATTATTTGCCACTGAAAACGACAAACGATAGAAAAAATTACGGCGTTTACCTTACTCAATACAGGAACTATTGAACAAATAAACAATTCTAAGGCTACGTAGTATAGGGCCAACAAAAATCAACAACTACCCGACTTTGTGTTAATAAATAAACCATTTATTGAAATTTGGCAAATGTACCTTATTGCATAGTAAAAAGTTCACTTCTTATTATCTGATTGTTGTTATCTGATTGGCAAGCAACCAGACATGCAGCATTATCTAAACGAGATTGGTCATTCGATTTAATATTAACGTCCTCTGACATTAAGTCTCTGTGAGCAGTGGTGGCCCAGTAGTAACGGACACGACTTACGAGTTGTAGGTCGTAGGTTCGAACCCAGACAGACGCTTTGTTTTGTGTAAATTATTTCATCACCACTGCTCTCAAAACGGCGAAGGAAAACATCGTGAGGAAACCGGCATGTCCTACAATCAAAAATTCGAAGACATGTGACATCTACGACCTCGCACTGGGCCCGCGTGGTGGATGACGGCCCACTCCTTCTCACTGAGAGGAGGCCTGTGTCCCAGCAGTGAGAACATTATAGGCTCATTATCATCATCTGCCTAGCCTTTTCCCAACTATGTTGGGGTCAGCTTCCAGTCTAACCGGATGTAGCTGAATACCAGTATTTACATTATAGGCTCATTTTCATCACCTGCCTGCCTTTTCCCAACTATGTTGGGGTCAGCTTCCAGTCTAACCGGATGTAGCTGAATACCAGTATTTACATATAGGCTCATTATCATCACCTGCCTGCCTTTTCCCAACTATGTTGGGGTCAGCTTCCAGTCTAACCGGATGTAGCTGAATACCAGTATTTAGACCAGTATTTACATTATAGGCTCATTGTCATCATCTGCCTGCCTTTTCCCAACTATGTTGGGGTCAGCTTCCAGTCTAACCGGATGTAGCTGAATACCAGTATTTAGACCAGTATTTATATTATAGGCTCATTATCATCATCTGCCTGCCTTTTCCCAACTATGTTGGGGTCAGCTTCCAGTCTAACCGGATGTAGCTGAATACCAGTATTTAGACCAGTATTTACATTATAGGCTCATTATGAGGTATGATAATATAAGTCTTAGTAGGTGCTACTAGGAATTGGAAGAATATGCTTTGTTTTGCGGATGAGCCGAGTGCAATAGCTGATGACAATAGGTTTAGGAATGGCGATAAAATGCCGAATGTACAGACGCCAGCACATCAAGCTACTACAATCTGTCAAACTTTAATAGATTTTCAACTTTATCTCTAAATCATAAGGTTTCAAGTTGATTGGGGAAATTTGATAGTTTCGGGTAGCTTGATGTGCTGGCGTCTGTACTTAAGATTTGCTTTGCGCAGTTTTAACTTAAAAAAAATTTGCCGAAAATTAAAATTTAAAGAAGGATTGTGAGAACTATGGAATCTCCACCACAAAGTTAAATAGTACTCGTAGTAGTTGTACTCGTAGTTATGTTGTATATGTATTTATAGTATTGTTAAGTTATAGTATTGTATTTCTAGTAATTTTGTATGTATTAGCTTATAAGTATTCTTATGTTTGTAGTAGTATGTTTTGTTTTTTTTTCTATGGGCCCTAGTTGCCTGAAATAAAGGAATAAATAAATAAAATGCCTGCTTAAGTTCAAACCCAGGATCTTCAATCCATCCAAAGGTTGTCTTTAAAAGATCGCTCTTAGCGATAAGACCGCCCATTGTGTCACCCTTTGTAAAATTTATATATTTATATCTGTAATTTAACAGCCGCACAGGTCGATCGATCAGGTTAAACTACGCTTGCTACGGTTGGTCTGTGGATGGGTGACCATCTTTACATACCGAAACCCCTCCGTGCCTCGGAAAGCACGTTAAGCCGTTGGTCCCGGCTGTCATTCGTAGATCTTTGACAGTCGTTACGGGTAGTCAGAAGCCCGAAAGTCTGACAACCAGTCTTACCTAGGGGTATCTTATTACCCAGTAACTGGGTTGTGGAGGTCAGATAGGCAGTCGCTCCATGTAAAATACTGGTACTCAGCTGCATCCGGTTAAACTTTAAGCCGACCCCAACATAGTTGGGAAAAGGCTAGGCAGATGATGATGCCTGTAATTTATATGGTGTACATAATAAAGAGTATTCTATTCTATTCTTCTCGTAAGTCGCGGCCACTGGGCTACTGCTCTCATTCTAAATGTGCTTTTATAATATTTGTATGACTGATAGATCGAAACTGGAGATTCATTCTAAAGAGTTCCAAGAACTATTGTATAATATATTTTATCCTAGAGAACTACAAAGCTGACATACAGACGGAAGCGATCGCGAAATTCGCGGTATTTTGTGTAATTGATTCCTTGCTACATTCTTAGCTTACGAAGAACTATAGTTTGTTCCACTTTATTTAAAGTAAGGCAGGGATTCAATACGAAAGTACAGACGAACGCATGGGGCTACTATATTGCAAGGCGCCTCAGTTTGTAGAGTAGACGCCAGCACATCAAGCTACCCGAAACTGTTAAATTTTCCCAATCAATTTTGAGCCTTATGCTTTAGCGATAATGTTGAAAATCTATTAAAAAAATTTGACAGATTGTAGTAGGTAAATTGATGTGCTGGCGTCTGTACTACATATCATGCATTTTTTTTTTCGTGGTATAAAATCCTCATGGATGTCCGCCGCACTACATATCCTTTTTTTTTTTTTTGTTTCGGGGTGGAAAATCCTCATGGATGTCCGCCGCCCTGGGGCGGGCGGCGGGGTCTGTCAGACTCTTACTGACTAAAAACCACCCCGGTGTTCCCTCTCTCACCTACGCCGGGGGTCGCGGGAACGAACGATACTTCCGCAACCCCCGGCTGGTGCTGGCCCGCTCCTGCGGGCCTCTCCTCGTGTCGGGGGGGGGAGTGAGGTGTTGAACTCCCCCCGCGACGTCTAAGAGGGGCGCGCGTGGAACACTACGCGCCGCCGCCTCGGGTCCTGATGTGTGGGGGGCGACGGACGTCCCCAAGTCCGTCGCCCCTGGACCCATTTAGGGGGGCTGGAAGAGGGCGTTATCCGCCCTCCGCCGACGCCCGGTGCGCCTGCTGCGGGCGGGGTGAGGGGACGAGATCTCCCTCTCCCTTTCCGCAGCCTCCTTCTGCGAGACGACTGTTTCGCAGAAGGAAACCACCGCGTCCCAGGACTCCTCGCTGCCGACCATAGACTCGACCACGGCCGGCAGCGATAGGTCACTGCCTACTCCTGAGATGAGGGCACGGCGTGGCTCCTCCCAAGCGGCACACTCTGCCAGCGTATGCCACGCCGTGTCCTCCCGACAGTCGACGCAGTGGTGACACCGAGCGTCCGGCTCCCTGTTTATGCGACACAGGTACTTCCCGAAGCAACCATGCCCCGAGAGCACCTGCGTCACCCGAAACGACAGGGAGCCGTGCCTCCTCCCGAGCCAGCGCTCGAGCACCGGCCGGACCGCACTACATATCCTAGCCTAGCCTTTTCCCAACTATGTTGGGGTCGGCTTCCAGTTTAACCGGATGCAGCTGAATACCAGGATTTTACATGGAGCGACTGCCCATCTCACCTCCACAACCCAGTTACTGGGTAATACGATACCCCCAGGTAAGACTGGTTGTCAGACTTTCGGGCTTCTGACTACCCGTAACGACTGTCAAAGATCCACGAGTGACAGCCGGGACCAACGCAACTTAACGTGCTTTCCGAGCCACGGAGGGTCGTTGGAGTCTCGGTATGTAAAGATGGTCACCCATCCACAGACCAACGATATCTGCCCTTAATCGCATAAGTCACTCCTTCATCTGTATGGTAATTCTCATCATGGCTGCCCCGTTGGTCTCGTGGGGTCCTGGGCTCGATTCCCAGGTTGGACAAAATGTTATTATTATTTTCCATTAAGTTTCTTCAGTAACAGCCCGGAGTCTAGAGGACATTTTCTCATAATAATGATTAATAATAATTTTTCTCATTTTTTTTTTCTGTATACATAAGCAGAATCACCCACTTTCTAGTGAAATATATCTATATGTAAATTATAATATTAAAAGCAGTGTGCCCGACGGTATTTCGCTTCGGCAAAAATGACAAACTATCAAACGTATGCATTTTCTAATCCTACGTTTGTATTCACGTTCGATAAATAAGGAACTCTTGTACAAAATTTCATGTTTCTATACTAAACGGTTTAGGCTGTGCGTTGTTTGTCAGTGAACGAAGTTAATATTTTAATTAAATAGATTTTATAAATAATGTTTTTTTTTTTAATTATTATTCCAATTGATAACCCTCAATAATTATTTAAAACAGTTGTTACCCAGCAGCGATGCAGATAGTTCAAAGAATATTGTTCCAATTTGTACCAGGGAACTAGAAAGTCAAAGAGTTGGCGGTCATCGGCATTTAATTAATCTAATTCACGCCGGAAGTTGCTTCAACAGGTGGCGCCACGTGTTACTGGGGCAGGCCAATGATCCACTTCATGTGAGCAGTGCAATGCACTTTAGGCTACCTTTACACGGGTCACTCTCGACTGCCAATAGTTGTCAACGACAGCAATTTTTTATTCACTTTTCACAGGACTGTTTTAAACTTGTAAAATGAGGATGTATTATATAGGTGCACATCTGCCCAACTTGAAATAGTGCCGTCATGTTATGTTGTGTTAGTGTGTTTTAAACTTTCACAAAATATTGTCTTGTTCAAATGAGGTTCTGATATAAATACATGACTCGAAAATTAGTCAATTACTGGATTTCTAACAGCATCAAGATATTTGGACTTCAACAAAATATCATGGGATAGATACTTATTATATATGTATATCTCATTAAAAGACAATGGTGCTGAATCCCTTGTTCACAAACTAAAATAAATTTAAGTTTAGTGCATGTTTTTCTTTCTATTTCATGGAGAAAAGGAGAGAAGGTAAATTTTAATTTAGTCCTGTCAAATTAATCAGCGCCTAACACTACTCCATGAAAGTTTAGACATGATTAAAAACTGGCCTACTAAAAAGACGTCAATTTACGTCAGGCGATGATACATTTGATAGGACTTAACTAAAATTTATTTTCCGTCCTTTTTTTAATGAAATAGAAAGAAAAAGATGCACTGAAAGTAAATTTAGTTTAAGTTTGTGAACAAAAAAATCGGCACCAATGTACTAAGTACAGAAAGCGAACGTTAAATGGCACATCGATTTTTACTAAAACTTTGGCTTTGTAGAGCGTCATCTCTTTCATTACCTTTGTGTCTCTCTCTAAAACTCGATGCGCCATGCTAACATCCGAGCACCATATGGGTATTTTATTTGACCTATTCGCACTCGTTTAGCTGGTAGAGGCCACTCGCTAATGCAAGAAAAGTATTGAAAAGTGGCTAACGTGGACCACTAGTGGTGAGCGTAAGTGGCCCGTGTGCGAGTGCCCTTTAAAGCTGACGCGTTCTTAAATGAGATCTAGACTGATTGAGATCTACTGCAAATACTTCTGCGATGACGTCATCGGAAATGAACTTTCTTGATTTAGTAAAATCGTCTTTGCGAAGAGTCGTCGTCGAAGAGTGTCTTTGTAGTCTTTGAGCTAATATTGTCTACATAGATTTTTTTTTATGAACTGGCGTCAATTTCAATGTAAAATGGGTCGATTAGAACGTTCTTTGTAACATTGGAGAATTGATTCATGCAGAAACTATTGTCAGTGCTGGATTTCTTCCAAAATCTTTTAAATAAAATGCATTAAGGCATTCGCCAAACTGAGTTTACAAAAGCTAAACTAGACGCTAACCTTGTCATTTGGTCTGAAATATCATGAGATGGGGATTAAACGTATGTACAATAATTATGTTTGAGAAATTGAAGAAACTGAATTGAGATTGGCCTCTCAAACAGCGGGTTTTTGGGGATAATGACTGTGTAAAGAATAGCCCCCAGCATGTCGATTCTGTAAAAATCTCACCGTGAAAACTGGCGTGGAGTCAGTGGAGTGAGCTGTCAGTGTCATCCCACTGATGCTAGGGATTTACTAAGCATACATTTACAATAATAATCGAGATTTTAATTAAAAAAAAATTCTGCTAATTCTATTGATCATTTTATACAACGTGTAACGTTAAACGCGCAAAACCTCAGACACCCCAACTGATTTTAATTCAATTGACCTTTTTGAGAGGGAAAATAAATCATTAAACAAATTGTAGAGGTTTTATGTGCTGTTTTAGTTTTACTGGCAATTCTGATCGTTTCTTGCGTCTGCGACGACGCTCTATCGAAGGAGAAGTCGTCACCGGGCCGCTGCGGCGCGATGGCTTGACCTATTAATATATAGACACGGCAACGTTTTTAATGAAGATTTTTTGAAAAATGTGACCTATATTAAAAAGTGGTTCAATGCATTCTGCTCGTTATTCTGATCAAACTATTTTCAGGTTTTGCGCATTTAATGTCACACGTTGTATAATTTCAAAACTAGTATTTTAGCTGTCAAAACATTACTACTCGTATATTGTGGGGGTTTAAAATAAAATAACAAAACCGAAACTTAGAATACCAACTTTTTTTTTCCTTGAGTAGTCCTTATATAAATACTAGTCTTTTTCTCCTAGATTAAAACCCCACAAAATAGTAATGTTTTGACAATTTTAACACTAGCTTTGAAATTATATAAAATGATCAATAGAATTAGCATAAAATATATGATTAAAATCTCGATTATGATTGTAAATGTATGCTTGGTCAATCCCTAGTATCAGGTGGGATAACACTGACAGCTCACTCCACGCTCACTTCACCTAAGTTTTCACGGTGAGAAGGTTATAGGAGCGCACTGCAGTGCCATCTAAACTATCGCATTCGATAACTAGTTAGTTAGTCATAGTTACAGCGCTTGTATTGACAGTTGCCTGGCCCATCGCCTATAACAAACTACCATTTGTTAGAGATGATTCATTATGTATAAACTGATCGGTTTTAATGTCGTATGAAATTAGATATTTATTTTATTTATTTATTTATGTCTATTTATAATGTGTTTATACAAGTTGTAACTTAAATAACGCGCAACCTCTTAAGGGCTAATTGTACTCATCATTATGAACAACTTTTACTTTGGGAAAAAAACAGATATCGCGAAAAAAAAATCAGCTGTTCTCTACACTGACGAGTTATGTGAACATAAATGTAAAGAACAGCTGATTTTTTTTTCGCGCTTTCATGTTTGTTCCCATAGTAAAAGATGTTCGTAATGATGAGTACAATGACCCCTTATTTGGTTGTGCGTTATTTTTGGGACATGCTGTATGATTTGAAGCCGTAATGAGACTTCAGAACTTTGAGTAAAAAATCGTGGCAAAATCCACAAAGTTGTTTTCAGACATTGGCATAAACAAACGAATAGACAGACATACAAACAAACAAACGCACTCAAGTTTTTTGTTTCTGCCTACGTGAGCTTATGTATGTATTTTCTGTTCTAAGGGTAATTTGCACTAATGAAATGTGTCAATAAATTTTGGGACCAGGGAGTCACAACATAATTGCATTGGGATTTGGGATAAGAACACTTTATATTATCTGTTGAAATTAACCAATTGTGGTCAGGTCGCTAGTCCATACTAAACTAGACTTATATATTATGCACGAGACGACAAAGACGACAATATGTCGGCCTACTTTTGGGCTCAAAGGTTCTGCACAACGCTGTCTGTCTGTCTGTCAATCTGTCAGTGTTTCGCTCTATTTTATTTGTGCAGCGTCCCCAAAATAAAACATGAGCTCATAATGGTTGTAACATCATAACGGAAATTGGAGTTTGTATTGTATTTCGATTCTACTTTTAAGTATACAAAATGAATCTATTCTGAGAATCAGCACTTCTTGGACATCAAAATTACAAAACAGTCCCCCAAAACGCCTGCCCACCAATTCCTAGTGCTTCAGCTGGAAAGAAGAAGTGGTGCGACAAACTCTTCAACTTTCAGAAGGTAGAAAGGAATGGGTAAACTATTGAAGAAAGAACAAACAAACAACAAAACAAACAAACGAACAAATGAATAAATGACTTATGACAAAGTAAATAAAATAGAGGGTGCACTAAAATGTTGACTTTTATAAGTGCCTCTGTATTGTTTATGTGAAATAAAATCTTCTGAACTTTTCAGTGAAGTGGAGAGAGTCGAGGGTAGTTGACACCACTGCTATGTGGAACTATAGCTAGTTCTTTAGCTGTTTAAAATATATACTTTCTACATAACATAACACTACGCTTGTTATCTCTGAAGGGTAGGCAGAGATGCACCTATAGTACACCTACTTTAAGGTGCGTCCAGACATTGCGAGGCGTGTGCTTCCAATGGTAAGCCATGCATATAGCATCTGCCTCAGGCTGAGGTATCTAACAAATAAAAAAATCATTTGCGGCGCATGCCTCACTCAGTCTGGATGCAGCCGTGCAATTCTGTAACCATCTCACCGTGAAAGCTTGGGTAAAGTGAGCGTGGAGTGAGCTGTCATTCGCTAGACATTAACACTATTAAGTGCTCACTTCACTTATGATTTCACGGTGAGATTTTTACAGAATCAACTGGCAGTTTTTGACTAAGCCAGCTATGCTTATGTCCCATGTAATAAGGGGCGAGCCAATGGCTATCAAACGGGTATTAAACTATAATCCGAGCCGCTACTGAGAAATTCCAGATGGATAAATCCAGTGACTATTTGCCCGACCCGGGCATCGAACCCAGGACCTCATGCTCGGCAGTAGCGTTAGCAACCACTTCACTAACTTATAGAGTATATTAGTTATTGGTCTTATTATGTTTTATGGTACTGAGACATATGCTCAGTACAAGCGTACAAGCATAAATAATCAATCGTTTATTTTATAAAAAAATTGTACATATTTTACGAAAATTTGCTTGTCGTCTAAAAAGTGCTGATGTATAATTTGCCTGAACTAGGTAGAAACTGTGCTTCCGGCGTATAAGTGCCTGCTTGGGTGCTTAGCTTGTTAGTTATGAGATATTGTTTCCGGATCGCATTAGCGCATGGTTGCCGAGAGACAGTAGAAGGGGCGTTGGCGGACCGACGACAATCAGGTGGGTGGACGATCCGCAGAAAATCACGGAGAAAACCTGTCGCACAGACCAGGGAAGCATGGCACAACAGGGAGGAGACTGATTCCCAGGAGTGGGGGGAACAAGGCTGCCATTGATGGTGATGATGATATTTGTGTGTGATAGTAATAATAATAATAATGTAATAGCTATTACTCTGCTAGTAATAACCATGCTAATTGGTACCACGTAAATTTTAAGCATAGAAAAGTACCAATGGATATTTCTTTGCTTCTAGAAAGTTCTATAAGATTTTTCTTATTATTTACATATCATGAGGCTGTCAAACTGTATTGTTATTGTGCATGAATATTTGTATTGACCACGGCTTTGATAATAATCATTTGACATTCTAGTTTTATAAAAATATAGACAAAGATTTTTTTTTAAATATTCGTGTTCAATAAGAGATGCTACGATAGTGATGATTTCATCTTACAAATGACTATTAAATACTAATTACATATTTAGCAGCCGCATTTTTTTTTTTCGTAGCAGATTTCGTTCTGTAGTTTCTGGCTACCCCCATGGTGTGACGGTGTAAGTTTATGAATGCATGTTTGGTGTAAAATAAATTTCCAGCTTAAAATAATGATTTAGAATTATACAGTACTTCATTTTACAAAAATGATACTAGTTGAAACTTATTTGCAACGTGCGTAGCAACTGTAGACCCTCTACGGACGTGCTACGAGATCTCGTAGCAACAATATGTATGTATCTGTGTTCGTAGACTTTTGGGCGTACGTGTTTCTTTCTACATATTTTTTTCATAACGTAATCTTTTTCCATATCTTTAATATAATGTAGCTAATTTTAAAAATAAAACTTAGAATTATTCTGAACTTTACACAGATTCATTTAGAATCGAGGTCAAATCTGTTAAATTCTGGAACTGATGTCACAGCATCTGAAAACATGTCACGTGTGACGTTGACAATTAGCAGCGTGACCTTATGACGTGTGACCTCGGCATTATTATTAATTGAGCATTTTATATATTTCAAAATTGTGGTGCAACATTTCACATACTTATAATTTTCTTACATATTTTTAACGACTATTTTTCGCCTGTATCAATGAAATTGAACACAGAAATACAAATTAAAATAAATTTGGTAAGTGTTAATCTTTTTTATTACTCTACAGAATCGAACGTGGGACGATATCTCGTGTCCATCATTAATCTTTTCGCAAATACGTAACAATTCTGTCACATGAGCATTTATAATTGTTATTTTTAGATTCTCATTTTGACACTTATCTTATTATAGCTTAGCTTAAATTGGTGTGTTTAAAGCTTCATGCAAAGCTGTTTTCTGGTTCTGCAAAGCATACAATCTCACATAATTTGAGAGGGATTGGCGGTGGCGAAGAGGCGTGCGCCGGCGCGCGCGCTCGGCTCACAGTAGCCGAAATATACCGCCCGACGCCGGTCAAAAATAGAGGCGCGTCGCGCGCTTGCCCGCTGCATACAAAAGTGGCGAGCCGCTCAACCAACAGCTCGCCTTATCAAATTTCTCTGCCCACACCCGCCCACGCGGCGCACCCCTAGTCTACCCTGCATGCGTTAGTTTGTTAGCACAGGCCTGCGATGTAAGCCGAGTTATGAACTTCACTTAATCCTGCTGCTGCGACACAGAAGCACTGAGCGACACCCGAAGCATTAATAAGTTACATCACTCATCACTTACACAGTAGTTGTCACTGTATCACTGCTCACTAGTGTGTATGATCGTCGCGACCGAGACTACGGAGCGCACGCGAGGGGCGCCTGCCACCACTGAACTGCTGCGAACGGGCCCTCCTCGCGCTCCGCCGATCCCAAAATACCCAGCATTGTGTACACAACACTTATAACACCTAGGCTTTGGAATAAATCTCGGCAAACTTTATAAATAGTGCGTTTCAATACGGTGAAGGTATAAAGAGCCGAATGCAATAGATGCTATTAACCTAAATCATTTGGCCTGGATTGATATCAGGTGTGGTTCGGTTGCTTCTCTCTTATGCGAGGGTCTAGACAAAGTGGTCGTCTTCACTTTCGTTGCATATAAATTGCGAACTAAAGGAACTTTTCCTCTTCAAATTATAATGAATTCTTTTATTGAATCACGATTTGTATGCCACAAAAGTCAATGTCAAAGCATTTATTTCAAATAGGCACATAAGAGGGACTTTTGAACGTCAAAATTTACGATAAAATATATTTAAGTCGTCCTTCCAAAAGGTAGCTTTCTTATGAAGAAGAATGGGTATGAAACTCCACAGTTACTCCACGAACTATGAACCATATTGTTGATCTATGGTACTCTTATCCCATCCTTAATTATATTTTCCAAGCAACCTAGCTCTCTAAATTATATCTACTTTCTAATTAGAAGGTGAGTAACAACAGATCCACCTGTTGTCAAAAGAATTCAAAGAGATCTAATCTGTCTCCTACTGTGCGAAGTCAGAATGTGCCAGAATCCTTCACGGAACATAAAATGATTTACAATATTTCACCTGTTATTTGCAATTTACTGCAAAAACCTTGGTTCAGTTGTTTCCTGTCTAGTTTATGAGATTTACTTAAGTTTGCCAATTCTAAATAGACACAAATGCGGAGCAATGGGAGTTATATTTTAGGCAGAAAATCAGACATGCTGAAACGTCTGAATATATGAATATAAAAAAAATGGTTGAAACTATACGAAATGGTGCATGAGTGGGTGGTGGTGGCGGTAAGCCTCTAAACTTGCAAGAAAGAACTCAGTCAAACTCAAACTCAAAGCATTTATTTCAAACCAGCTGCGCCCCGCGGTTTCATCCGTATAAGTCTCGATCCCATAAGAATATCGGGATGAAAAGTATTCTATGTGTTAATCCTATTTATAAACTATATGTGTGCCAAATTTCATCAAAATTGGTCCAGTCCTTTGAGCGCGAAGAAGTAACAAGCATGCAAACACACACACTCACAAACTTTCGCCTTTATAATATTAGTGTGATAAACCAATTACAGGCACTTTTGTATTGTCAAGGGGTCGGTCAGTCAGAAAGATGTAATTGATTCAAACTGGGTCAAAACAGATGACCTGTTTATTTGTTTTTTATTTTTTTCAGGGGAAAAATGAGAGTATAAACGAAGCTCACATACTCAGCAAAGTAGCACACAGGGCACACCCACCTAATATCATTATATAAGCTCCCATTAAAATAGATGGACAAACTTTTAGAAAACATTCAGTCCACCACAATAAGAACAATGGTAAAAAAAATATATTAAAAAAAAATGCATTAGATACTTACAAGAAAAATAATCAGCTAGGGAAAATACACTAAAGTGCCAGCAATTTATTAATTTTAGGTCAAAATAAAATCACTTTAACCAGTGTTTTTTTTTGCTTGGATATCTTGGTTAGACGTACTGAGCGCTGTGTTAAAATTTGTCCATCTATTTTAATGGGACCCTGTATATAGTAAGTCATAAGTTTATCTACAAGGAGCCTTAACCACGACTGGGTATTTATGTTAAAAACCAGAATTAAACCCTGATACAGCATTCGTGCATAAAAGTTTTCTACTCAAGACGACCGCTACGTAATATTTTAATAACGTTGTTTGACTTTCCTACAACTTCGTAAATTCGGCACAGTATACACACTCCCTCCAAATCTTTACCTTAGATAAATCAAAAGCTACACTACAAATACAATACACAGCGTATGATACACGACACTGGAGCGGCCAACCTTTGGCACATCACACACGGACCAGTGAGAGTAACCTTCGCGAAATAATTAGCCCAAGTTCACACACATTGGTCATCAATTGTTCATTTATTATTCTTTATTATTAGTTGGATGTACACACATGTAACTAATCATACACAACACACGCCTTTGAACGCCTTGGGATTTGGTCCAGAATGATTTTTAACCGACTTCAAAAATGAGGAGGTTATCAATTCGGATGTCTCTATTTTTTATTTTTTTATGTATGCTCGGGCATAACTCCGCCATATATGGACGGATTATGGTCCCATTTAAATTTCGTAATGATCTGGTGATGAGTTTCGGAGACAGACAACGGAACTCTTCAATAAATACCAGTAAAACAACCGCGATTGCTGCTATCGCACATGTATGCATTTTTTACGTAATCACATAACGTAACATCACGTATGTACCCTATACACGCAGATGCAGTACGCAGATGTGGTCAGTATACCACCGTACACCTTTATTTCTGTCAAAGTTGTTATTGGGGTACCTCTAATCTTGCTAGTAAATTCTAGCATAACTTAAGTGTAACTAAAAAGTGAATAATAAAAACTTTTTTTATAAAAAAAAACAACCGACTTCCAAAAAAAACACTACCAAGTGAAAAATAACTTTAATTTCGGAAGTCGTTGTCAAAAAAGGAAAATGCAGAACCAACGACACCGACTTCTAAAATTAAAGTTATTTTTCACTTTGTAGTGTTTTTTTGGAAGTCGGTTGTTTTTTTTTTATAAAAAAGTTTTTATTTTTATATTGTGGTCATAAGAAACTAGTTACAATAGGGAGTTGTAGGTAATCTCTTTGAGTTGCATTTTCTTTCTGAAGTCAGTGATTTGATCGAGAAATATATAGATAGAAGTAACATCTTCTTACTGTTTCACTGTCTCACTGGTCTAGATTTTCCAGCGCAACTGTTGGCGTAATGGGTTCAATTCCAAAGCCAGGCAAACAGCTTTTCGAGTGAGTGAGATTGGTTTCAATTTCCAAACAAGGTGAAGAGCTTTTCGAGTTAGTCCCTCGTGAAATAATTAGCCCAAGTCCACACATATTGGTCATCAATTGTCGATTTATTTTTGTGTATTATTAGTTATTATACACAAAAAAAATACATGCCATGGGATTCGGTTCAGAAGAATTTTTATATTGTGACCATAAGATACTACGATATGGGTCGTAATTTCATTGCTTTCTGCAGTCTGTACGATGTGATCAAGAAATATCTCAATAGGCCTATCCATCTGACTATCTTGTACTTGGTATGACAACTGCATGTCGATTCTGTAAAAATCACACCGTAAAAACTTGCGTGGAGAGAGCTGTCAGTGTCATCCCACTTATGCTAGGAATTGACTAAGCAAACATATTTTACAATCATAATCGAGATTTTAATAATATTTTTTTATGCTAATTCTATTGATTATTTTATATAATTTCAAAACTAGTATTTTAGTTGTCAAAACATTACTATTATTATATATTAAAATACTAATTTTGAAATTATATAAAATTGTCAATAGAATTAGCATAAAAATATTATTAAAATCTCGATTATGATTGTAAATATATTCTCGGTCAATCCCTAGTATCAGGTGGGATGACACTGATAGCTCACTCCACCCTCACTTCACCTAAGTTTTCACGGTGAGTTGGTTACAGAATCGCACTGCTGTTATTGATTGACTCGCCACTTATTTCATGGGTTCATAATATTAAAAGCGAAAATGGGTTGCAGGTACTAACTGCTCTTTAAACAAAAATACAATAATGTTACCTACTTAGCATCGTGATCTATCTATCTACATAGAACGGTGAACTTGTCCGTCCAAATAAATAGTTACACAAAAAAATCCTAAAATCACGTGAATCGAAGAACAACAAGTTTTTATTACGCCGCAAACCACATTCAACACTGCCATACGTCATACCTAATAAACAGTCACCTACCTGTATTAATAACTAGCGACGAACGAAAAACATCGAGATTTCTTAAACTATTTTATTTTTATTTTTTATTAGTCTTTAATGTCCCACTACTGGGCTGAGACCTCCCCCTGCTTTCTTTCCACCTCTCTCTGTCCAGAGCTGCCAAGAACCAATCTTTATGAAAAAAGTCCAGTCTTAAACTATTACTACTAACTGAATATGAATGAATATGAATGTAACACACACAAACCTTCCGGTTTAAATTCCTTAAGTGATGGTGAAAACTGCATTCAAGTCCAGTGCATTGTGTGTGTGTGTGTGTAGTGCACACAAGCAGACATGAAAAGCGACATTAATTTCTAATATGTATAGAGCTCATCACACAGAAAAAACTAGCAATTATCATCTGCCTAGCCTTTTCCCAACTATGTTGGGGTCGGCTTCCAGTCTAACCGGATGCAGCTGAATACCAGTATTTTACATGGAGCGACTGCCTATCTGACCTCCACAACCCAGTTACTGGGTAATACGATACCCCTAGGTAAGACTGGTTGTCAGACTTTCGGGCTTCTGACTACCCGTAACGACTGTCAAAGATCTACGAATGATAGCCGGGACCAACGGCTTAACGTGCTTTCCGAGGCACGGAGGGGTCTCGGTATGTAAAGATGGTCACCCATCCACAGACCAACCGCGGCAAGCGTAGCTTAAACTGATCGATCGACCTGTGCGGCTGTTATTATTTAGCCACGGGCCCAATTATAATGAGAAATAATACAAGATTTTATAAAACAGACGATTGGCAAGAATTCTGTAACTAAATTTATTAACGGCTACAGTGAAATGTCGTCGCTCCGTTAGTTCGACACGCAAAATTAGATTCGACATATGTTTGTCCAAAGTTGCGCAATACGGTGCAATAACATCGACAACATGTTTTAATTTGTTGGATCGGCGGCCATGATGGGAAAAGATCACTGTTTTTTTACTTGTTTTCCCTAACAAAATAACTAAATAAGTACCAAGAATTGGGCGGGGCACACAGCTCGCAGAAAGGAAGCTCGAAAGGGCCGAAAAGTTCTATGATTATGATGATGCTTTGTAGTATAACGTTTAGGGTTGATGCTTTCAAGTCAGTCGCGAAGTATATTGTTAAGCTATTGGTAATTATATGTGTTTGTAGAGCAATTGTTAGCGAATTAATCAACTTTTTTGAGGTCTCTAAAGTATGTTCCAAATACCTAGAACGTCTAAAAGATAGTGAAACATGATGATGATCTCGAAGACATTTTAATGTCATGGAAATCTAAGCCCACAAAAAAATAATGTTGATTTATGAGTGGCAAAATGTAGCAGAATAAAAATACGTTTTCTAGGCAATATCTGCTAGTGTAACAGTTATTTTGGATATCTCTGAGATTATATCCAAGGTATTCTATAACGAGATAATACAAGGAATGCTTGATCCTCAAAAATATGATTTTTGAAACATAACTGTAATTTACATCTTTTATTTCTCCTACCAACCCAGAACCACAACAACATCTGCCACAATTAATCACTGGCCGCTAATGTCAGTGCTGAGCGTGAGGTCCAGGTTCGATCCCCCGGCAGTTATTAGGTTTACCAAAGAACAAAGTTAGTAAGATAAGTGTATGACGGTGAGTGTATAGATATAAGTATATGCTTTATGTAATATTTATGTATGTATTTATTGTATATGTTAATGGTACCACAGACTACCTGCAGTATTGTCTCTCCCTTTCCCTTTAAATCCATCCAAAGTCTGTCTTCTTCCGAGTGCCCACCTATTATTTCGGGATATCACCAAGCGGATGGCCGACTCTTCACGTGACCAGAGGGCTGGCCTATTTTTTGGCCAAAGAATCAGCATTGCCATACAACGTGGTAATGCTGCCAGCCTTTTGGGCACGTTTCCTACTGACAGCGATACGGACGAATTTTTTGATGCCCTTTGATTATTTGCCCTCCTTTTTATATCCAAGTCTGTCTTTAAAATATCGCTTTTGGAGATAAGACCGACAACTATTCGCACCCACGGTGCAATAACGTTACTTATGCAAATGATGTAATATTTCAGGAGAAGCGTTTAAAAATTCGCCATCCTATTATAATGTTCTTCTTCCTCTTCTTGACTAAAGAAATTAACTGGTAATAAACTACAACTTTGAACTTCATATTAAAGTTAAAGCGAACATCTCACAATTTTGTAATAAAATAATATAAACGTTTAAAATTTACAACCCTCCCAAATTGCATAAGTGACGTTTTTGCACCGTAGGTGCATATTGTCACCCAACGTAAAAGAACCATGCCCATCTGTCATACATCGTTAGACCCAGAAATGGACAGTTAAATATTACACTAATATTATTTGTATTAGTTAAGGAAATGTCTACTATGATAAAAAATCTAAAAAAAAGTCCGCCGCGTTACTAGTATCACCGAAAATATCAGTAAAAGTAGAGTAATCTTTTAATAAATAAAAATAACAAATGACAATTCATTAGATATTTTAATAAATAATAACAAATAATAACGATTATCGAATTACTTTTAACAATTGTTAAAAAATATATTGTTTTAAATATAATTGATTACATGACTTAATTAAATTTTACTATGCTGTCCACGCGTGGGCCGAAAATGGGCATTGTTCAACTGGATTTATACAACGTGTAACGTGAAATGCGCAAAACCTGAAAATAGTTTGATCAGAATAACGAGCAGAATTAATTGAACCATTTTTTAATATAGGTCACATTTTTCAAAAAATCTTCATTAAAAACGTTGCCGTGTCTATTTATTAATAGGTCAAGCAATCCAATGTCAGCGCGACGCAGCGGCCCGGTGACGACTCCTCCCTCGGTAAAGCGTCGTCGCAGACGCAAGAAAAGATCAGAATGGCCAGTAAAACTAAAACAGCACATAAAACCTTTACAATTTTTTTTAATGACTTATTTTCTTTGTGAAATAGGTCAATTGAATTGAACATTAGTTTGGGTATCTGAGGTTTTGCGCATTTAACGTTACACGTTGTATTTATAATACGTCATTATCATCATTTCAGCCAAAAGACGTCCATTGCTCGACATAGGTTTCACCCAAGCACCTCCACTTCGACCGATTCTGTGCTTCTCGCATCCAACGGGTTCCTGTGGCCTTCACAAGGTCGTCGGTCCACATTGTGGGAGGCTTTCTAACGCTACGTCTTCCGGTACGCGATCACCACTCCAGAACGTTTCGGCACCATCGGCCATCTGTTCTGCGAGCAATGTGGCCTGCCCACTGCCACTTAAGTTTGGCAATCATCACGCAGGCAAATCCTCTCATTCGTGTGGTGTACATAATTATTAAGAGTATTCTTTTCTATTCTATTATATTCAAGTGAAATGTGTGTATCTACACTATGCACCTGGGTGTACCTAACGAGGATTACAAGCGTAACAAAAAAAGTTGTAGTCTGGAAGATTTATAGTATTTTGGTTTTTTTGGAATCTCGTAGTCATCTTAACCCTTAAATGCATAATGTTGCCATATGGCAACAAAGTACGTCATTTAATTTTTTTTTTAATGTGATAGCTGTGAGTTTCTGAACGCACCTCTTTGTGTCAAAACAATATATATACTCTATGAATATTAATATTATTGTATAATTATTATATATTTATTATCTAAATTCTATAGATAAATACCTATACAATAGCATTTTTTGCAATACGATAAAATAAATCATGCATTTAAGGGTTAAAATGTGACGTTTCTATTTAACGTTATTATTGTAGAAATGTCTCTCGGTGTCCGTGACTAAGCTCAGCTGTTGTCGGCCTTTTTGATGCTTTCTTTTGTAAGATGTTACGCGTAATGTTAGGTAATAGAAATATTAGTGCCTCGGAGTGAAAAACAAAACACGTCTGAGAAGGCAGCTAATAGATGTGTAAAAGAAGAAGTACATGCTGCGCCAAATAAAATGAGTTGACGGTAAAACAATGGTAGAGTGAAAAACTAGCAGTCTATGGGCTAATTTTTCAATAGTCAGATAACTTTTCTCTGAGGAATAAATATCGCGATTTGACAGGGTTTTGTATGGAAAATATGTCAAACGGTCATATTTATTCTTCAGATAAAAGTTACCGGATTATTGAAAAATCAGTCCAAACTTAAAAAAAAATTATTTAAAAAGAAACCACAGACTTAAAAAAACAGTGATTACGAAGTAAATATGCACAACCTCCTCCTTTTTTGAAGTCGGTTAAAAAATTGGTAAGTTTTTTTTTAAAGTAAGGATGGCGTTCTGTAGTAGGTATGCCATCTTTTTATACTGATTTTTATCATTATTTTGAGATACTTTTCTTTGCTATTCGGCGTGCGTAAATATTGGTCCTTCTTCTTTAAATTTAAAGTTTAGACATTAGAAACCTACAGATTGCTTTGCTTTTTAGCATATGCCCATTTACTCATAGACTCGTTTAATCATATCGAAATAGGCTGGTGACCTTACAGTCAGTTAATAAATCATCTTCCAGTTAATTAATCTGGCATTCAACACTAAAGATAAAGTCTTATCCCTACAGAGCATGATTTTCATATCGGCTTAAAAAATATATATTAGCCTTCAAATATGATGCCATTTCTCGAAAAAATATTTACAAAAATCATAATTCAATAGAAACGTATGTTTTTGTGTATGCCACATCATGCATTATAATGTGAATCTGTGTTACGTAGTATAAATGAATTTACAAGATTACACGTAAAATGACAAATATGAACATGAACTTACCTCTACTAATTACTTCGACACTGAAAAATTCTATTTTATCATTTTTTCGCGATTATTATACGCCGCTCGTTAATTGTATTCAAAGTATTCTACCGATTGGAAAAAATATAAATGAATAAACATAAATGTTTATTCAGATCTATCCAAAATATCTGGTACTAAATTCGAAACTCAAAAACATAATAGTTAATCTCGTCAACACTAGATCACGCTACTTGGATACGTTTTTAAAATATAACACGCTTTTCGGTATGTCCCATATGTGGGACACTATGGGTTATGATAACGTCCGTCAGTCTTCAGCATGTCCTTAGATGCAATGGAATGCACCGCACTGTGTCTGCTCTAATAGATCACCACTCACTATAAATGATCTGCATACCACAATTTGGATGTAACACTTGGGCACTTGGCCTACGTGAGATCTAACACGTCTATAGCTTTTCAAAACTATGTTTACGATTACGTGTGTGGGCCTACCTTCTGTATACGCACACCCAGATTTCTCCGATTATTGTATGAAGTCACATGGAAATGGGGAGAACATATTAACGATTACAATTTTTTGACTATGCTAACAGCAAACTCTTTGGTTCGACTTGCAACACCTACAATAAAAAGAAAGTTGTAGGAATGAACATTCATTAGCGACTATTGTTTATACAGAACAAAACTTCAGATACTGAACAACTTCTGAACAACTCTACGTGTCTCAATAGATATGTTGTTAGTTTCCATAGTCCATTGACTGCCAGAGCCATAACAACCCACTTTCTTCGATTGACTCACATCCGCCAACGGGACTATCTCAAATATGTCATCCGTTCACTCTCTCAAATATTTTCTCTCTCAGTTTAGCTCAAGAATATAATAGCATTGGACACTTCGGCTATAAATAGGGGTAAATATATCTTCTTCCTCAATTGAATGTTTTCCGGCCCATTGCCAGAGTCTGGTGCTTTAAGAATTAGTCACACATTAATTGTCAAGCACACTGGCAAATATATCACCTTTGAAATGTCAAAATTTATAAAAAAAATTGGCTGATGACATCAGTTTTTCAAAGATGGCTGCTATGCTGCTTATGAACGTAACACGCCTGTAGTCCTCGAAGGGTTACGCACGGGGGTTAGGAGGTGTACACCACACCCATATAGCGCCATATACACACCGCGCCACATGAATAAGACCAGAATATTTTTTTTGCTATTTAGGATGTGAGACAAAATAAATATATAAGAATGATAGGTATAAACGTCTTTAGCCACAAAAAGTTTAACTATAAACAATCGAACTTCTTAAATACTCAGTGATCACTTTTGACATTGTTGGTGGCAATTGTGATGCGTCACTTGAATAAGACCATTAAATAAAACACAAAGACTTCAGTTATGAATACTATTATTTAAAAGAAAATATTGATTAGTAATTAAGGTTCTTCCCCTTCTGTTGAATTAAATTAAAAATGCGAGATGGTATTGAATCATAAAGACTTTTTATGTATTTAATCGGCAGTTTGCTCCAACAATTTTTTAGACCTTTCTCGAGATCTTGCTTGTTGTTATATTATTTTTCATTCTTATAAAGTTCACGTGACAGCCATCCCCACACATTTTCTATGATGTTTAAGTCAGGGGAAAGCGATGGCCAGTCAAGAACATCATTATGGTCTTATTCATGTGACGCGGTGTGTATGTTTAAGTCCCGTAGGGCGCGAGCCTATTTCCACCAACCAAGAACGAATCCAGACTCCGGGCTGCTAGTGAGAAATTCCTGACGGAAAACCCCAATAATACTTTACCCGACCTGGGAATCGAGCCCAGGACCTCGGTAGTAGTGATTGCGACTGTTACACCAACGCGCCAGTCCTATGAACGGTCCTCAATAATCATTGTGCTCTGTAAACGAATTGGTGATATCTTGTTATTGGTGAAAAAGAAGATGCTTCAGCTATCCATCACGCTCTCATAAACAGATGTTACACATTCGCAAACTCTTATTTTTTCTCTTATTTTATTCTGAAGTCATACATTTTATCAAAGAGTTACATACATCAATACCATAACCATCATCCACAGCCCGACTTCACCCACTACCGACCATAAACCTGCCTTTTCTTGTGTCAATCTTCACGCTCCTGTGCCAACCTCATCCAGGTTATACTCGCGATAGATACAATGTCGTCCGCCCATTTCGCCGCCGGACAACCGATACTTTGTCTCCCAGACCTTAGACGCCACTCCGTCACTGCCTTACTCCACCTGTCACCACTGCGCCTTGCCAGATGTCAAGATATACATAGATACCGCTAATTGTTAATTAAAGCTTGTATAGAATAAACAAAATGAGGGGCCCGTGGCTAAATAATAACAGCCGCACAGGTCGATCGATCAGGTTAAGCTACGCTTGCCGCGGTTGGTCTGTGGATGGGTGACCATCTTTACATACTGAGACCCCTCCGTGCCTCGGAAAGCACGTTAAGCCGTTGGTCCCGGCTGTCATTCGTAGATCTTTGACAGTCGTTACGGGTAGTCAGAAGCCCGAAAATCTGACAACCAGTCTTACCTAAGGGTATCGTATTACCCAGTAACTGGGTTGTGGAGGTCAGATAGGCAGTCGCTCCATCTAAAATACTGGTATTCAGCTGCATCCGGTTAGACTGGAAGCTGAACCCAACATAGTTGGGAAAAGGCTAGGCAGATGATGATAGAATAAACAAAATCTCTAAGTGTAATGTAAAAAGACGTGATACAGTGTAATTTTTGCCGTAAGTATCTTAAAACTTTTAATGTGGACGTGCTTGGTATTTTGCAAACACTGCAGGTAGACCTAAGAGGTCGTAGGTTTGAACCTTGACAGGTGCTTTACTTTGTGTCAATGATTTCATCACCACTGCTCTTAAGATGTTGAAGGACAACATCATGAGGAAACCGACATGTCCTGTAAACAAAAATTCAAAAACATGTGACATCTACCAACCCGCACTGGGCCCGCGTGGTGGATTACGGCCTACTCTCTCTCAGAGAGAGGAAGCCTGTGTCCTAGTAGGGGGATGTTATAGGCAGATTATACAGGCAATTTATAAAAACACAATTTCTACATTCTAAAGATATCAGCCACTTTCGGCATAACGTATTCCATAAACACGAAAGTCTCTCCTACAGATTCCTCCATGCCGCCCATCCATTGGCCGACCACAGAAAGAGCAGCTTAACCTCACAGATCCATCGATTCACGCAACTGTTACGAAGTCACTAGCTCCCTCACACAAGCCACAAATAGTATAAGATATATATCAGACCTAATGGCTAATTTGAAAGAAACAGCGTGTCAATTATGTTCTTGGTGATGCTCCAAATATTTAATGAGTGTTATCATTATTGTTGGTGTAATCTTTTAACCCATAGTTAAAATGTCTTTTTCAATTATTTATTTTATTACTTCAAGTATATTTGCAATGATACTCCGAGCACTGACTGGGAACGTGACGGGTTTATGGTCTGAAACGCCTGTTACAAAAATAGTATGTTATTGATATTCTTCGTTGCAGTTCTTTCAAGTACTGTAACACACGTAAAATGACAATGTATATTTATTTCTGGAAATTAAAATTATAAGTAGGCTAAGCTATTAACAACTAATACCTACCTAATTCTGTAATAAAAACAACAAAATTAAATTAAATGACAATTTATTGCTATTCCTTTCATTTTGACAGTTCATTCACGCTCATTGCTTTTTTTACGTTGCTGAGCAGACGAATTTTACAACCCTATAAAGCAATGGATCAGGAATTTCCTTTAAAACCCTTGGATTGTGATTGAATTTGTGTTACGCAATTAGTGTTCTAATTAAATCTACTGTTGTACACATACACTTCGTCTAGCAAACGGATTGTTTACTCTATACTATATTGTTAATAAGTAGGAGTGGAGTAGAGACCGCGTATCGGCAAGCGTAGTGTGGGACGCCCCCCAGCTAGATGGACGGACGACCTAAAGAAGGTGGCTGGGGTAGACTGGATGCGGAAGGCGCAGGACAGGGTGTTGTGGCGCAGTCTGGGAGAGGCCTATCTCCAGCAGTGGACTGCGATAGGCTGAGTTGATCTTGATATTGTTAATAATAGTAGCAAAGAAGAGCGGAGACCGGCTTTAAACTTAAGCTGGTACTCTTTGGTCAACTTTTAGAAGGGAGTCTAAAGAGGCATCTCTTGTAACCACAAAACACACGAGGAAAATTCGTAATACCAGAAAATGTGGACGTCCTAGCAGTCTAATACAAAACTATCTAAATACCGATACGTACAGTAGCCGGCACATAACTTGGCAAGAGTCCTCCCCTTTTCCTCTCCTTTCTTTAACTTTCTTCTAAACAGACGTGTTTAAAATAAATTATGGAAATAACCGTAGAATAATTACAAGCAATCAAAGTGATATTTTTTTGTTGCACTAAGTAGACAATGCGCAAACTTATTCCCACTACGGCAAAACCTTGCCAAGTTACGTGCCGCTGACTGGAAGACAGTTAATGTTTTTAGGTAATCATGGGTTTATTTTAAACTAACTACTAAAATCCTTGATTTGTGACTTCACTAGCGACCCGCCCCGGCTTCGCACGGGTGCAATGGAGAAACACTGATAATTTTAGAGCCATTATTTCTCTAAAAAGTATAGGATAAAAATGGTTATTGTGGGTTATCCCTAAGAGATAGACATATACCATCGCGGACTTTTTTGTAGACCATTTTAAGGTGTACAATACTGTAGTACATTATTTTGATCTATCTCGACGGGTTCAGCCAGCGTTTACAAAGTAAGCGCAAAAAAATGTGTTTATTTACGACATTACATTAGAAACCTCTAAAATTATCAGTGTTTCTCTACTATATTATGCATGTATTATACATATAAACCTTCCTCTTGAATCACTCTATCGATTAAAACAAACGGCATCAAAATCCGTTGCGTAGTTTTAAAGATCTAAGCATATATAGGGACAGACAGACAGCGAAGCGACTTTGTTTTATACTATAAAAAAAATAAATAAATAAATAAATAAAAATAAAATAATATAATAATAATAATAATAGTGATAACAGACAGTTGAAAGTTTGCTCAGCAATGGGACAATAGAGGTTGGGTAAATTGACAGCCGACTCCAACATAGTTGGGAAATGACTAAGCAGATGGTGTTGAGTTTTAATTGAAATAAATGCTTTGGGTTTGAGTTTGAGTTTGCTCACGGTCGAATAATCTTTCTCTTTACCTAGCATCGAGTCATATCCAACTACTCTACAGCGCACAACAAGAAAATGTCGTCGCATCCAGTGTATCGATGATTTACTCAATGTCACGTTCTCGGCCTAGTTACTAAGTGGGTCACATTCACACGTTATTTTAACTAGAATGAGAGCGAGAGGTATACATACATACTGACGCTAAATACAACTGTTGAGTCAAAGGGGTTTTGTGGTGGAGCTGTTTTATTGAGTCGTATTTTGTTGGTTTAATTTTTAGTACGGTTGCCAGGATTGTATGAGTTTCTTGAGGGTTTGTTTGTGTATAGAACAAACGTAACAGCATGCCTGTGATGGCCACAGGGTTGGGCAGAAGTGTGTACCTTAGTACACTCGCATATCACTGGCTATGTGTGTGTGTGTGTGTGTTCACCCTTAATTGCATGATTTTTACTTTTTAAGCAAATTAAATTTATTTGGACATAACATTAGCTCTATAGTAAGGAAAAAATATTTAAAAAAATATATTCATAAAAATACTTTTTTTTTTCTAAATGGCCTGGTGGAAATTTACATCTTTATGTACCTAATCAGAACGAATCTACTGGGAACAAAATGAATTTAACATCTCTAACAATTGGGGAATCCCCGTGCTATGTGGAAACGAAAATATGGCATTTGATTGGTTGATGAAAATTTCCATCACGATGCAGTTAAGGGTTAAGTCCGGTGTAATAGGGTTCGACCTTATTGTCATTAACCGGGCACAGATTCCGACTCCAGGCTGCTACTGAGAAATTCCAGATGAAAAAACGCAATAAAATTTTGATGGACCTGGGAATCGAACTCAGGAACTCGTGCTCATCAGAAGCGCCTGCGGCCACTAGACCAACGAGGCAGATTATGTAAATAAATTGTTTTTTACAAGTTCTGATGAACCCCGAAGTATGCCAGAATCCGAAATTGCTTACCACATTTTCCACAAAAAAAAAAAAAAAGCCGTGTTCACGAAGAATATTCCATTAAAATACCAAACCACCACTCTAAGTAGGTATGTTGTTAAAAACTAGACTAAATATTAAATAGAAACTATTTCAAGACATAAAAAGAACGGAAAGGAGGCCTACCTCGCAACAAGATAATCTGGGCTTCGCAAATAGACTACAAATATTTTTTTAAGTACCAAAAATAACTCGGATCAATAACCCTTCGAAGTTATTTACACTACGAAGAATTAAAACGATACGCTGGCTGGCCCCGAGTCAATCCCTAACCTGACAGAAAAAAAACTAAATCCGCTGTCAAATCACTCTTCATAAATGTCATGTCTAAATTCGGTGAATAAACTTTTATAAAATGATACGAAACGGCTAAAAAAATATGCAACAAACAATGTGGAACTAACGAGAAATACCTACTATGATAAGTGTTAGAGGATTGATATTGGTAATGTTGAAAAGTGCCTTCATAGTCGCTTTCCTAAGCATTCCTAACCCCGTTGTCGCAATCACCGGTATCAAGAACTGGTCAAGAAAAGCGATTTACCACAAAATCGACCTCTGCACTCAAGCCTGTTACAGTCAGATAATCCCTGGCCTCTACCTTAGTAATGCAAGAGCAGCTGCCGACAAAAATGTACTTAGACGCCTTAATATCACCCATATCCTCACAGTTGAGGCCCACCGCCTCCCGAAAAACACTTTTCAAGATACCGATATCAGCACTCTCTTCATTAGGGCCTATGACAATCCTCAAACCCATCTCCTGCCTTACTTCCCCATGGCAAATGCGTTCATCGACGAGGGGCTGCAGAACGGGAACGTGCTTGTTCACTGTCATTTTGGAGTGTCACGATCGGCCACCCTGGTCATTGCCTACATCATGGAGAAATACAAGTTGACGTTTGAGCAGGCGTTCCTGTATGTGAGGCAGAGGAGGAGATTTATAAACCCCAATCCGGGCTTCATCAGTCAGCTGCGAGAGTACCAGAGACTGAATTATGACGTGAATGGGTTCTACAGATTCGAAGCGTATATGAATGTGAACGCTCGCAAGCATAAGTACAAGATCGCCTCGTTTGCCGCCGTCGTTGTGGGCATTCTCGTACCTCTTGCTGTGTTAGTTGGTTAATCTCGTGGTAAGTCAGATTTTACAAATACAGTGCAAGTTTTTGTAGAAATCAGAGTAAAGTTATAATAAAAACAGACGTGAAGTTTTTTTTTTTAGTGGATGTGTCCTTCCTGGCTGGACGTTATATTAATGGGGAGTTTTGAAAGAATTATGAATTTGGATGGCATGATAAAATATAATTTACTGGCTTAGGGCTCATTTCTCCAACGCCAAATAACTAATAATTTTGAATTTTTGACAGTTCATCCATACGTAAACTGTCAGACTTCAATTTTATTCCACGAATAAAAAATTATCGGTGGATTGAAATATTTGCCCTTATTAATTTGACAAAGATTTTAATTGAAGATTATCTAGTAATTATGGAAACTAAATTTATGTTTCTGAAGAGTAGTTATTCGAAAATACTGGGCAAAACAGCAAATATAACAGTTAAGGCTGATTTTTCAACCGACAGATACTTTTTATTCGTGGAATAAAATTGTCGTCTGACAGATTTTGCATGGAAACACTGTCAAAAATTCAAAATTATTTCTCGTATTAAATTATCTGGCGTAGGAAAAATCAGTCCTTAATCATATTATGTCAGTTCAATAAAAACACGGCAACATGTTTTAGTTTTACAAAATGGATAATTCTTTCAGCGTCGCGAACAAGACTGAAGATATTTTCGGTTCCAACTGTTACTAAATATGATAACCATAAATTAGCGAAATCACGCGCTCGACGTCAACTCTTGCGCGCCCAGGAAGTGCATAATATTATAATTTATCAATTGAGTGGAAAATCGCAAATATCACATTGTAATAAATAAAGTGAAATCCCAAAAACAAAGTAATTGGTGAAAACATTTTTATTTTTTTTGCTTTTATATTTCTGTCTCCTCTTTTGCTATGATTGCGTAAGAGTTTATGAATTTAAGTTTTTACGTAAGCGCCATTTTGTTGATTTCGGCAGTGCGTGTACGATAATTTGTTGTAGTTAATACGTAGTGCCAAGCGAGCCGACTGCTCTTTCATTTAATTCCCGTATTTATCGTTCACTAGACATTATCTTCACTTGCAGCTTTTAGTGTAATGCGTAGAATATAAATAGATTATTATTCTTATGTAAAAGTTCTTGCGAATATTTTCGCGCTTCACGTCATTTAGTTTCCGTTTCTGATCGATTTGACTGTCTCAATTTTTATAGAAGAGTCTGGTATTAATCTACAATAATATTATAAAGAGGAAAGATTTGATTGTTTGTTTGTATTGAATAGGCTCCGAAACTACTGGACCGATTTGAAAAATTGTTTTACCATTAGAAGCCCACATTATCTCTAATGAACATAGGCTACTTTTTACCGCGGGAAATGCTTCATTCCTACGGGAAAACGGATAGTAGGATTTAAACGGCGGGAATTCCGAATTCTACGCAAACGAAGTTGCGGGCCGATGCTAGTGGTTTATATTATCGCTGGCCGTATGTCTGTTGTTCGTTCTGTCTGACTATTAATTGGTGGTGTATTTCTGTCCCGCTAAATATAAGCAAAGGTTACGCACAGGTGTTGTCTCACAGACTCGTCACTTCTCGCTATTCTCACAGCTAGAGTGAGAAGTCTCTTGTTGCAAAAGGGAGAAAGACGCAAAACATCACGCTTCTTTTTCCTAAAGGGTTAATCAGAGGTGTACACTCACATGTCACCAGTTATGTTTAAGTCCCATATAATAGGGGGCGAGCCTATTGCCAGGCCTGTTTGGCAGGCCTGTTGGTCTAGTGGTCAGTGGCCCTGACTACTATACGCAAGGTCGTGGGTTCGATTCCCACCCAGGACAAATGTTTGTGTGATGAGCACGATCATTTGTTCTGTGTCTGGGTGTAATTTATCTATAATATGTATATATTTAGAATATATATATGTATGTTTATCAGTTGTCTAGTACCCATAGCACAAGCTCTGCTTAGTTTGGGACTAGATGGCGTTGTGTGAAAGTTGTGGAATATATTATTATTATTATTAACTGGGCACAAATCCGGACTCCAGACTGCTACTGAGAAATTCCTGATGGAAAAACCTAAGAACACTGCCCGACCCACGAATCGAACCCAAGGACTTATACTCAGCAAGACCACTGGACCAACGAGACTGTAGAAAGGATGGTGGAATGAAATTTAAATATCCTGTCTTTAACTTACTCACTGAATATGTCACTTTTCATGCAAAAAATAACCGGTCAAGAGCGAGTCGGACTCCCGCACTGAGGGTTCCTTACCATCATATATTAAATTTTCATTGGCAAGGCCTATATTTGTAGAAGAATTTTAACACTGCGGTGTAGAATATTGCAGTTTTAGGTCAGCGCCATCTCTTGACCGATAGTGGAACTAATGTAATTTTTGTTAATTATTTCTGAAAAAAGTATGCTATTTAGAGACATTATTTTATTTTTCCTGTAATCTTTACGTTAACTTCTATCACATAGAATAATTTCAGATTTTTCTCTATGCCAACTTCGGAGATAAGGGGGGGAACGGTATTTTTTTTTTACATTTTTCATCAAAAGTCGAAAACTATGTGGCCTAAAAAAATGTTTGAGAATGTGCATACAGCGCTTTTTCATATGATACCCCACATGCCCTAGTAGCCCCACTTCGTATTCTCAAGACCCCTTTCAGTCCCTGTTGCAAAAAAATATATACATTATTTTTTTTTCTTATTTGCAAAATAGTTGGGCAAACGTCATCTAAAACTGTTTCAAATTTCAAGTTGATAACATTAGTGAACATGGGTGAAGACTGCTTCCTGTAATACAGGTCCTTGAACCTAGCTCAGGACTCGTGTATTTAATGAAGGTCTGAATGTAATCGGTATGAAGGTCTTGTGTATTTTTTTTCATGTGAATAAATTATTCTTCATTAAGTTCTTGAGATATCCAGCTGTGACAGACGGACACACAGACAGATAGACTGAGTCGTGCCATAAGGGTTCCTTTTTACCATTTTGCTACGGAACCCTAAAAAGGAACTAGCATGGAACACTTATTTCATGCAGTGCCTTTTCGGACTGTTATATATAAATTAATTAAGATTTAAGTAATCTGTGCCTGTCATTCAAGAATGATGTGTTCTGAATAATTGTTTAATAGCCGAGGTATGATCAGCCGGAAAAATCTCACCGTGATAACTAAGGTGAAGTGAGCTTAGCTTAGAGTGAGCTGTGAGTCATGCTGATGCTAGGGATTGACACTATTGACGACTCACTCCGCGCTCACTTTACCCAAGTTTTCACGGTGAGATGGTTACAGAATTGCACGGCTGGTATACTTTAGAGGTAAATTGGCGCCAAGACTAACACTTATAACTCAAAGTTTAGTTTGGAAAACTAGCTAGCGGGAGGTCGGGTGTTCGAAAGCTGTTTGTTGTACTATTCACGTGAATCCTAGACTGATCGTTTAGTCACAAACATCATCATTGACAACATAAGCGTACAGTACCGGACATAGACCTCTCTAAGTGCTCACCATTCCGCTCGATTTATTTATTTAAACTTCTCGCACAAAAGGTACAAAGGCGAACTTAATGCCTTAGGCATTCTCTACCAGTCAACCGAGGGAGGTGAAGAGATTAGATGGCAGGTGCTTTGGTTGACACGACGATGATAAAAATAAAAAATAAATAAAACACTAGACAAATACATAAATAGGTTATAAACACATACATACGATTTACTATAATATATTTAAAATATATAAATATTTATGTGTATATATATCTATAATATCGATTCTCGGCAACTTTGATCCAGTTCCTAGGCTATCAGACACCCTGCGAAGATCGTCGCTCCATATAGCCGGAGGGCGTCCTACCTTACGTTTTCCGATTCGCGGTTACGAACAACTAATACGGAATTTTCAGGTTTCTATCGCAATACAAACTACCAAGTAATTCCGTCTAGAGAATTAAAATAAGTATGAACTTCGTTATGAGAATGAAACTGTATAAACTATTTCAAAGCATTCTGTTGTTAAGATTTCGCTCGGAAAATCTAGAAAAGAGAGCAGTTATTCTAAATACTGGCAAACATCTATCATTGCCAATTTTAAACAGCTTCTAAGACAACTAGAACATCCCGTTTAGATTTAATTTATTACTATTTACTGACTTTTGTAAATGAAACTTGTTTGAAAAAACAGTACTCCTCCAGACCGTATTTCGGTTATGGCAGCCAATCTCAACGTAATAAAGCCTTCGACGCGGGAGATATTACAATGCCCAAGTGTGTTCGCAGACAAAGGTGCATTCTCTCCTCCCTCGCTCTCATAGTCCGATAGGACGGCATGCAATCCAGCACAACCGGAGAGGGATCAGGCACAGGACCAACGGCGGGGAAAAAATATATAGTTTAAAAAACACGCTTTAATAGTAAATTGAACTAAAAATCTGAAAATAACTTTTAATGTATATTTTATTCAACTGTTATAAAAAGTATACTATCTCAATATGTTTCAATAATTTTCAAAAATTCTAAAATTAAAATAAAGTTATGAAAAGAAAATTAATTTCATTTTAAAAAAGCGTGGGGTGATTTTTATCATATTTCTATATGAACTCTACGTTTACAAATAACTATTAATTATATATTTACAACAATCAATATTGAGCACCCCACGCTTTTTTGAGCTTTCAAGTTATAAAATATTGAATTGTCGTCGGTCGTTGATAAGTCTACAACGTTTAAAGTAAATCTGATCGCTTAAAGTGGGCAAAATCGAGCCCAAACGAGTCAGTTACATACAAACAAACAAACATACAGGTGAAACTAATAAAAGCGTGTTTAATAGGCCTCTACAAGTGGACGCTACTGATCAGCTGAGTTGAGCTGCACGATTTTTGATAAATGCGTGCACTGACTGGACAGATCCGCTCAATCTGTGTTGTTCTTTACTCAAAAGACCATTTCAGACACCAATCTACATGGTCTTCACATGATCTGACCAAGATTATGTCTGGACTTTAAAAGAGACTGTGACCTCTGAGTTTGTTTTGGCCTTTCTTCTCAGAGTAGTCAGATAGGAAACGCCGACCTCATCTAGTTTGAAAAAATTTTATTGACATGTAAAAGTGTTTGTACAAACCTACTTACAAAAATAAATCATTTATCATTTTATCAGCCATTTATTTAATTCTATGTACAGAGGCGGACTTAACCCTTTACCGCATAGGAAACCATATATGGTTTGACATGTTTACAGTTTATTTTACTCTAAAAAAATAAAAAACTAGCGTATAAATACTAATAGGGTTTGTTTTTCATATCATTAGCAATAATAAAACACAACTATTTTGTCTATCATCACATACCACTTGGAAATAAAAAAAAATAAAAAAAATACACTCTAAAATTAATTCTGAAGCTTTAATAAAGACATTAACATAAAAAAAAAATTGTCACTTATTTAATATATCATGCAGTAAAGGGTTAATACTATAGGCATCTTCTACCAGTCAACCTTTGGGTAGAGTGCAGAGACAAACAGTGGTCGGTTATCCTCTATCACAGGCGGTTTTAAAAAAAGAAATCGCCAACAAAGACATCTACTACTGAGCAGAGAGCAATTACTGTAGCCGTGACGAAAAGGTTAATGCCGATATCAGACAATTCACTCAAGTGAAGTGCAGGTTCATTTTATTTCATTCCACGTTCACACAACACTGACAGAGTTATATGGGAAAGAACGTTTATCTGCTGATTTAATTTTTTTCGGTCATTCGGTAGGCGAGTGAATGCTGGCTTGTACCGAAATTCAACCTTGTTGGATCGGTTCACTAATATGTAAATTAATATTTGAATTTTGATTAAAAAAATGAACGAAATGTAAAGCATTCGATATCGGCTTATCTAAACAGCAAAGTTGTGAGCGGGTCGGAATGCCCTGAGCTTTTAATTACCCAAGAGGAACCCACAAGTAGGAACTCTTGGGTTCTCTTGGGTACTGTTGGGTTTTGTTGGGTTCTAGTAGCGACAGTCCAGCAGTGGACGTCTTTCAGCTGATGACAGTCTGCGTTGAAAACTTGAGCATCAATGTTCACCTTTATACCTATTATGCTGGTGACATCATAATGACAGTACTGATTCAGATGCCAACATGTAATAATGACGCATTCGCCCAAAATTGTTGATTGTAACCTGTGGGTATTGTGGTGGGGTGACGAATTAGTGAGAATTTAAAATACTCACTAATTCGTCACCCTACCACAATCGTTTATAAATACTTTACAACAATTATAGGGTTTTTGCCTAGTACAATGTATTCGATATAACTTTCATTTAGTGATGAGCAAAATTGGTCTTTGTCTTGCAGTCTCGGTCTTGGTCTTGCAAAAATTTTATATAAAAAAAAAACAACCGACTTCCAAAAAAACACTACAAAGTGAAAAATAATTTTAATTTTGGAAGTCGGTGTCGTTGGTTCCGCATTTTGGTTTTTTGACACCGACTTCCGAAATTAAAATTATTTTTCACTTTGTAGTGTTTTTTTGGAAGTCGGTTGTTTTTTTTTTATATAAAATTTTTTATTTTTCACTTTTTAGTTATATCTACCCCAATCAAATTCATATAAACACTACTTGCTATGTAAATATCAGTGACAGGAAGCTGCATCTGCGTTTATAGGGTACAGACGTGATGTTATGTTGTGCAATTGCGTAAACAATGCATACATATGCGATAGCAGCAATCGCGGTTGTTTTACTGGTATTAATTATTATTATAATAAAAAAAAAATTATAACCTTTGTAGTGAGTACAGGCGTGATATTATGTTGAGTGATGGTGTAAACAATGCTTAGATATGCTATAGCAACAATCGCGGTTAATCTGCTGTTATTTATTGAAGAGTTCCCCCGATTTCTACAAGATCCCATCATCAGATATTGAAATGGTGACAATGGGACCACACGGGAAGCACCAGCTTTCAAATAAAAAATGAATCATGAAAATCGGTTCACCCAGTCGGTTATTATGAGGTAACAAACATAAAAAAAAAAAAAAAAAAAAAAAAAAAAATACAGTCGAATTGATAACCTCCTCCTTTTTTTGAAGTCGGTTAAAAAAGCAAGACCAAGACCAAGACCAAGACTATCTACACACTAGCAAGACCAACACCAAGACCGCACAAGCAACACCAAGACCAATACCAAAACTGTCCCAGTCTTGGTCTTGGTCTTGCTTTGCTCATCACTACTTTCATTACAGTGTTATTCACGCATTTAAATAGCGCCAGGTAACAGACGAGGTATGAGTATGTGATGCCGAGGGAAGTGTTAGGTATGAAACTGAGAAAAGGTCGAGACAAAAACCTAAGAAAATAAGGTTTTATGTATGAGAGCTTTATGAGTTTTAGCAGGAGCTGGTGAATTGACCACCCTTTTGCTTTATCTACACTAATATTATAAAGAGGAAAGATTTGATTGTTTGTTTGTATTGAATAGGCTCCGAAACTACTGGACCGATTTGTAAAATTGTTTTACCATTAGAAGCCGACATTATCCCTGATGAGCATAGGCTACTTTTTACCGCGGGAAAATGCTTCATTCCTACGGGAAAACGGGTAATAGGATTTAAACGGCGGGAATTCCGAATTCTACGCAAACGAAGTGGCGTTGATGAATAATTTAAAAACAATCAATGTTCATTATGTTCATCATTGAAACAAGAAAAGTACAGACGCCAGCACATCAAGCTACTACAATCTGTCAGATTTCTTTAATAGATTTTCAACTTTTCGCTAAAGCATAAGGTTCAAAGTTGTTTGGGAAAATCTGACAGTTTCGGGTAGCTTGAGGTGCTGGCGTCTGTACATTTGGTACTAAAGAAACAGATATATGAGACTGGCTGGATCTCTGGCTCCGCCAAGGGCTATCCAGCTTTGGTTTTCACATTTTTTTTTTCATATATTATTTTATTTTATTTATTTTGGAAAATAAACAGTTACACACTACAGTAATATACAAACAATTCATACAGAGTGAGCAAGTGTATAACCCACGACATTTTCCACGGATTATAGTAAATCGTATGTATGTGTTTATAACCTATTTATGTATTTGTCTAGTTTTTTTTTTCTTTTTATCATCGTCGTGTCAACCAATGCACCTGCCATCTGATCTCTTCACCGCCCTTGGTTGATTGGTAGAGAATGCCTAAGGCATTAAGTCCGCCTTTGTACCTTCTGTGCGAAAAGTTTAAATAAATAAATAAAAACTTTTTTAAAGCTAGATTCACATACGCAAAATGCGTGTTTGGAAGTTTCGTTGCTGACACCAGTCCGATAAACTATACTCATAAAAAAACCGGCCAAGCGCGAGTCGGATTCGCGCACGAAAGGTTCCGTACCACTATCTATAAAAACGGCAAAAAAATCATGTCTGTTGTATGGGAACCCCCTTAAATATTTATTTTATTCTGTTTTTTAGTATCTGTTGTTATAACGGCAACAGAAATACATCAGCTGTGAAAATTGCAACTGTATAAATATCACGGTTCATGAGATACAGCCTGGTGACAGACGGACGGATGGACAGCGGAGCGGGAGTAATAGGGTTCCGTTTTACCCTTTGGGTACGGAATCCTAAAAATCACGAACAGGGTGAAAAATTTAAGTAATTACAGTGAAAGAAAATTATATGTATAAATGGAGATGAGCTATCTTAATTAGGTCCCATGCACTAGCTATACGAAACACAGTCAAAATCAAGCTGTTGCTAACACATTAACCGTTTTAGTTAAATCGCCTTCTCTCCTTGGCGATTTCTCGTAATTAAAAACAGCGACAATCAATGTCTGAAACTTGTCAAAATGTAGGGAAATTAGAGGTATTTTTGACAGATTGAGACAGATCTGACTGAACGTTTTATAAAATTTCGAAAATTACCTTCCAGCCGGTCGATTCTGGAAAAATCTCACCGTGATAACTTAGGTGAAGTGACTTAGAGTGAGCTGTGAGTCATGCTGATGCTAGGGATTGACATTATTGACGACTCACTTCACCTTTGTTTTCACGGTGACATGGTTACAGAATCGCACGGCTGGACTGCATTCGCTATACCTATTGTTCAATTTACCTAGTTTCATTGAATAATTCTGATATAGAAACTCGGAAACAGTACAGTAAATGACACATAGATATTTTTCTTCCGTTTGACTTTCAGCTTTACATAATTTCAGGCGTCATTACGTCAGAATCACTGAAAGTACGTCACAATCAAAGTGAGCTAGGAGCTGTGTGGGACGCTGTTTTTGTATGCTAGTTTATTTCATTAAATAAATACGTCAGAGACCTGAGTATCGTGGCACAATTTAAAGTCTAGTAGTGGACTCGATTGCAGAACTTTATTAATGAACATTGTATAGCAACGCTCTGAGAAGACAGAGAACCATTTAGATTTTTTTTTTTAATCTTTCAAAATTACTATTAGGTATATGTTACTATTCTATAGGTGACTTTTTACTGATTATTTATTTATTTATTTTATTCTTTATGTACACACAGTTAAAAACATATGGACATGTAATAATTTCAGTGCCAAGTTACTGGTCATTTCTTAAGAAATTTCATCCAGCAGACCTGCGAAAAGAGAAGTAAAAAATTAATGTAGACAATAGTGTGTGAGAACACGAAGAGAAAAATATGAATCTGTGAAGTGTAAAACTAAAAAAAATATTTAGATTTTATTTTGATTTAGAAAATTATTTTTATATTTGTTTAAATAGCTATTAACCTCATAATATTTTTGCATGCTTTATAGGCAGAATGTACACGGACTGTAACATTAACTGTCAAACAATCTAGCATTACTTGTTAAACGTATTTATTTAAGAATATGTTATTTTTTTGCATTATATACGACGTGTAACGTTAAATGCGCAAAACCTCAGACACCCCAACTGATTTTTAATTCAATTGACCTATTTCAGAGAGAAAATAAGTCATTAAAAAAATTGTAAAGGTTTTATGTGCTGTTTTAGTTTTACTGGCCATTCTGATCGTTTCTTGCGTCTGCGACGACGCTTTACCGAGGGAGGAGTCGTCACCGGGCCGCTGCGCCGCGCTGACATTGGCTTGCTTGACCTATTAATAAATAGACACGGCAACGTTTTTAATGAAGATTTTTTGAAAAATGTGACTTATATTAAAAAGTGGTTCAATTATTGTGCTCGTTATTCTGATCAAACTATTTTCAGGTTTTGCGCATTTAACGTTACACGTTGTATTTAATATTTTAGTTTATGCAGTCACAAATTCAAATTCTCCTTTTTTTGTTCTCACACACTATTGTCTACATTTCTTTTTCATTTCTCCTTTCGCAGGTCTGCTGGAAGAAATTTCTTAAAAAATAAGCAGTAGGTACAGACGCCAGCACATCAAGCCACTACAATCTGTCAATTTTTTTAAACAGATTTTCAACTTTATCGCTAAAGCATAAGGTTCAAAGTTGCCTGGGAAAATTTGACAGTTTCGGGTAGCCTGATGTGCTGGCGTTTATACTACAAACCTTTATGTACCTTAATAAAATTTATCATTTATATATTTATTTATTTATAGATAGGTAATTGGGTTCGGCCTTTAATGAAACCTTATTTGAATTAAGAATTGGAGATCATTTTCAAGGTAAGGAAAAACAAACTAAATGTCATAATCAATAAAGTTCAAATTCCATTGCAACGAAAACTTCTTAGGACATTTCTGTTACAAATAGTCACTCAAAAATCAACTTAGAATACATTACACTAAAATAGATAACTGCCGTGCGATTCTGTAACCATCTCACCGTGAAAACTTGGGTGAAGTGAGCGTGGAGTGAGCTGTCATTAGGGATTAACACTATTGACACTGCTCACTTCAAGCTCACTTCACTTATGATTTCACGGTGAGATTTTTACAGAATCGACCGGCCGAATATGTGGCGATGAAAGGTAAATTATTTGAGCCTATTAACAATTAACAATAGTAAAATTAACATCGACTTCGAGGAAAAACCAACTCTATAGAAAATTCTACACCTTACTTTAACCAAAACTAAGAGAATTCATGAGAAAGAGGATACTCGTACACCATTTTGTCTTCAATTTGATCCAATAATGTCAACTATGGGACGACCGTCTACGAGGCAAGACCGTCTGCGAACAATAATTTACGTTATTGAATAGATTTGCAGCTTTCTTTGGCTAAGGTCAACTTCCACATACTTTATTGAAAACTAAATTGAAATAAAAAATAGCCAAAGAAAGCTGCAAATCTATTCAATAACGTAAATTATTGCGCGCAGACGGTCTTGCCTCGTAAACGGACTTCCCAAAGTTGACCTTACTTTGTTCTGATCGACGTTATACTAATCATCTTTAAACTATGTCGGGGTCGGCTTCTGCAGGTGAATACCAGTATTTTACATGGAGCGATTGCCTAACCAGCACAACCCAGTTACTGAGCAACATGATACCCTTCGGCAAGACTGGTGTACTAATCGTCTTATGAGGAGAATAATAATGAATCTCCCGGATTTAAATACTTTTTAATATTTAAATATTTTCCTTAATATCATGATAATTAAATTGAGGGGCCCGTGGCTAAATAATAACAGCCGCACAGGCTACGCTTGCCGCGGTTGGTCCGTGAATGGGTGGCCATCTTCACATATTAAGACCCCTCCGTGCCTCGGAAAGCACGTTAAGCCGTTGGTCCCGGCTGTCATTCCTGGATCTTTGACAGTCGTTACGGGTTGTCAGTAGCCCGAAAGTCTGACAACCAGTCTTACCAAGAAGTATCGTATTACCCAGTAACTGGGTTGTGGAGGTCAGATAGGCAGTCGCTCCATGTAAAATACTGGGACTCAGCTGCATCCGGTCAGACTGGAAGCCGACCCCAACATCGTTGGGAAAAGGCTAGACAGATGATGACTCATAAATGTTGCTTATGTTGCTAACCACAACTTGACCTTAAGCAACATTTATGAATAAAGGCATAAAATACGCTACGTGACGTTTAAACGTCACTTAACTTTAATCATCGCTTATAAATAAACCTCTAAATTACAGGCAAAAAATCCTAAACCAAATCTTAATAAAAACAATAGACATTCGCTAGAACACGACCGTCATTTCGAAAGTCTGGAATAGAATAGCAAAAATAGCTCCGTACTAGTTTACATTCCATGCGGTTACGTCATCGGCCGGGTATTAAAATAAACCATATTATTTTGGATTAGGTTGCCAGCAGACTTATCAATAAAATGGGTTGGTGTTAATGTACCTATTCGTAAGGATTGAGTTAGTTTTGCGGGATTTTTGGGACTGTCGTTATAATTATTTGTCTTTTGGAAATAATTATCACTGATCCTCTGAAAACTTTTTGCGGCTTCAATGGTGGACACTTTTTTAAATGAATGAACCTATAAAAAGTTTTTGCGCTTCTAATGATGAACACTTTTTCTAAAATTAATATAATAAGTTGTTTTAAAAATATTTCTTTGGTTGAGAATGCATCTTTTAAGAAAACTATTTTTTGTTTTATGTACGTGTGGTGTGAGGGCCACTTTGTTAAAACTCTTTAAAAATGTGCTTAGGATTTAGTGAACATTCCCAAAGAATTGTGAAAGTTGGAATCAGATTTTGTGAAAGTCAAATAACTGAATTATGGACAGAGTTGGGCCCTCAGTTCTAACATAGAGGATTGAGGGCCCACCTGAACCTGATAAACTATGGACACTACAGAAAAAGTCTTTATGCCAAAATCTAAGCTAATGCCAAACAAAATTTGTGTAAAAAAGATATTATCGCAAAACACTGTCCTACTTTGTATACCTTCGTACAAAATGGGCCCTCAATTCGCTTACACGTAAAAGTGTATTACGCAAATAAAATGAAATCATTAACTTACAGCTACTGTTTGAAATCCTACATGCTCATAAATAAATTGTGAAAATTTGTGAAAGCAAGAACAGCCGGTCGATTCTGCAAAAATCTCACCGTGAAATCATAAGTGAAGTGAGCAATTAATAGTGTTAATCCCTAGCGAATGACAGCTCACTCCACGCTCACTCCACCCAAGCTTTCACGGTGAGATGGTTACAAAATCGGACGGCAGGTCACCACATATTGTTGTTTGAAAGTTATGACCTTGATGAAATTCGGGCCCTCAGTCCTCCATTTCTTTTGTCTTCGTTTTATTACGCTTATCGTATGAAAGATAAGACAAATACAAAATTGTCTCTTTTTGTGAAAAAAATTGTGCAACCAGACCTCTGGTACCCTTTTTTTAATGTCTCATTATTTTTGTAGGTTTCGAGAAAAAAATAAATTCTATTATATACCGTATTATCCGTCACAATGTTCCCACTGCCGGGACTCAAGCTTCATCTCTGTGAGAGGGAGTGGGCCATAGATTACCACGCAGACCCAGTGTGGGTTCGCATTATTAATCTTGGCTTCTGCCGGGGTCCTAAGGCACCTGTCCCACCGCCGAAGAGGAAGCGACTAGCTAGAGCGACGTTTGACTTCAAGATTATATATCCCTGCCAGCACTTTTAATCACTTTCGGCGTAATTATGGCAATTATGTACTTTAAAAAACACGGAACACAGCACACTCTCAAACAAGCAATAGTACATTGTTCACCGAGAGGAGAAAGTGACCGATTACCGTCGAGGGTGTCGTTTGAAGCTCGAGCCGTAGGCGAGGGCTTTAAAACACCCGAGATCGGGAATCGCACTTTCTCTCGAGTGATACATAGTGCTTTATACTACACCTACGAGGAAAATAAAAAACGAAATCTTTATTTTACTTTCTACGAAAACTGAATCCTCAAACAACACACAAATTGGAAATGGCGCCAATGGCGTCTGCAATTTTCACATGTTCTTTTTTCAAATTGTTTATCCTGCCGCCGCAGGGTCGCACTGCCAGCCTGACACCATCCAACACACAGCTAGTGGCCAGTGTCATTTTGCGAACTTGGAGATAAAAACTCACTGCAAAAACTTTTTGACTTTTGATATTTAGGCTACCGGCGCATAGTCTTACCCAAAATTAAAAAAGAAAAACCACGTAAGAAATGGATTTTCATACACTTTTCTCTCCCGCTCAGATGCGTTTTCTCCCCGCATATTTGTTCGATATGCAATGACGTACCTACTTTCTACCGTAAATTTGATAAAGTATCAACGACTTTCCAAGCAGGTGTTGTATAAACGATTATTTCCGATTTCGGCCGCGCGCAGACTTATTTTGCGCGCACTCTATCAACGATTTCCTTGCTCAAGAAACTTACAAATTATTGTGGGTGACTCAGCAAAAGAGATAGATATATCAATAGTTAATCGCTGACTGTTCATCGCCCCGGCGAGCACTCGTTTGTCGCAGTGACAAGAGCTGTCAAAGTGAGTACTCGCTCAGCTACGCCCGTTTGGCGGGCAGAACACTCGCAGAGAGACTCACAGCATAATCAGTGTATCGTGTTCCACTGCTGGGACACAGGCCTCCTCTCGGTGAGAGGGAGTGGGCCGTAATCAGGGCCGTCTTTACCAGGGGGTGCAAGGGGTGCGTGGCGCCCGGGCGCAGGGTTTTAGGGGGCGCAAGCCAATCGTCTTATACCATGAGTAATCATAATCCGTTTTAAAAATTACTGAACAGATATTCATTACACCTTTAAAGATGTCGCCAATATTGTTTAAGAGGCACCAATATTGTTTATATATGCGTCATGCAGCTTTCGGCATATTCGCTTTGCGACTTGCGACGTGCAAGAACCTTATTACTAATGGCATCGGACCATTCATTACACCTTTAAAGATGTAGGCACCAATATTGTTAATATATGCGTCATGCAGCTTTCGGCATATTCGCTTTGCGACTTGCGATGTGCAAGAACCTTATTACTAATGGCATCGGACCATTCATTACACCTTTAAAGATGTAGGCACCAATATTGTTTATATATGCCTCATGTAGCTTTCGGCATATTCGCTTTGCGACTTGCGACGTGCAAGAACCTTATTACTAATGGCATCGGACCATTCATTACACCTTTAAAGATGTAGGCACCAATATTGTTTATATATGCCTCATGCAGCTTTCGGCATATTCGCTTTGCGACTTGCGACGTGCAAGAACCTTATTACTAATGGCATCGGACCATTCATTACACCTTTAAAGATGTAGGCACCAATATTGTTTATATATGCCTCATGCAGCTTTCGGCATATTCGCTTTGCGACTTGCGACGTGCAAGAACCTTATTACTAATGGCATCGGACCATTCATTACACCTTTAAAGATGTAGGCACCAATATTGTTTATATATGCCTCATGCAGCTTTCGGCATATTCGCTTTGCGACTTGCGACGTGCAAGAACCTTATTACTAATGGCATCGGACCATTCATTACACCTTTAAAGATGTAGGCACCAATATTGTTTATATATGCCTCATGCAGCTTTCGGCATTTTCGCTTTGCGACTTGCGACGTGCAAGAACCTTATTACTAATGGCATCGGACCATTCATTACACCTTTAAAGATGTAGGCACCAATATTGTTTATATATGCCTCATGCAGCTTTCGGCATATTCGCTTTGCGACTTGCGACGTGCAAGAACCTTATTACTAATGGCATCGGACCATTCATTACACCTTTAAAGATGTAGGCACCAATATTGTTTATATATGCCTCATGCAGCTTTCGGCATATTCGCTTTGCGACTTGCGACGTGCAAGAACCTTATTACTAATGGCATCGGACCATTCATTACACCTTTAAAGATGTAGGCACCAATATTGTTTATATATGCCTCATGCAGCTTTCGGCATTTTCGCTTTGCGACTTGCGACGTGCAAGAACCTTATTACTAATGGCATCGGACCGTTTCATTGTTATGACCGCCATTAAAAAAAAAAAAATGTTGGAGCCGGCTGATTATCGCACCCCGGCGCCCAATATGCTTAAGCCGGCTCTGGCCGTAATACACCACGTGGGCCCAGTGCGGGTTGGTAGATGTCACATGTCTTTGAATTTTTAGTTCTAGGACACGCCGATATTCCTCATTTTTCTTCACCGTTTGAGAGCAGTGGTGAGGAAACAATTGACACTCGTAAGTCGTAAGTCGCGGCCGTTACCCCCTCTACTGGTTCATTGAGAGACTCACGCTTGGTACAGACGCCGGCACATCAAGCTAACCGAAACTGTCAAATTTTTCCCATCAACCTTAAACCTAATACTAATAGCGATAAAGTTGAAAATCTATTAAATAAATTAGACAGATTGAAGTAGCTTGATGTGTTGGCGTCTGTACATACTCAGGCCAGCGAGTAATCGCTAGTCGTTTTAAATTGCTAGCTCTACTCGTTTCTCGTTAATCGCCGGCGGTGGAACAAGTGCCTTTTAATTCGGTGTTCAACCCATTTACTTTTGTTTTAGTTGCCATGAAACGATTCAGCCTGAACTTTGAACTTTTAGAGTGGGATATTCGTGACACGTTAAAAGCTTTTCATGTTTGGTTGAGGGAATAATTTCAGTGATATCAGATATTGTGTTCTCGGCTTTCATTTAGTCAACTGTGCTAAATTATTTTGTTTCGACTGTATTCAGTTAACGCAAACAGAGATTTTAGAAGATTAATAATCATTTCATCAACATCATTTCATCATTCCATCATCATCATTTCATTTCATAATCATCATCATTTTTTCATTTCTGCGTGTCGCGGGTTCGTTTCCCGCACGGAACAAATATTTGTATGACCTACATGTATTTGTTCCGAGTCTGGGTGTTTTTCTATCTATAATATGTATGTATTTACAAAAAAAAAATTGTATATAAGTAGTTTATCAGCCATCTTGTTACCATAACACAAGCATTAGGTTGCTTAGCTTGGGACAAATGGTGCTGTGTGAAATGTCCAGGGATTTATTTATTTTATTTTATTTTATTTATTTGTTCCGACTTCTCAATAGAAAATCTCAAGTAGAAGGAATTGAAATAGCCATCTTATCTTAAATAAAATAATTTATTTCACATAAACCTACATGGGCACTTATGAAACGTCGGCAGCTAGGTGCACGGTTCACTTGGTCGTTTCCTATGGAGAAGAGCCGGCAAGAAACTCTATGGTTACTCTTTTAAAAATAATTGGCTTTTACATTGTTAACCCGTGAGAAGGCGCGCTATGAGCAATTTGCTCACACAAAAATCTAATTCAAAAATTTTTTGTCTTTCCCATGCCACACCAATTCAAGCACTTAAGTACCTTCCTAAATATTCACCCCCTCTCCCCTGACGCAATTCTCGATCCGCTCAGTGGCGTTGCGACCGCGCAGCAAGGCGTTTGTGGAGGCCATGTACCAACGTGCGGCAATTTGCTCATCACGCGCCCAGCAATTACTTTGCACCGAACATGTAAAATACATGTTTTCAGTGTGTTTCGAGAGGCACATTAGTGTAGATTTAATGGATGAATAACACTTTTTAGTTTTTGTTATGGAACAGTTTTTATTGTGATTTTTATGAAACGTGCCAAAAAAATTAATTAATACTAGGTTGTTTTGTTATTTGCGTTAGAAGTTGCTATTATGTTCAATAGTTTTGATTAAAATACTTGTTTTCTTACTTACTAAACCTTGTGTTATTTATTTAAATACATTATAAGCCAATAAATATAGAAACACTAAAAATATAAACATTTTATGATAGTGTGAGCAATTTGCTCGCACGCGCCTACTCGTGTAAGAAAATTAGGCGCGCCTTCTCACGGGTTAAAAGCTAAACCTATTAACAGTCATCATCATCTGCCTAGCCTTCTCCCAAACTATGTTGGGGTCGGCTTCCAGTCTAACCGGATGCAGCTGAATACCAGTATTTTACATGGAGCGACTGCCTATCTGACCTCCACAACCCAGTTACTGGGTAATACGATAACCCTAAGTAAGACTGGTTGTCAGACTTTCGGGCTTCTGACTACCCGTAACGACTGTCAAAGATCTACGAATGACAGCCGGGACCAACGGCTTAACGTGCTTTCCGAGGCACGGAGGGGTCTCGGTATTTAAAGATGGTCACACATCCACAGACCAACCGCGGCAAGCGTAGCTTAACCTATTAAGAATGTAATTTAAAAAAAAAATCAAATGACAGTGTTAATAGGTATGAGAGGACAGTGAAGGCCCGTCAACAAGTACCAGCCGTGCGATTCTGTAACCATCTCACCGTGAAAACTTGGGTGAAGTGAGCGTGGAGTGAGTCGTCAATAGTGTCAATCCCTAGCATCAGCATGACTCACAGCTCACTCTAAGCTCACTTCACCTTAGTTATTACGGTGAGATTTTTCCAGAATCGACCGACTGGTACTAAATAAAATAGAAAATGGTTGAAACGATGAATAGATTTTTTAATATTTTGTGAATGTGTGAAACATTCACAAAATATAAAAGAATGTATAGAAAAAAAAAATAAGGAGATGGGCTGGATTTCTAACAAGGAAACCTCGCGAGGTGTCCCTCACCGATTTAGTTGCGGCTTTACTATAATAATGTACAGACGCCAGCACATCAAGCTACTACAAACTGTCAGATTTCTTTCATAGATTTTCAACTTTAGTGCTAAATCATAAGGTTCAAAGTTGACTGGGAAAATCTGACAGTTTCGGGTAGTTTGATGTGCTGGCGTCTGTACATGAAAAATGATGAAATACGTATTTTTTCTTTTTTGCTAACAATGTTTTAAACAGGTGAAAATCAGCCTCAAAGTTCGTACCCCAAAATGATGGTTTGCAGTTTTCACATATTTCTAATAATTTTTTTCCAAAATGACTTTAATCATTAAAAAGAGCATAAAAAATTATGAAAAATACCTTTATTCACATATTTATAAGAATTGTGGATATACATTTTTTTTTATATAAAAATAACAAAAAATTCATAACTCAAAAACTATTTATTATTTTTTAATGAGACCAATTTTAAATCTTATAAATGTGTGAATAAAGGTATTTTTCATAATTTTTTTATGCTCTTTTCAATGGTTAAAGTCATTTTTTTATCAGATATAGGTATGTGAAAACTGCAAACCATCATTTTGGGGTACGAACTTTGAGGGTGAATTTCACACCTTTAAAATGTTTGGTAGCAAAAAAAAATATGTATCCCATCATTTTTCATTATAGTAAAGCCGCAACTAAATCGGTGAGGGACACCTCGCGAGGTTTCCTTGTAAGTGAAGAAGAATCAACAAAATAAAATCACTATATACTTTCATAATAAGAAAATTGTATTTAATAGTTTCATTAAAATATCGTCACAGATGTCCAGTTTGTTCACGTACAAACATTAAAAACAAATAATTTATTAGACATACACAGTTCTCTTACAACCATCTTGTGCGTTGGTTTTAAATAAACATTAACAAGTACTTAAAAACTAGTAATCTCATAATATAAAGTAAGAGATTCGATGTTATCAAAACAAAGATTCATATTGCTTTAAGTAAATTAAAATAGAAAACTAATTACATGAAGTATGTGTTACTTAAAGTTAAAATTCAACAACTCTGTAAAAATTCTAGAAAAGGCGTCTATTTTGTACAAATTTATTTTTTTAGTTCTATCTAATAATCTCAAAGATCACTTAGTGTACAGAGATCTTTTAAGGCTTGGCTTGGGGTATGACTTCAGTACCTACAATCTTCTGTCATTTAAAGAGCTACCAATGCCAATCAAGATAATTATACAGGGCGCAAAAGACCCTTCAAACCGTCATCTACGCATTCTTTTCTTACATGAAACTAAGGGTGCGTTCCGAGTTGCATTGTAATCGATTTGAGCGTGCTAAAACCCATACCGAATTAGCGTTAGCGCGATAACGATGTCCCGTGAATCGTCACCATAGATGACATCATGACATGCGCCATCTTGAAATAATATCACCGTGAGCGCTGTCAAAAATGACAGTTGTGCTGTTTTGTTTTGAGTCGCATCATATCTTTAAACTAACGTGGCATTTTCGAAATTGTGCTTCTGGCTACAGTTGCCACCTAACCTAAGAAGAAGACTAAATGTTTGGTGAATACACAAAGAAATAGGTACTGTATTATCGTTTTGACATTAAGTGAGCACTGTGCGCGCGTTCACGAGCGTTCCGAATTTTTGACAGATCTCAGCTGTCCTAATCGTAATATCTAAATCGGAACGCATGTGAGATGATGTGAAGGCGGGCTGTGAGCGATTATAGCTAATTCGGAATGCGGCCTAAATAACTTTATTCAAAAATAATTACTGGGAAACGGCTTTTATATAAAGTGTGAAAATTGGCTGTTTACGGTAGAGCTTATGGGTGCAAGCAAGTGCAGCGGTAGTAGTTAAAACTAGTAAAAAAGCGTGAAGAAAGTAATAAAAATTCTTCAATATCTCCGTAGCCATAAGGTGTCCAGGTATGGTCCAGTACAAAAAAAATCATAATAACGGGAAGAGCAAGTGACTCTCGGTTTTGCTGTCTCCAGTGAGGCGGCGAGCCTCTTTGCCGGATTGCCGCCATGGGATCTAGAGGCAAAAGTCCTCGCCCACATGTGGGAGTGGCACGAGGAGGCAAAACGCCCCTTTATTCACGCAGAAAAAAGTAGCTTCACAAACAAATAAACTCACTTTTTGTTCTTAAGTCTATTGAAGTTGTATGAACACTTTAAGCGATAAATATAAAAACCAGACAAAATTGTTTTATAAAATGAATATGAAAATTGCTTCCTAAATAGCGTCATACACCAACCACAGCCAACCATACTATTTACTACAGATCTCAAAGCATATGTTTTTTTACGGGTTAATATTAACAATAGTCTAGAGAATATCCTCATAAGGCACTGAAATCCTTGTAATGTTATGTACAATGTATCTTATGTACATTCTGAAGGCACTAACCACAGGTCTATACATAATCAATTATATTTAAATGAATTAAAATTAAAATTAGTACTTACTCTAGTTGGAAGACTTTATCTAACAGATATGTACAATCTTGCATACAAAACATGTCTTTTTTAAACAAAACTACAAAAACTATACTAGACCTAATGTACTTTTTGATTTCAAAATATCTGCTAACGACCATCGTTAGAAAATCCATTATGTAAAAGACTATTACAAACATTGTCTTTAACAAATTGACTTTTAAAATATATGTTGTTATTTTATTTTTATTTATTTCTATCTCACGAAGCGACGCGCGCTTTTCTTGTGGTTATCAAGTGTACGAACACGCTGCAAATGTGTGTGAAAGCGAAGGAGCTCTCGGTACCGTCTGAGACAATGGCACTCACACTTCTGACTTCGACACTATCTCGGACAGTACCGAGAACTCCTGCGCTTACACTTAATAAAAATAATGTAACCCAGACTTGAAAAACATCACTGGATTAACTTTCCATATTGTAAACAACTTGCCAAAAACGATTCAGACCTTAAAATTTATAATAAAATTAATCAGTCTCGGTATGAGAAAAGTTCTTTTACAACCTTTAGTTTCTTGTGCACCAGATCTTAAAACTACATACCTAAATTAGCTGCCATTATTACAAATATCTTAAATTAAAATCGTTCATGTTCGCGAAACGACTCTGCGTTGACTAAAGTTCAAATCACTACAGCTGCAGAATATATTGTTTGATTTACGAGTATAATTAAAAATATATATCAAGAATTGGACTATTGTATCATCTGGAGGTATTGGTTCTCTTCATAAAACGAAGATAGGGAGGTTTGCAGGTCGTTTACAACCATATTGTCACCACCCTGCAAAGGATGGGTACTACTCGACACCATCTCTGAACTCTTCCAATTTTCACAACTTTCAACATACTCTAGCGTTCTCTGATACGTTTCTTGTCTCATAGTATTCGCATTTTGATTCTTCTTATTATTTCTTCCATTATTTGCTTCTATTTGGGACTGGGAGATGTCCCAGACTTGGACTTCACTCGTTGGGTTATTTTGACTTCGCAAACTGTTCATACTGCAGTCTGTTTGCTGTTCACTTTTCATCTGATTCTGATTCGGATTCACCGGTACCCTCGCTCCGTTTATTGGTTTTTGACTCCCGGTAGACATGTTGAGAGAATTCTGCACAGATTTCTGCATGTTGTGCTTATTGAATTGGTTTCCTGGGTAGTCCCATTGGTTGTAAGGCCTCTGATGGTTGTAATACTGATTGTTATTCAGCATCGTTTGATTGTACTGGTGGTTGTTCTTCGGAGGGGGTGGTCCCATCACATTCGCAGCGTTCACAACCGAATTATATGGCGGTGGTTGAGGGTACTGCATGTTCTGACTGTATTGAGGATTCTGGATCGCAGGACATTGTGTCTGCTGCTCACAGTAGTTGTTCATCGTTCCTCGACTCATGTTTCCACTATTGTCTACACTCATTACTGACGATCTTGACATTTGCAGCGGATGCATCTGGTTGCTTTGGTTTGCGTAACTCACTGGTTGGTAATTCATCTGGTTGGTGTACACCATGTTCTGGTTACTCATCTGATTCATCACCATCTGGTTCTGGTTGTATTGTTGCATCATCTGGTACTGCTGCATATTTTGACTTCTCATCACGTTTTGATTTTGCACGGGATAAGGCGGAGCTTGGTTATAACTCTGATTATGATATTGGCTCATGTTATTTCTATTCGGCACCTTTGCGTTACAATTTCTGTTGTTCATATAATTTGGATTGACTCCTATTTGAGGACCTTGGTTCATATGAGCCTGGTTCATGTTCATCATTTGATTTTGATTCTGAACCTGCTGATTCATCGACATGTTCGAAATGTTTTGTACCATGGGACTAGTCATACCTTGTCCCATTGGACTTTGTAGCCCAGGATGCATAGGACTTGGCATGCCATGGCTATGCGGGCTGGCTATATTTTGACCCATCGGGCTCGCCATGTTGACCATAGGACTAGCCATGTTCTGCGACATGGGACTGCCAATGTTGTTGTGTCTAGGACTCATCATCATTTGATTTGGCATTTGTGGACTCATTAAGCTTTGCATGCTTTGTGGGCTCATGGCGTTGTGTTGAGGAGACATGACGCTCAACACACTTTGTGGACTCATGACGTTATACACACTTGGAGGACTCATCACACTATGAGGAACATTATGAGGACTCATGACACTTTGAGGAACATTATGAGGACTCATGACACTTTGAGGACTCATAGCGCTATGTGGAAGGCTCTGAGGACTTAGCATGCTGTGCGGTAAGTTCTGAGGACTTAAAACATTTTGACTCATGACTACAGTCTTAGGACTTATCGCGTTCTGTTTCTGAGGTAATGGGTTTGCTCGCATCCTATTCGTCTGTTCCGTTTGATTCGCCGTCATTGTTTGCAATGACTGCAATGGATTCGTAGAAACGTTACTTGAAGGCGGTTTCGTGTACTCCTTCTCACATTTCTCTGTGACAACTTCTGGTATGACTTGCTCCTGTAAAGGAGTACCTTTATCGTCGGGTGACTTCGAGTTGAGTAAAGAGCCACTGTTACCCGACATACTAACGTCTAAAGATCTTAAATCGACTGGAATATCACTTATGTTGAGATCACTTCCTATGGCACCTAAGTTTTTGAGTAGAGAATCGTCACTGGTGGCTACGTCACTGATTTTGTCACTGGAATTGTTCGTGTTGGGGACGTCACTAGCTGTATTGTCTTTGGTAGCACTTTCCTTGTCTTTAGGGGTTTCCGGCTCAGGTTGGTTGGTGGATTCAGTTTTAGCTGGTGTTACCGATTCCGTTGCCAATATTGATTGGTTAAGATATTGCATCATTTCATCTGGTATTACCAGCTTATTCTCCACCATTTCACCTTCGGCAACCTGAAATGTGGAAACATCATTTTAGCCAAATGTTACAAAGACACAAAGGTATTTGTTGGTACGGTAAGAAAGAAAACTTCATGAAAGCATTCACTTCTTGGTGATCTTAAATATTCTGTTTAGTTTAAGTGGTAATCCCTTACCTGTTCCAGATTGACCTCCTGGTTGGGGTGATGGACCTGCGCCGTGGTGATGACCACAGTGGTGGTGGAGTTGGAGCGAGACTCCTTGTACGTCACCGTGTCCTGGTCATCTTCTGTCTTGAACGGAAATGGAGCGTCGCCCTGGAAGAAGAAGCACATTTAGTTTATGATCTTTATCACTCTGATGGCAGTAAATTAATTACAACACTAAATGAAATTGGTGGATACGAAGTAGAACACATTAAAACATCTTGTTTCAACTCTCAATATACATAATTTCGGAATCTTATTAGCTTTTGGAGAAGCTTAGAGTTTGCCACCATTTTTCACTATATGTCAAATCCCTAAGTAATAATCTGCAGCTAGGACATGAGCTGCTTTCAGTGATAGTATTGGGACAGTTCAGTTTGGCTGGATAAACCTAGGCAGCCATGTCCACTATCAACTTAACTAATTGGTACTTTAACGGTTTAAACGCGTAAAATAATTATAATAAAAAAAAACTCACCGCATCATCAGTCCCACAAGGGTACTGCTGGTATTGCGCCTGATCGCTCAAGTTGGACTGTTCTGACAGTCTCCTGGCTTCCTCCTTCACTTGCACGTTGGGGTCCAGCTCCAACGCCAACTCCTCAGCCCTGACTTCCGAACAGGTCACTCCTCGGAGGAGTACAGCCTGTAAGAGATGTCGGTTAATAAATGTTCTGTCTATCAAGCAAAAAATTTTGTATTTGTAACTGGAGAAACGTGAGTGTCCCCAAAGGGATAGACAAAGCATATTTATACTCTATCTATCCCTTCGAGTTGTACAGGCATCATGTTATGCTGTAGAATTACTTTCTGATGATCTAACAACTGGTATAGCTTAGTACTACTACACAATTGAGCTTCGTCATTGAGTCCACTTCATTTATTTGCAAAATCTCCGCAATAATGGATTTCTATCTAGGATTAATAGATTCAAGATATACGTTTTTTTTTTAATTTTATTTTTTTACTGCTGAATGCCCCCCCCCCCCCCCCGCTCTTGGCCTCGATCAGGCCTGATGGACAGCGATGGATTAGGTCTATGATGGAACGAGCGTACCCAGAAGATGCCTAAGGCACTGAAACTCCCATGCATCGACAAAACACAGCAGGTTTCGTGACGCCGGACTCCAGTCGGAGGGTAGTCGCAAACCAGGCGGGCGTTAGCCCTACCACCGCAAGGGAAGAATTGGCCAGTCAAATAGGGTGTTGGGTGTGACTGTCCAGGATACGCCGAGCGCTCGGTTCAGTTGAGTAACTGGCGGAACAAACTGCGCTACACGAGGAGGCTTCTTCATGCATCTAAATATATAATGTACACATGCCTGATTGCCTTGCGATGTTCTGACGGCCTGCACTGCGGCGAGCGCTGAGGATGGCGCCGGTGCATAACCCACACACGACACTTGACTAGATCTGAAATTTAAGGATTTAGTAAGTAATGTGTTTATCTGGCTGGATGTAGGATTTTTTTTTAATGTCGTTCGAGATTTAAGGACGATTTCCTGCAAGCAAACGCTCATAAATGGCTCATAGAAATGAAGAGAACAAATGCAGATCTGTCTGAACCGTACATTTGCGGGTATTTGGATGTGAGAGGACGAGGGGTTGTTCTATATGGTGTATATAATAAAGAGTATTCCATTCTGTACACAGCCGTGCCATTCTGTAACCATCTCACCGTGAAAGCTTGGGTGAAGTGAGCGTGGTGTGAGCTGTCATTAGCTAGGGATTAACACTGTGCTCACTTCACTTATGATCAGTCGTCGGAGTAGGTAGAGCTGTTTGGGGTGAATGACCGCAAACATTGATGTGAACATGGATATGCCTCTGAAATCTCGGAATTTTGAAATTGTCGATTGATTTAAGTGAGTTAATATGGGTTTTGAAAATTAAATTATATATCTAACTCGATCATCGCATTTTATTTATATTCCATGTCTTCAATTTACTATAGTTATATTTAAATGGATAATCCACTTTTATTGATTTATCAATAAAAGTGGATTATCTATTTAAATATAACGTCCCAATTAAGCACTGACAAAGGAAACAACTTAAATAGTTATAATGATAAATGATAAATGATAAATGATTTATTTTCTGTAAGTAGGTTTGTACAAACACTTTTACATGTCAATCATATTTTTTTAAACTAGATGAGGTCGGCGTTTCCTATCTGACTACTCTGAGAAGAAAGGCCGAAACAAACTCAGAGGTCACAGTCTCTTTTAAAGTCCAGACATAATCTTGGTCAGATCATGTGAAGACCATGTAGATTGGTGTCTGAAATGGTCTTTTGAGTAAAGAACCACACAGATTGAGCGGACCTGTCCAGTCAGTGCACGCATTTGTCAAAAATCGTGCAGCTCAACTCAGAACTTGAGGAGCCGTACGATTCGACGAACAATACCAATGAAAGGACATTTGGGTAGGCCGCATAAATTACTCAAACTGCCAGATCATGATTAAAACTAACTAAGAAGGAAAACAGAAAAAAGAAATGACCCACATAGTCTTCACACTCACAATAATAATAATAATAAAAAATAAGATACTTTACAAAGTAAATATCCATGTCATTGTTTATATAAAATTCATCAATGTCAATGTGTACATAAAAATCCGGACATAATCTTTGATCTTTGAGGACTATGTAGATTTGTGTCTGAAGTGGTCTTTTGAGGAAAGAACCACACAGATTGAGTGGACCTGTGCAGTCAGTGCACGCATTCGTCAGTAACCGTGCAGCTCAACTCAGAACTTAAGGAGCTCAACGATTCGACGAGTAATACCAAGGACAGGACATTTGTGTAGACCGCATAGACCGCTCAAAGTGCCAGACCATGATTAAAACGGAAACCCACATAGTCATCACATTCACAATAATTAAAATAATATAAGACTTCAAACAGTAAATGTTCATGTCATTCTGTATATAAATAGATATTTAGAAAGAGAAAAAACAAAAGTGTAAGTCAGCAAAAAATAAAAAAATAAACAACATTCACTGTCTAGACCTATTGGAGCAGCTCAATCCCAAGCTTTTTTGTCCTCAATATAGTCTTTTACAGTATAATAGGCTTTCTGGCATAGTTTTAACTTTATAAAAGATTTGAATTTATTAATGCTTAGTTCTTGAATGTGGCTAGGAAGTTTATTATAAAAACGTATACATTGGCATCTAAACGAGCCACCTATTTTCTTGAGCCTTGTTGTAGGAACAACAAATTTGTGTTTGTTCCTAGTATTTATGTTATGGATATCACTGTATTTTTTAAACAGATTAATATTTTTATGTGCATACAAAAGATTATCATAAATGTACTGAGAAGGCACAGTCATTATATTAATCTCTTTAAACTTGTCTCTGAGGGAGTGTCTAGGACTTAATTTATAAATAGAACGAATTGCCCTTTTTTGTAAAATAAAAATTGTCTGAATATCGGCGGCATTTCCCCACAGCAGAATACCGTATGACATCACACTATGAAAATAACTAAAGTAAACTAAACGGGCTGTCTCTAAATCAGTTAAATCACGAATTTTCCTAACGGCGTATGCTGCAGAGCTAAGCTTTCTTGACAATTTATCTATATGGGGGCCCCATTGAAGCTTGGCATCTAAAGTTATGCCTAAGAATACTGTGGAATTTTCGGGTTTTAACTCTTCACCCTTTATGAGAACACTAGTTTCTACTTGTCTAACATTTGGTATCGTAAACTTAATACATTTCGTTTTTTTTTCGTTAAGAAGTAGATTATTAACATTAAACCAGTTAGTTGTTGTTTTTAATTTCGAGAATTCCCGGGATTTTCGGAAATACTTGGCATATCTATGTTATGTCCGCATGTAGCAAATAACAAAAATACCTCGATATACTCCTATAAAAACTACTTAAACAATGGTTTTTTAATTCCGAGAATTCCCGGGATTCCGGGAAATATTTGGCATATCCATGTTATGTCCGCATGTCGCAAGTAGCAAAAACAGCTCTACCTACTCCGACCACTGGTTATGATTTCACGGTGAGATTTTACAGAATCGACCGTCTGATGTCTCTTACCTTCTACTGCTATCAGGCGACAGCTGGTCGTACACGGTAGTGTGCTGTGCCACAAGCCGCGGCGGCCCGGCCACGCCGGTGGTGGTCGCCACGGCGCCCGAAACCACGGAGGCTTGACTGCTTTTGCGGGATATATCAGATGACCTGAAAGAGAAATAAATAAGTATTTGAGTATGATTCAAATGATTCAAAAGCAAATTGTATTTATTTCTAATAGTTAAGACGCATTACTCTATTGAAGTATTTTTAAATTATAAAATATGATATTACCAGCCCTTGAATATAACTTACCATTAACATTCATGTAAAAATAAATAAATTGACTAATTGACTAACATAGTTTTTAAGTTTTATTTACTAACACAATTGTTATATTATGTAAACTTAAGTTAAGGTATTTGTCTATGGGTCTTTGTTACCTGAAAATAAATGGTTTTATCTATTTAATTAAAAAAATAAAATAAAAATAAAGTAGTACGTATTAGCGCCAAATAGAAGGACATATAACATTGTGTATAGGAGCGTCCTAGAATAATGTTCCGTTCTGAGCCCATGAGTGCAACGGCCAAACAACGAGCAGAGTACAACCCGAATTGATTGTCAAATTCTAAATTAACGCGAGTGAAGCCGCGGGCAAAACCTAGTCCGAAATAATGCATGAAGCTATAGAATGCCCTAAATGAGCCGAATACGCTACGATAGGCCGTAAAATATGGCGCATGGGCATCCAGAAAAAGTTTGCCTTCGTTTTTCTTCTTTTTTTGTTCTTCTTTTATTATTATCTCCTTTATTTAATTAAATATATATAAATTATATTTTTAAATATTAGAATATAATAAATATAAAAACATTTAAAAATATTAAAAAAAAAATAGTAGCCCATTATTATTATTATAATTATTTAGGCCTGTGTCCGGTGCATATGTCGCAGGTTTATGAAAAAAAACAGGTTTTTGATCAAAAACCGGATGAAGACAAAATTATTACTTTATGTTATAAACCTGAGAAAGTCCAGTTTTTTTTTTAAATCAAAAATGTAGATTGGATTAGTTTTATGATAAAAACAATATCGGTTGCTATTTCTTTAAATAAATAAAACAATTAAAGACAATAAACAATGATTTATTTCTTTATGATAACATAAAGTAATAATTTTGTCGTCTCCTTTCGGTTTTTGATCAAAAACCTGATCTTTTTATAAACCTACGACATGTAAATAAATATTCTTTTACGCTTTGTGATCCTTCGTTTTAAGCTATAAAATTAAAGTTGAATGTTTACCTTGCACTATAAAGGCTGCTTCCGGATGAGATTCCAGAATCTCGCCTGGTATTAGGAACTCCTGTCTTCAGCTCAACCGTGACACTGGTGCTTCCGAGCTCCGTCCTCCCTTGGACACCACCTGGTAATAAAACATAGACCTTCAGATAGCTGTTACTTGGCTAGTAACAATATCATCATTATCATCATCTGCCTAGCTTTTTCCCAACTATGTCAGGGACGGCTTCCAGTCTAATCGGATGCAGCTGCATACCAGTATTTTACATGGAGCGACTGCCTATCTGACCTCCACAACCCAGTTACTGGGTAATACGATACCACCAGGTAAGACTGGTTGTCAGACTTTCGGGCTTCTGACGACCCGTAACGACTGTCAAAAATCCACGATTGACAGCCGGGAGCAATAGCTTGACGTGGTTTCCGAGGCACGGAGGGGTCTTGGTACGTGAAGATGGTCACCCCTCCACAGACCAACCGCGGCAAGCGTAACTTAACCTGATCGATCGACCCGTGCGGCTGTTAATACTTAGCCACAAGCCCCTTTGTACTTGGCTAGTAATATATTTTCTGGGTTTTTTTTTACAATACTGGTCTTCAAACGCTTAGAAGAAGGTTGATTTATCTGCTATACAAAACTTATGCAAAGTTGCAATGCACGTATTTAAATATTTAATTTTTCTTGATTAGGTATGTCGTTAAGTACAGCGTCACTTAAGTTGACATAGTCAGAAATGCTCAGACGACATATTTGATCCACAAAAACCACGGTTACATTGGCATGTTTATTATGCCACTAGCATCCGCACGCAACTTCGTTTGAGTAGAATTCGGAATTCCCGCCGTTTAAATCCTATTACCCATTTTCCCGTAGGAATGAAGCATTTTCCCGCGGTAAAAAGTAGCCTATGTTCATCAGGGATAATGTTGGCTTCTAATGGTAAAACAATTTTTCAAATCTGTCCAGTGATTTCGTAGCCTATTCAATACAAACAAACAATCAAATCTTTTTTATAACATTAGTGATTAGTGTATATTACTTATAGTATAATTTTTAAGTTACTCACCAGATCCAATATCCGCATGAGGAGGCGGCATGAGCCTCGCGACGGCCATCTTGTTCCCGAAGCGCGGCGCGTGGTGGTGCGCTCGCGGCTCGCCAATGGCCACCATAGCACGCAACATCAGAGGCAGTTGTCCTACTTCTCCTACCACTTCTTGTTCAACCTGAGAAAAAAAAATGGCGAATGGGAATACTAAAGCATTTGTTCACAGTTGGCCCTACTACCGATCTTGCTGAGTGGTTGATCTTTTCACCATGTCATCAAATGGCTTCCATCGCGAAAAAACAAAAAGCAATTTCGACGTCTAATAGGACTGCCTTGTACACAGTGGTGTGATCATATACCTAAAAAGTTTTGACAGTATGTAGAATTTTTTAGGTATACGACTAAGCGATTTATAGAGACTGGCTTTTTTAACAGACTTCAAAAAGGAGGTTATCAATTCGGATGTTTCTATTTTTTTTTTTTTATGTATGTTCGGGCATAACTCCGTCATATATGGACGGATTTGCAAAATTCTTTTTTGTTCGATAGAGGTTAATTCCGAAAGCGATCCGACTTTCGGAGTCAGACAACGGAACTTTTCAATAAATACCAGTAAAACAACCGCGATTGCTGCTATCGCATATGTATGCATTGTTTACGCAATCGCACAACATAACATCACGTCTGTTCACCAAACTTTTTGTTATAAAAAAAAAACCGATTTCCAAAAAAACACTACATAGTGAAAAATAACTTTAATTTCGGAAGTCGGTGTCAAAAAAACGAGAATGCGGAACCAACGACACTGACTTCCAAAATTAAAGTTATTTGTCACTTTGTAGTGTTTTTTTGGAAGTCGGTTTTTTTTATAAAAAAAAGTTTTTGATCACGTTGTCACAACGCAACTCATGTCTAGCAGTAGACGTTTTCAGTCTGCAGATTTTATTAATCACTTTGAAAACTGTTCTTTCAGTACTTACCTCTCCATCTAATCTGAAGTAAGGTGCACCGTTCTCGTCTCCGAACCCTCCAAGACCAGAGCCTCCAAAGTCCAGCTCCCCACCACACTGCGCCGATAGCTGATGGATGAAACAAGACAACTATTTTAATGGTAATCAAATCCTTTTAAAAAGTTGAATATTTCTACAGAACAACGTTTGAAAATTTATTGGGTTTGTCATTGCCTCAAAGTCTTGTGAAAAATTTAAGCCTTGCTCTTTCACATTTACGAAACAGATCTTATGAGGAAGTTAATTGGATGGATACTTTGATTGGATGGATACTTAATTATGACCATCTTGCATACGTATTTTGAAGAACGTCATAACGTCGCCAGATTTCAATGGTGTCTTCTGCAATACATGTTCTCTTATTCAGAATTAGTATCTGGCTATAGAAAACCTTGAAATAAATTAGATTTTCCAAATACCTGATGAGCGGGAGTATGTAATCCATGCGGTATGGGTGACGCTGGGCTCTCGCTCTTGACGGAAGCTGATGACGTGTGTCCTCGTACTCCAAGCGGAACTCCTCCCTCCTCAGACCGCGGAGAAGATCCCGCACCGCCACCACCTGATTCCGCTGAGTCGTCGCCACGACTGCATCCTGGAAAAATAAAAGGAAAGCATGAGGTTATTATATGAATGGCGCTCATTGCTTCATACAGTAGAAGCCTGTATAGATGATTGCTATTTGAACAGTAGAATATGCAGGATTGAAGCTGCAATGTCAGAGAGAGTAAATAGACAGGCCCGTTGGTCTAGTGGTCAGTGGCCCTGACTGCTATGCCCAAGGTCGTGGGTTCGATTCCCACCTAGGACAAATGTTTGTGTGATGAGCACGATCATTTGTTCTTTGTCTGGGTGTAATTTATCTATAATATGTATGTATTTAGAAATATATTTGTATGTTTATCAGTTGTCTAGTTCTCATAGCACAAGCTTTGCTTAGTTTGGGACTAGATGGCGTTGTGTGAAAGTTGTGGAATATTATTATATTATTATTATAGACATTTATTCATTTATTCTTGAAGATCATGTGTAATCCAACTTTGACTATCTAAACACCTATTACACAATACAATTATATTATACAATTTAGACTATAACGTAAAAACGAAAGTCAATGAAGGTAGCAGCATTCTCCTCAGATTACTAGAAATAAATCTGTAGGTGAAAGCTAAAGGACCTTAAGTCACATTTTATAAATTATTCAGTAGAGCTCATTAAAGATGTCTATACCCGAAATTAGATATTAAAATCGACCGTGTATAAAAAGTAATTAGTGTATCGTTGTAGAATAAAAAGTACGATTATGAAGTTTTATATAGCTATTATATTGTGATATTTTTTTGACAAATATTGCTCCTTAAGGCTGTATTATCGGACTTAAGGTTCTTTAACTTTGAAGTTTAAGTAAATATCTTATAGTATTACGGTAGTTACGTCTCTCCTGTATCAATAATGTATAGTAAATTTTATTATTTTATAACTTAGGTACGACACAAAATCATTGAAACATACACTTATAAGTTTTAATGACCTGAGAAATGAAATAAGTTTATACATTTTAATATTATTTATTGAATAATAAAAAATCAATAAAATTACACAAAAAAAAACTTATTCTGGTAAGTCACATACTGTGCCATCGTGGGCTAAGGTATTATAAAAAATATGAAAAATGGGTGGAATCCATTGGAGAGCTTTCTGTAAATCCTGAAACTTTTTTGTGCTTACAGATTTGGGGCCTAATCGAATAGGCTGCAATATAGGTATGGCAAAGTCTTCTAGGGATCTTCTTCTATTTCTAATTAAGGATCATTAAGAACACATTAAGGACAGGAGTGCGGATTATGGTATCATCTATAGGTTCTATAGAAATATTTTGGTCTTCAGCAATCAATGTATCTGGCCATGTAGAACATTGTGGTTGAGCTAACTGTTGAGCTCGTTTCGTTTCGATATCGACACCATCTTTGAAACAAAACATTAAAACTCATTAGTATACCTATTTTAAGCCATACATCTAACATAAAACAGCATCGCGTTTTTTTACTGAAGATATAGTCAATCGGAGTCTTTAATCATAATGTCGATGCGTAAGAAAACAATCTGGGCATTTCACATTAATGACATAAGTAACTATACTAAACCCAATTTACTTTATTAACCCGGGATCAAACCTGCGGCCTCTGCATAGCAGTTTGTACCTACATAGTAGTGATGTTACGAATATTCGCGAATGTCAAAAATTGAACATTCGTAACATCACTAGGTAGGTACTACATCAGTACTACAGAAATATGCCTCTATAGGGTAAGATTTTTGTAAGCCTAAGGTAAATATTAACGGGCCGCAGAATGTCTTATACCATTACCTATAGTAAATTCCAATCGTTCTAGTTGAATCTATTTATGATTCGCTCAATATAAGTAAGTACATACTGCGATGCGTAGGTACCTATAAAAAGTGACATAGGTACTATTTGATAAACCAAAACAAACTAAACTATTCGAGAAACTATTCGAATATCTATCAAATATGAAATAGGTATAATTACCTCATAATTATGTTAATATTAGTATTTTCATTTCAAACTAGTAACAAAATATTAAATAACCATAAAATATATTTACGTACCTGATAATTTTGGGATCCCTTCTTTTCGCATATTCTTTTTCCTAATATACTTTGTTTGGTTTTCCACGTTAATGATTTATTATACATAACATTATGTAACTTAACTATGTATTTTTATTTTAGGTGTATATTTTTAGCAATCGCTTGTAAATATGCAAGTTTCGAAGTATATTCATCTTTTTTACTAATAATTTTTTCAATCCTATTGTGTTTGCCCGTGTATTTTTTTTTTTTTTTTGTATTGGTAATGTTCCGACATCAAGTTTATCTATTTCAATGGTTTGGTGTTTTATTTCTTGAACAATCTTTCAATACTTCGAATAAACTACTAAAATTAGGATTCTGAATCACTTTTTCCAAGAGTCGGGGTGCCCCAAGGTCTAACACATCTCGATTTAGTAAAAAGGCAATGAGAACTTAGGATGCAAGAGCGAGCGAAGCGAGCTCGGGAATTGGGGCACCCCGACTCAGACAGGTTAGGTTCGAAGGGGATGACGGGGGCTCGTTCGCTCGCTCCGCTCGCTCATTTGAGCCCCCGTCATCCCCTTCGTGTTAGGTTCCTTTAAACCCTGCAGACAGAAATATGGGCCCCGCGTAGCGGGGCTCCGTCGAATACGCCTTATTATTATTGTTATGCTTAATAAAGTTATGCTTTAGAGTGTTATGCTTAAAAAATGTATGCTTTAGAATGTTATGCTTAATCATTATTATAATTAGAGAAATTATGCGTTAAAAAAATATGCGTAAGCTGTTATGCGTAAATAATTTATGCGAAAATATAATTAGGACAAACAAAAGTATGCCAAGTTATATTAGGTCTTAAAATTTTATGCAAATGGATAGGGAACCGATAATTTTATTTATTTTTTTATTTAAGCCTTCTTCCTCGTCTAGTATTCATTTTTAAAAGTTTACACTTTGTTGTTACCACTAATCAATACGAGTGCGTCTAGTTTTGCACGACACACAACAATAAATTAATATTATTACTAAACGGGAGAGAGTGCGCGTCCAACTCGCCCCGCTGCGGGTCATCGGGGGTCGTAGGTACGCTTGAACCCGCGCAAATGCAACTCGCGCGTAGTGGTAAAGAACCGTAAGTCCCACATACTGTCGTTTAACATTTTATCCAGATTTATTTTTGAAAATAGTGAAAAATATTAAGTGATCATACGATCGTTTACTTTTTCACGCTTAGGGACTTAATGTTATTTATAATTTTACATCCACGAAATTAGTGACTGTAGGACTTAATGTCTTTTACCATTTGATCAATACGGGTATACTGAATATGAATCATTGAAAATACAAAAATGACAAAAAATGGACTTAAGGTCCTTTAGCTTTCACCTACAGAAATTATCTCGAGCAGTTCAGTCTTAAATTTTTCAAGAGTTGGAAGTATTCAAGTCTAAGGAGGAGATGGTAGTATTTTACCTTTATGTTTCTTACTGGCGTAGAACTCAGCTCCGTGGACGGTCTTCACGTGTTTTCGTAATGATGAGGGATCCGTATATCTCTTCGTACAGCCCGGCGCTTTGCAAACGTATGGTTTCTGAAAATACACAATTTAATTCTTAAGTCTATGAAACTTGGAAATTGAGATACTAAAATTATGTTTTTCTATTGAAAAACCGATATCTGGAGGATGGCATTCAATATTTCACATTAACTTGAACTGAATAAAGATGCAATTGCACTGTTTTTACTTTATATTGAAGTAAGTAAGTAAGCCATCCATAGTTAATAAATTAATTAATTAAATAAATATTAAAAAATGAAAATGCTAGACTTTTTAAAGGCAGCTGCTAAACTAGCTTATCTGGTCTCAAAGGTTTGAAAAACTTTTATAATTTTAAAAGTAACAATGTGATTATATTTAGGTACCTAAACGGTTCAAAATTATTTTTAACATAAATATACCTCGTTGCTATGCGTCCTGTTCTGATGTTTGGCTCTGTCACTGGCATTCGAGAACGCCTTCGCGCATCCAGGGTACTCGCAAGTGTATGGTTTCTCACCCGTGTGACTTCGGAGGTGGGTCTTCAGGTTCTCCAACCGGGAGTAAGCTTTGCAGCAACCTTCGAACTGTGGAAAAAATATTTTAGAACATTAGCATTAGGTGAATCATTTTATTATTCATATTATATTTTATTATTTATTATTAATTTTATTATTTTATTATAATTTTAGAACATTAGCATTAGGTGAATCATTTTATTATTCATATTATATTTTATTATTAATTTTATTATTTTATTATAATTCTAGAACATTAGCATTAGGTGAATCATTTTATTATTCATATTATATTTTATTTTATTATTAATTTTATTATAATTTTAGAACATTAGCATTAGGTGAATCATTTTATTATTCATATTATATTTTATTTTATTATTTAATATTATTTTATTATCATTTTTTGTGAGTTTTTAACTAATTACTGATCCGTTATGAGAAATGCCTTGTGTGTTTCATTGTCTTCTAGAATAATAATAACAAAAAAGTACTAGTAAAGAATTTGCTTCTTCTGACTCTCGAAATCCCATTTTTGTAGTGAAAACTTCTTAAGAGGCCGTGCATAAAATTCACTCGCTACTGTTTAGGTTAATTCGTCGCGATTCTATGTTTGTGTGCACAGTTCATGCAGATACACGCACACGCGGGTGAAGTTCGAGCGTAGTGACCGCTTAAACAATTTTGATCCATTAGAAGATATTATTTTAAGTAACATAATTATTAGTGTACGGCTTACAAATAAAAGCCTGGAATGTGTGTGTACTGTATATTTATCACAATCAACAAAAAATGGTTCAATTCGTAGATACCTTTAGACATTCAACAAAACAATAAATAAAAATGATGATACAATGATATTTATTTTTGTAGATTGTTTGTAAAAAACACTTTTACACGTCAAAAATAAATTATGTAACAGCCAATTTTTTTTTAATTGATGAACAATACCAAAGAAAGGACATTCAGGTAGTCCACATAAATTACTCCAACTTTCACATCATCGTGCAGAAACGTACCTTTTTTTAGAAGTCAGTTGTTTTTTTTTTTATATAAAAGTTTTTATTTTTCACTTTTTAGTTATACCTACCTACCCCAAGCAAATTCATATAACACTACTTGCTATGTAAATATCAGTGACAGGAAGCTGCATCTGCGTGATGTTATGTTGTGCGATTGCGTAAACAATGCATACATATGCGATAGCAGCAATCGCGGTTGTTTTACTGGTATTTATTGAAGAGTTCCGTTGTCTGTCTCCGAAACTTATCACCAGATCTTTACGAAATTTAAATGGGACCATTTCGGAACAAACTTCTATCGAACAAAAAAAAGAATTTTGCAAATCCGCCCATTTATGACGGAGTTATGCCCGAACATACATAAAAAAAAATAGAAACATCCGAATTGATAACCTCTTCCTTTTTGAAGTCGGTTAAAAAGGAAAGAAAATGACCTAAATAGTCTTCACACTACTTAGGTTTTTTCTTTCCTTTTGGTGATTTATAAAATAACAATAATGTTTTTCATAGTCTAAATATTCACATCATTGCGTAATAAATACATTCATCATGTCAAGTCAGGTTCAAAAAAAGTAAAAAAAAATACACTCCGCGCAACTTGAATAAGACCAATATATATTACAACCACATACTTATTTATAAGAATAATTGCATCAAATTAACGCTAAACGGTTTCTTTTTGTACGCTGTGTAGATTATTGCATTTTGTTATGCAACATGAAACATAATCGCGCCCTTGGTTAATTTAGTGCCCAATAGCAGTGCGCCACTTGATTAAGACCAGTAGCATTTTGCTGCCTGTACAGCGAAGAAGTGCAAGTGTCTATCATCTAAGTGTACTTATTATATACTCAAACAATTGAAATGTAGTAGTGTCAAGTAGTGGTTTTTTTGTAAAATGGGTAAAAAAAATGTTTAACATCAGAAAAACAAGGCAAAATAAAAATTTTGCATGAAGAAGGATATTCACACAGAACTATTGCAAGACGGATTGGACAATCACATCAGGTAGTGAGTAAATTTCTCGAAGAACCTGAAAATTACGGGAAACGTTTTAAAGGGCGCATAAAATTTACTACCACGGAAAGGGAACGTCATGCGATATTACGTGAAGCATCGAATTCAACTTTGACAGCAAGGCAAATAGCAATTAACGTCGGAACTAAAGCCTCATTAAGAACAGTTTAGAAGATATTACAACACTGTCCACATTTAAAACGTCAAAAGATATAAGTGAAGACCGGTTGCTCGTGAAAAGATTCACTGGAAAACTGAGTGGTATAAAGTTATTAGTGGTTAATCTCGATGGCCCTGACGGCTTCTCTTATTATTTTCATGAATTGCGAAAAAACAAACTCATTTTGTTACGACGACGTAAATATTTCGGTGCAATAACTATATGGGCAGCTATGTCATACCATGGGGCGATTGATTTAGTTTTTCTGGAAGGTAGACAGACAGCTAAATCATATGTTGAACTGCTGGTAAAGAAAAGGATACGTTTGTGAATGTCTGTAGGGGTCAAGATTTTATTTTCCAGCATGATAATGCGAGTAGCCATAAGGCCCACATTGCACAGATATGGTTAAAAAAAAATCAGATCAATGTTCTGCAGTGGCCTTCAAACTCGCTTGACCTTAATATCATGGAAAATGTTTGGGGATGTCTTTCTCGTCAGGTGTACGCAAATTCAAGGCAATATAATAACTCAAAAGAGTTAGGGAAAGCGTTACAGCAAACATGGAATAATATTTCTGTCGAGTACCTAAAATCTCTGTATACTTCAATACCCTCCAGAATCTTTGAACTAATTAGAAAGAATGGCAAGAATACTAGTTATTAATCATTAAATTAAACTTCTGCTACAAAAAATAACATGTGTTTTTTTCAGTGGTCTTATTCAAGAGGCGCGGTACAAAGAAGCATACTCTTGTTACATGCAATGCACACAGTTTTCACTGTACATCCCAAAGGGCAATGTAATTGATCAGATTTACTTACTTATCTTATAACGATATCATACACGGGTTTCAAAAGCTCTTAAGAGGGTTTATCCCTTAGAGCCATGTTGGAGATTCAAAATTGATGATTTCCGACGGACAATAAAACCATAATGCGTTTAATTTATAGATGAGATATTGACGTCATATTATTGGGAATTTTATAATCTAGTGCATGGCTGAAAAACATTTTCAATTTTTTGTATAGTTTTCTCATCAGAACCGTTTTTATGCAAGCCTTTTTTCAAACTAGCGATCGACGGTCTAAGCAGATGCGAGATATTAGTAAAACCGTATACGACAAACTTATAACAACATTACTTTATAAAAAATAATAACATTTATTAGTGCATGGCTGAAAAAAAAACACGATTACTGTAAGTTTTCATTCAAGAAAAGTATATTCAAAAGTGTCAATTGTAGCCACTTTTCGAGATATTAAACGTGTTAGTTTAGGATGAAATCTGAAATATTTATATTTTCTTTTAGACCTAGTAAATTAAGACATTTATGTTCTAAAACATGGTTTAAATATTTTTTTGATAACTTATATGTTTATTTTACTATGAATTATTTAGTATTGCTAGAGCGGCGCGCTGAGCGGTGGCGTGAATCCGCGCCGATTATATAGCAATACTAAATAATTCATAGTAAAATAAACATATAAGTTATTCAAAAAATATTTAAACCACGATTTAGAACATAAATGTCTTAATTTACTAGGTCTAAAAGAAAATATAAATATTTCAGATTTCATCATAAACTAACACGTTTAATATCTCGAAAAGTGGCTACAATTGACACTTTTGAATATACTTTTCTTGAATGAAAACTTACAGTAATCGTGTTTTTTTTTCAGCCATGCACTAATAAATGTTATTATTTTTTATAAAGTAATGTTGTTATAAGTTTGTCGTATACGGTTTTACTAATATCTCGCATCTGCTTAGACCGCCGATCGCTAGTTTGAAAAAAGGCTTGCATAAAAACGGTTCTGATGAGAAAACTATACAAAAAATTGAAAATGTTTTTCAGCCATGCACTAGATTATAAAATTCCCAATAATATGACGTCAATATCTCATCTATAAATTAAACGCATTATGGTTTTATTGTCCGTCGGAAATCATCAATTTTGAATCTCCAACATGGCTCTAAGGGATAAACCCTCTTAACACATTGCTTTATCAAACCAGAGCTAATGTGTGTGTTCTTATTCATGTTGCGGGGAGTGTATAAGCTCAACATATCTGGTCAAAGTAATTTATACATAAATCAAATAAAATGTCATTTATTCAAATTAGTTAGCAAATTTTTTATACATCATTTACATAAGACATTCCGCCATAACGTTAGTGGATCAAAATGTGGTAGTCGGCGTACAATCTCGGAATTATATTTACGTATAACTCGCGAGCGCCTGCGAAGCAAAGTGATACGTGTTCACGCTGGGAGAGCCCGGTTGTTACTGACGAAATCGGGTTCGCGCGGTCGATAATATAGTTCACTTTGCCTATAATTTACTAAATGAAGTTATTGATTTTTTATATAATAAAATTTAGATTCTATTAAAAGGTTAACTTAAGATTAATGTGTAATTTTTAAATTTTTCTAAAAGTGTTTTTTTAGTATGGAAAAAAATACTTATGTGTCTAAACGTTTTCTCAACAATTACGTCTTTCAGCATTTTTTTTCTGCTTTAATTCGTATTGATGTCAATAATGTTTTCAACCCATGTAACAGTAGACTATATAATGATGTTACAAACATTTTTTAATGTGCACAATCTTTTGTAGTTTTGTTGTACAACGTAGCCAAACCATCACTCGCTCCGTACTTTTGCGGAAAAGGGTGTTGGAATATGGGTGCTTGCCATGATTATATACATTATTTTAAAAAATCATTCAAGCCATGTAAAAGAATAATAAGTCGTCTCTTACGATAACAAAAAAAAAAGTTCTAATTCTTCTTGCCTTTCACACAAGTAGTGATCTAAATTGTTTGAAATGAGTTGATTTCGTGCACGGGGCCTTAAGAGGGTTTATCCCTTAGAGCCATGTTGGAGATTCAAAATTGATGATTTCCGACGGACAATAAAACCATAATGCGTTTAATTTATAGATGAGATATTGACGTCATATTATTGGGAATTTTATAATCTAGTGCATGGCTGAAAAACATTTTCAATTTTTTGTATAGTTTTCTCATCAGAACCGTTTTTATGCAAGCCTTTTTTCAAACTAGCGATCGACGGTCTAAGCAGATGCGAGATATTAGTAAAACCGTATACGACAAACTTATAACAACATTACTTTATAAAAAATAATAACATTTATTAGTGCATGGCTGAAAAAAAAACACGATTACTGTAAGTTTTCATTCAAGAAAAGTATATTCAAAAGTGTCAATTGTAGCCACTTTTCGAGATATTAAACGTGTTAGTTTAGGATGAAATCTGAAATATTTATATTTTCTTTTAGACCTAGTAAATTAAGACATTTATGTTCTAAAACATGGTTTAAATATTTTTTTGATAACTTATATGTTTATTTTACTATGAATTATTTAGTATTGCTAGAGCGGCGCGCTGAGCGGTGGCGTGAATCCGCGCCGATTATATAGCAATACTAAATAATTCATAGTAAAATAAACATATAAGTTATTCAAAAAATATTTAAACCACGATTTAGAACATAAATGTCTTAATTTACTAGGTCTAAAAGAAAATATAAATATTTCAGATTTCATCATAAACTAACACGTTTAATATCTCGAAAAGTGGCTACAATTGACACTTTTGAATATACTTTTCTTGAATGAAAACTTACAGTAATCGTGTTTTTTTTTCAGCCATGCACTAATAAATGTTATTATTTTTTATAAAGTAATGTTGTTATAAGTTTGTCGTATACGGTTTTACTAATATCTCGCATCTGCTTAGACCGCCGATCGCTAGTTTGAAAAAAGGCTTGCATAAAAACGGTTCTGATGAGAAAACTATACAAAAAATTGAAAATGTTTTTCAGCCATGCACTAGATTATAAAATTCCCAATAATATGACGTCAATATCTCATCTATAAATTAAACGCATTATGGTTTTATTGTCCGTCGGAAATCATCAATTTTGAATCTCCAACATGGCTCTAAGGGATAAACCCTCTTAAGGCGCACTTTGCGGTTTTTCTGAGCAGTGAACGAAACTAAACCGTCACGCTCGGGTCGGTGACGCTGAATCGGGTATACTCGGTGCCAGTCGGTCGGTGACGCTGAATCACGCATACTCGGCTCCGGTCGTGTGGTCATAAGCAGTAAAATTAGTGCTTTTTTTAATTTCTAAAGTTAAGTTCTTTTTTATTTAAGTGCTTTTTTATTTTGTTAATTTGTTCTGCTAACGGCAAGCTATTCTGTAAGTTTCTATATTGTGTGCCTACTATGTAATATACTGTTGTTTGTTGTTGTTTGTTTGTTGATTCCTAACAAAAAAAAAAAAAAAACAAGAAACGAAACGTATCGTACTCACCGTACACTTATGGGGCTTCTCCCCCGTATGTCTTCTCATATGCACGACCAGCATATACTGAGCCTTGAACGGCTTTTCGTCTCTAGAGCATCCAACCCAACGGCAGACGAAAGCCTTTTTACTAGCGTGAATATGGTCCGTGTTGATGTGCTTCACCAGGTCGTCTTGTGTTGGGAACTCCAGCTTGCAGTCCACCTGGGAAATGTTTTAGTGTTATTAACAGACAAATGGTCCCTGGGCCAACGGTCATGGGGCGTGTGGCTAAATAATAACAGCCGCACAGGTCGATCGATCAGGTTAAGCTACGCTTGCCGCGGTTGGTATGTGGATGGGTGACCATCTTAACATACCAGGACTCCTCCGTGCCTCGGAAAGCACGTTAAGCCGTTGGTCCCAGCTGTCATTCGTGTATCTTTGACAGTCGTTACGGGTAGTCAGGAGCCCGAAAGTCTGACAACCAGTCTTACTAAGGGGTACCGTATTACCCAGTAACTGGGTTGTGGAGGTCAGATAGGCAGTCGCTGCATGTAAAATACTGGTATTCAGCTGCATCCGGTTAGACTGGAAGCCGACCCCAAAATAGTTGGGAAAAGGCTAAGCAGATGATGAACAAACAAATGGTTACAAAACTCAAATTCAAAGCATTTGGCAGGCCTGTTGGTCTAGTGGTCAGTGGCCCTGACTACTATACGCAAGGTCGTGGATTCCCACCCAGGACAAATGTTTGTGTGATGAGCACGATCATTTGTTCTTTGTCTGGGTGTAATTTATCTATAATATGTATGTATTTAGAAATATATATATAAGTTTATCATACTCATAGCACAAGCTCTGCTTAGTTTGGGACTAGATGGCGTTGTGCGAAAGTTGTGGAATATTATAATTATTATTTATTTCAATAACACAGGCAGTTTTGAATTGACAAGAAGTCTTTCTGTTAGTCTGAAAATTGCATAGACATATATATATGGACTGGAAATACCTACGAAAAAAGGGTGCCTACCTACAACTCATATTGTCTCAAAAAATGGCTGCCATTGCTAGGGTTGTATCAATCAAGGGACATTGGTGTTACTATAACGAGTATCGATACTAAATACGAGTCGTACTAGTTATCACGTTTGGATCATAATATAGTATACTAACTTATAGTCCGTTCTAACTAAGGTTGCCTACTTTATAGTAACGTATCCTAGTTTATTTTCGATAAACATACTTTATAATTTTGCATAAAAATACAGTATGCGAAAATACTTTATTTCTAATCTTTTGTTATGCGTAAAAGACTCATATGAACTATTTATCGATAGGTACAGACGCCAGCACATCAAGCTACCCGAAACTGTCAAATTATCGCAATCAACTTTCTTCCCTGAAAATAAAATTAATGCCAAGTGTTTTTTCGGCACAGAATTAAAAAACACTTTTTAATTGCATCACGTTTACGTATTAAAGTGAAGGAAAACAGCGTGAAGAGATATGTATCCATATGCCCAACAACAGGTGCTTTCGCATATTATACCTTTATTATTATACCTATTATACCTTATAATATGTATGTATTTAGAAATATATATGTATGTTTATCAGCTGTCTTAGTACTCATAGCACAAGCTCTGCTTAGTTTGGGACTAGATGGCGTTGTGTGAAAGTTGTGGAATATGATTTATTTATTTATTATTATTTTTATATATGTAATTAATATATATCTATTTATTTATTTCAGGCCAAACGGCCAGGCTATTATTAATCAATCATTTTAATACACATTTACCAAAAATGCTGTGGGAACAGAGTTATCATGTAATCTCATTACATCAAGTGTTCTATTGAAACAGCTTTCTTCAAAGTGAAGTGAACAGAGGTACCATTCTTTATGTCGGGGATTAATATTTTCTTCACCAATAGCCTCTAACCACTTTTTCTTTAGTCCTTCCTTTTTAGGAAACCTATAAAAAGTGCAAGTATTTTTATCAATAAATAATTTTGGTTACAGCTATATTATATTAGCATATGAAACTAAAATCAATAGGAAACGTCAGAAGCTATGTGCACGGTTCCAATTGGTGGTTTCTATGGAGAAGAGTCGGCAAGAAACTCCACGGTTACTCAAAATAATTGGCTTTTACAATGTTAATAGGTAGGGGAGGACAGTGTAGGCCTGTCAACAAGTACCAGGTACTTAAAAAAATAGAAGACATTGTAAAAGCCAATTGTTTTTAAAAGAGTAACCGTGGAGTTTCTCGCTGGTTCTTCTGCATAGGAAACCACCATTTGGAACCGTGCATCTAGCTTCTGACGTTTCATAAGTGCCCATGTAGGTTTATGTGAAAGAAAATATTTTGATTTTGATGCTGTGAACCACGGGCCGGACCTAGCAAGGTCAATCGGAACTAATAAGACGCAGGACTATTTATGTTAACATAGCAGAATATACCGATATCGTTCCAGCGGAGGAACTAGTTCCGGAAACTATTAGGCAACGGTACAACACTATTCTATTATGACATATTATTGTAAACAAACGAATGAATTAACAAAATAATAAAAAGCTCTGTTGTACGGAAATTCACCCAAATATCAATACTTTAGCCATAAATTCATGATCGCGTTACAATTATATCATCGAATGTCTATTATTGTATGTGTTATTGCATGAAAACCGGCTACTAACCTATGCAAAGAAAGTTGAGGTTGATTTTCATTCTTCCTTGCACCACACTTCACAATACAACACACAGGCATGTTGAATTGCTGTTTTTCAACATTTACATGCAGTTTTAAAGGTAAAGTCCTCGTAATTTTCTCGCAAATCTCAATATTACAAAAAATAAACAACCATTTGACAGCTGAACTACCACGAAACTTGGCGACAAAGATGGCTGCTCTGGCACCTACTTACAACCGTGTATAGAACAACAGGGCATCTCCTGTTCCAGGGTGTCTCCCATCTCAATGGAAAATTGAAGCTATTTGAAAAAAAGAAAGAAGAAGAAGAAGAGAGATTTGCTTTTAAAACATAGATCACTAAGGAGAACAACGGATAAGAAACTCCACACACCACTTTTACTAAGTGAATGTGTCATACTCAACAATTAAAATACTTATAATACGTTAGTGAACGGTATTCGCGTTGCTGAATTTTGGGCGAACCAAATGTAAAAAAACTGCATATATTTTTCGTGTTATTTTTGTCATCGACACGCTAAGAAGAAGAAGAAGAAGAAATCGCTGAAACATAATTAATAGTGGGACTTGCAGATAATAAATAGGTACAATAAAGATAATGAAGTAAGTCAGTGTTACCGATGGTCGTTACTGATGAGGAATCAAGTTTTTTTTTTTTTAACCCTTCGTGCGAACGTGGACATAAAGGCTTTTTAATTGTTTCTGTAATTATGGCATTCAACCAGCTAAAAGAGATAAAGATAAACCATCAATGACAAAATACTTACCCAATGACAGTTCGTCTCAATAAAGTCTCCAGGTTCGTCCTTAGAATCAAGCCCATCGTGGACCGTACTCTCCGCTGCTGCTGATAACGTCTTGTTGCTGTGATGGTTGTCCCGATGACCCATTAGGCTTTGCGGGGACTTCCGCTGGGTCATGCCTGATGCACTGGAGACAAAAAAAAATGAATATGATAATAATAACTATTTTTGTGTATTTTCATACCATGTATTATGATCAAGACTTGAGGGGCCCGTGGCTAAATAATAACAGTCACATAGGTCGATCGATCAGGTTAAGCTACGCTTGCCGCGGTTGGTCTGTGGATGGGTGACCATCTATACATACCGAGACCCCTCCGTGCCTCGGAAAGCACGGTAAGCCGTTGGTCCCGGCTGTCATTCGTAGATCTTTGAAAGTCTTTACGGGTAGTCAGAAGCCCGAAAGTCTGACAACCAGTCTTACCTAGGGGTATCGTATTACCCAGTAACTGGGTTGTGGAGGTCAGATAGGCAGTCGCTCTATGTAAAACACTGGTATTCAGCTGCATCCGGTTAGACTGGAAGCCGACCCCAACATAGTTGGGAAAAGGCTAGACAGATGACATTATGATCAAGACTTAAATCCAATAATTTATTGTTTTCATTGCAGATGATCACTATTCGTCGAATGGTTGCTCAGGTACTTCTTCAGGCTCAAAAGCGTTTTCGTTTAGACAAGGTGCCAGTGCTAAATATCAATTGGTCCTTACCTGTCAGCTTCCATCACACTAGTGACCTCAGGATGCTGTGGTGATTGCTGCAGATGCTGGGGCGGCGTGCCGTCCAACGTCAACCCTGGTCGGACGTCCACTGGACCCATCAGGAGTTGTGTCGGCGATGATATGTGAGATCTGATGAGACACGGAAGAGAGTTTTAGTAACGAGTTAGAGAGAGATACGAGTAGGAGAGAAAAATACATAGGTACGTCTTCCACTTCGATTACGTTACCAATACACGCTATAATGAATGAGGCATAACCACCTACCAACCCGACTATTGGCTACAAGATATTACCGATTCATCCAAACAAGGTAAGCCGTCGTCCCACTGGTGATTTTTTAACGTGCACTATATTATCAAAGCCCTGTCTAAACAGTGCTTTGATAATATAGACCGAGAGTTGAAAATCCAACAGTGTTTTTGTCGCGCAGGCCTGGACTTTGTTGGATTACCGTCTCAACACCGAAGAGTTGAAAATCCAGTAGGTGATAAAAAAACGCCGCGTTAAAAAATTACCCTTACAAACCTGGGCTAAGTCCCCAAACGGATCTGTATGAATGAGATCGTGATGGAAAAATATCTAGCGCAAAGATAAAAATCAAGGAGATAAAGATAAATCTCTGACTAAACCAAAATCAACTACGATGACCGTCAATAAAACAAACATAGTACTAGCAGACAAAACACATACTTTTATAGTTGCAAATGTCTAGTATTTTCAACCATATCCGCGTAAGCTTAATAACAGCAAAGAAGCAGTACCCATACATTATATTGCAAGATAACAACAGCTCCAATGAACTATGTCAGAGCCGGTAAACTTAGATCATTAATCAACCAAATCGGGGTCCGATAAATTCCGATACATTGACATCACGGAGTAATTTTCTAGCTTAGTCATATATCTCAGAATTCCTGGCATAGCAAAAAGCTTTTGAACTCTGAAAAGCTTAAAGAATGGTCTAAAACCACATGTTTGTAAAGATAAGAATCGTTTAGAAGGACCAAATTCTCTTTATGCTGATGGTGACTTGAAAGGTCGAAGTGTGCGGTCATGCGAGTAATTGCTACCGGCGGCGCCGGTACTTTTAATTTATAATATTATTTAATAATATTATAAATTAAAAGTTCTAAGCACGAGGTGTTGTGCTTTAAAGGTCCTTCCGGATGAGACAGACATATTTCACAAATGAACGTTTTTCACACGAGAAAACATAATGTAATAATTATGGTTATCTCTGAAATATGTCAGAATTTCAATCAGGAGTTTATGGGAAAACTCTTGGTTTAATTGCTGTACACAATTAATATCGATATTTTTAAATAGTGACGAGTATTTGATCTTGTTCGCTTTGAGGATTTTTTGTACCTACATATGTATTTATTTTTATTGTCTCTTACCTATGAATCCCCGCCACAAGATGCGCGTGAGCCGCATGGTGTGCCGCGGCCGCCGCAGCCTGCTGGTGGGCAGGGTCCATCAGAACCCCTCCCGCTAACACCCCACTACCACCCACTACCCCCCCTCGCGCCAACAACTGCTGCGCAAGAGACGCGTGAGAGAGGGAAAGTGCTGGGGATATGGCACCTGGAAATAAAGAAATTAGTAAATGACTGCTCAAATGAAAATATAGTACTAAAAAGTACACGCTGTTATTAACGCTTCAAAGATATTTAAATCAGTATATTGATAAATTACCAACGGTTTTTAAAAGTCCATTGTAGGACACAGGCCTCTTCCTAGTTCCATCAAACGCCCATCACAAAAATTGCTGAAGGTCATGGATATGAGAGTGACATTAGTTGGAAAGTGTTAATAAGGTATTGCAAGAAAAGACTAAAAATAGGTTATTTTACACACAAACATAAATGAAAAATAACTACAAAATAAGTACCAAGACAGTGCCAATGATCTTCAAACTCACCGGCACTAAGATGTCCATAGCTGCCCGTGGAGGCAGCTGAGGGTGCTCTGACAGCCAGGCTTGCAGGAGACGCCCTAATAACGGCCGCCAGGTCTAAAGATTCGGCAGAGTATGGGCTCCAGGAAACAGCCCTTTTCCGGTTTGCAGATGCCCCAATAGCTCCTCCTGATAGCCTTAGCCGAGTTGGTGAGGCTATTCTTGATCCTGAAGATTGGAGAAAAATACATGAGTCATCATCATCTGCCTAGCCTTTTCCAGCTACCGGTCGACTTCCAGTCTATCTAGATACACCTTAACAGTATGTTGCATGGATTGACTACATACCTAACTTCCATAAGATACGAGTAGTTACTGGGTAACACGACACCCCTTGGTAAGACTGGTTGTGAGAATTTCGGGCTTGTGACTACCCGTATCGACTGTCAGAGATATACAAATTACAGCCGGGACCAACGACTGAACGTGCTTTCTGAGGCACAGTGGGGAAAATTACATGAGTATTAAAACTAAATAGGTGATGAAAATTTATTGCTGCCAGTACGTGGTGTTTAGCAAGAGCTATATAAAAGTCAATCAAGTACTAAAGGAAATTGGCTTATGAATAGTAATTTTGATACAGATAACTGAGATGATTGATAGAGTAATATCAAGCGTATGGCTATTATTAAGTTGACTAAATTACTTCCTGGACACTGAGAAGTGTAGGTAGGTAATTGAAGCGTGTAAATCTAACTGATGTTGTTCAGTAGCTCTGATTATTTTTGTTGTATGAGTACGCATCTCCTACATTGCAAAGAACTCCAGTACTGATGGACTTGGGGCATTTTTAACTGTCGAAGAATATTGTCCACTATTATATCTCAGTTTATTTTGTAGACTCACGCGTATAAGGTCAAAAATCTCCTATAGATATGAATGGACTTGAGGAATTAGACTCATCTATTAAACGGTACTTTTCCCTACTACAGTCCACTCTCGTTAATTCAAACCTGCGATAATTCGAACCTCTCTATAATTCAAAGTTATCACGAGTTTACAAAATCTCTTTATATTTCGAACTAAATCAATACATTTTTATGCACTTGGTAATTCGAACGAAAAATACATTGCTACGTAACAAAACGACGCGTTAATTCGAAGTTATCGGCGCAACACTTAATAATTCGAAGTTTTATTTATTTTCTCTCAAAAATTTCGAACCATTTGATATTTCAAACACTCGATAATTCGTAATATTTTAACAGTCCCTCGAGTTTCGAATTAACGAGAATCGACTGTATCTGAATTTATTTGAATGATACACCACGTACAGCCTGATTCAAACTTTATGGCGGCTCGGAACATGAGACGAGCCGCTGCGCAGTAACATATCCATGTACAGCCATCACATCAAGCTACTACAATCTGTCAGATTTCTTTAATAGATTTTCAGCTTTAGCGCTAAAGCATAAGTTTCAAAGTTGATTGGGAAAATCTGACAGTTTCGGGTAGCTTGATGTGCTGGCGTCTGTACCAGTGGGGGTGAGGGGTGAGGTAATGCGCAGCTAGTAGCCCACTTCACAACTGCCATAAAGTTTGAATCGGGCCGTAGTCGTGAAGCCTTCAATATCTTCATAAACTCACGCGCACCTATTGTTCTATGAAACAGATATTAATTATGTAGCTAATAAATTTTGCATATTAAATTAAGCAATCAGTCATAAGGAAGATACTAATAAGACTTCTATGAATGCCGAAACTATTATTGCAGAAACGTCCTTAGGAATTGTATTAAGAATAAGGTTAGATTAGCGAACAAGGTCTCTTAGGTGATAGAATATGACTAAGGACCAGATAATATAATACAGAAGCATTGATCTGAACATTGATATCAATGAAGAAAATAGCTTTGTTTACCCTGAAGTTACGCTAAACAGAAAACACAACAGCCGTGCGATTCTGTAACCATCTCACCGTGAAAGCTTGGGTGAAGTGAGCGTGGATTGAGCTGTCATTCGCTAGGGATTAATACTATTAAGTGCTCACTTCACTTATGATTTCACGGTGAGATTTTTACGATAGCAACTTATGCATATGTATATCAAAACATGTTTAATGAAACAATTTCGTTTCAGCCGATGGATACGCGACCATTATAATTTTTGAAGCAAATCTTAGTAAAATAGGTAAAGAAAACGATAGGAACTGTCATGACGAGAAATAGGTATTAAAAAAATGTTGTTGTTGATGTTGTTCTTCTTGTCTTTAAAAGATCTCTCTTAGAATTAAAAAAAAAAAAAAAACTATATTTATGTGTGTAATTTATATGGTGTACATAATAAAGAGTATCACTACATAGTATAAAACAAAGTCGCTTCCGTCTGTCTGTCCCTATATATGCTTAGATCTTTAAAACTCCGTAACGGATCTTGATGCGGTTTTTTAATAGATAGAGTGATTCAAGAGGCAGGTTTATATGTATAATACATGCATAATATAGTAGAGAAACACTGATAATTTTAGAGGTTTCTAATGTGATGTCGTAAATAAACACTTTTTTGCGTTTACATTGCAAACGCTGGCTGAATCCTACGAGATAGATCAAAATAATGTACTACAGTATTGTACACCTTAAAAAGGTCTACAAAAAATCCACAATGGTATATGTCTATCTCTTAGGGATAACCCACAATAACGATTTTTTATCCTATACTTTTTACGAGAAATAATGGCTCTAAAATTATCAGTGTTTCTTTACTATATTATGCATGTATTATACATATAAACCTTCCTCTTGAATCACTCTTATCTATAAAAAAAAATCCGTAGCGTAGTTTTCAAGATCTAAGCATACATAGAGACAGAAAGACAGCGGGAAGCGACTTTGTTTAATACTATGTAGTGATCAGCATTGCACCCGTGCGAAGCCGGGGCGGGTCGCTAGTTCTATTATATTCGAATGTTGCTAAATCGAGTAATGTAAGACCGTAAATCTAGCAAGGGGAGAAAGAGAAAAGTAGAGAAGAAAGAAAGCCATCTTACCCTCTAAACTAAGTTGAAAGTCTTGGCTAGCGAGCGTACTACCAGCATGCAGCTCTGGATGTAAACTCCTGGCTGCACTTAAGTACTCCAAACCTGAAACAACGTTAAAAATAACTGAGAAAATTATACATACGTTATCTTTTAGTCAATATTGAAGAAGACATACTAATGTTGATTAAGACATGATTTTATATTCATTTAAAATCAAACGACACTAATCTGTTTAACCAAACCCGTACCAAAACTCAAAAATTTAAATATTAAATCTAAACGTTAGAAGCCAAAGATATCTAATTTCAATAAACATAAAACATAACGTCTTCATAGTCCGTTCCAAAGGCCACAAATTAGCCTGGCCTTAGTCACCTGGCCCGTAATTGGCGAGATTGAGTTGTCACCGTGTGTAGTGGCCATTTTGAATATAAAGTGGCCGCTTAGCACCGTGTGTGATTAATGTAGTACCGGATGTCTTTTACGAGCTGTTTTGCGGGAACAGATTTCATGCTGACCAAATTGGGAATGTCCTAATATGTCGCCACTAATTGGGCACCCTACATAATGTGGTGTGGCACGACATGGAGCCGTTGCTGTATTTGCATAGACAAGCATTCAATGTAAAGTGTTGGTGATAAACTACTTTTTGCGAGTGAATTCTGTTCCATAGAGAGATGTCAAGGCTTGTCAAGCACTTCATTGCCTTGCACTGGTTAGTACAGTAAAAAAGTAGAGTTATGCTGCAATAAATTAATTATAAAACAATTAAAATCATAAAGCCGCTTTGCAATCATCATAAATAACTATTTATTAAAAATCCGTAGGGTGACCTCAGTGTGGGTTCACAGCTTGTTAAAATCCTCAACATAAATCCATTAAACGATACACTCACAAAGATATTAGTCATCCTTATTAAAATCTATCCTTCATCGAGGAGGCGGCGTTTAAGTAACAAATTTCCATAATAATCACATCTCGAACGTACGAAAACAAACACGTGGCGGGTTCCAAACAAAAAAAAAAGCAACACCCAAACCATTTGATTTGTTGATCACGCTTTGCCGGCTCCAAGGCGGGCGATATACCCAAAAATAATAGGTTTATGCAAAAGGCGTCAGCGGCCAACAATTTTGCAAACGTAAGAACGACCCAACAAGAAAATAATACCCAAATCCCACGAATATAACGTATGTGGTCTTCTTTTGACGCGCCGCTCAACTTCCAAAATTTTTATGTCTTCATCGTCATGAGAACCGGCGGAAAACGGCATTCGTGTCCTTTACAACGAAAGAAAAAAATTATCATCGATCGAATTTGAGGCCAATCGACTCGGCCACGAATTCCATTACCCGGCTATGGTCACCCTAACGACATTGTGGCAACCGCGCGCAAAAACTTCATTCGAAAACTGTCTTTAGTTCTTTTTGCGCACAGACGAATATCGAATGATCGGTGTGTCCAAGCGAACTCGTTTTTGTATAAAAATCGATAGGTCTTGATCCGCGTCCATTTGATATTGATGTATTAATTTTTATCCAAGTCGATTGGGCGTAAAATTAGTATTTCGATGTTTGGTATCTAGTGGTTTCGTGGTCACGTTTAGCGTTAATATATGAATGTCAATGGCTTTGTTGGGCGGCGTCTTTGGCCGCGCGTAGTGACTTTGTAACAGCGTATACTAATGAGACTCGCTGTAAATTATGAGTTTGGTTGTTATTCGAATGTGCGGCGAGATGAAGGCGTTACGACGTGAATTTGTAATGGCAGCGTAGGTATTTTTTATGGCTTCACCATTTTAAATATTCACGGCTCAATAAAAAATAAAGGAAATCATATTTCTGTGTTTAATTACAGGTGGATCCAATTCGAGTGATAGTGTGATTAGAAATCTCCGGTTTTTTACATAAACTCTAGAACTTTCTGACACATTTTGACAATAAAATAGTTCTTCTCCACATAGGTACATAATTACAGCAGAAGTAAAAAAAACCCTAAGACAACAGACGCCGAACAAATCCATTTGCCACCCAATTTCCTACACACCTAGACAAAACCGGTACCGCCCAGTCCGCGTTAAAATTCACAGGAAAAAACTGCTCTCATTAAATCATCAATGTCATAAAACGATTAGTACGATCATTAGTTAGGACACTGCAAAAAACAAACGCTGTTTACTAACGATGTTTTTATACTGTGATCAAAGGTGGTGCAGGAGTGCGATCACAGGTAGTCGGCGCGGGCGCAAGGATTGATGCCAGTTCACGGAATTTAAAAAAGATATGATAAAGATACAGCCGTCATTTAATTTTTGATGGAGTTCGGGTTGATTGAAAGATCTTAAATTTAAAAAAAAAAGATGCATAAAGTGGATGTAAAAAGAATAAGGTTAATCTATGTGATTAGAGGAATATATTTGATAAGCGCGATGAGGTCTATCGATGCGTGTTTATCTTAGAGCCTTCGATAATGAGATTCTTATTATAGCAACGGAAATTACAAATTACACTGTCTATACGGCTTGTGAACCTTATAATAAAACAAAAGCAAAATAATTGATTGATTTTGAATAAATAAATAAACTAAACTATTTCTCTATTTAAATGTCGATTAAAGGAGCATTACCTTTCCTCTATACTGTGAGTATTTATATTTATATATTAATATATTTTAGCACTATGTATTTATTTAGGTATACTTATGTTATTTTTTTGCATTATATGTGTAGTTATATTTAATATTTTAGTTTTAGGCTTCACACATTCATATTTTTTCTCTTCTTGTTCTCACATACTATTGTCTACATTTCTTTATTACTTCTCCTTTTACAGGTCTGCTGGAAGGAGTTTCATAAGAAATAAGCAGGACCTGTACTCAAATTATAATTATGCCATATACCTATGTATTTTACCGTGTGTACATAAATAATGATCAAAATAAATAATAAATTAAAATGCCTATAATTTCATCTGCGTGTAGAGATTGGATATTAACTACAGATTTTTTTTCATGAATTTCCGAGTTTTTCCGCCTCGTAGGAATTTTGCAATCTTTGTTTATTTTCTTTACAATAGAAACCTTTATTTCAAATGAATGCGTTATGTTTTAAGATAAGCACAGCTAGTGTTGTCAAAACGTTTTTCTCTCTTTTCTTTTTTCAAAAAATAGAAATCAATTATTTTACCTTAAATATTTTCCACCTCATTTCAAGTTTTAAACGCTGCGCAAACGACTATGAAAACGTCTTAATAAACGTAAAACAAAATAAAACTCTATAATGTGACGCATACATCGCTTTAACAACATGAAATTATATTCTTAACAGCATAATTGCAGCTTGGAGGAACTAGTAACACCTCTCTCCCTCACTCTCGTTTAACGTCAATCTATCTATCTCTGTCTAATGGTCCTTTTTGATTGTGTTTCGCGAGATGATCGCTGATGATTTATTCATAAACGTTTCTCGTTTATTTTCTTATTTTATTATAATTTTCTTGGAAGTGGTTTAGAACTGTGATTTGAAGCACTACTGGGTTTGAGTCAATTTTAAATTAGTTATGTGTTGTTAGTTAAGCTTGAAGAAGGTTTTGAAAAAGATCGGTTTGGACGTTTTTTTACTCAAACGATTAACTTACGTCTGGGGGTCTTATTCCCTAAGCTCGAAATTCGTAGTTTTCACCGAAGTTCCGGGCTTTTTTTAGTCTGTTTCACTTCCTGACTTATTATTATATCGGGGCCGAACTAAAATTTATTAATGACAACAGGATTTGACAGTTGACAGTTGTCCTTACGATATGTATTTGCCCGTCGGAAAATTGTATTTGACACATGTTTTGGCTGATGAACTACTTTCGGACGGACCTGTATCTTCGCTGACGGACTTAGAAAATAGACCTCCTCTTTTGAAATTTTACGATGCCCTAGATTTAACACTTAAAAAGTTACTCTTTATCTCCTTTCACTTATCCTAAGTTTTTACTTTCATCATCTGCCTAGCCTTTTTCCCAACTATGTTTAGGTAGGCTTTCAGTCTAACCGGATTCAGCTCAATACCAGTATTTAACATGGAGCGGCTGCCTATCTGACCTCCAGAACCCAGAGACTGGGTAATAAGTTACCCCTTAGTGTGACTGGTTGTCAGACTTTCGGGCTTCTGACTACCCGTAACGACTGTCGAAGGTCGACAAATGATAGCTGGGACCGACGTTTTATCGTGCTTTCCGAGGCAAGGAGGCACCTGTCTTAACCCTTAAATGCATAATGTTGCCATATGGCAACAAAGTACGTCATTTAATTTTTTTAAGAATGTGATAGCTGTGAGTTTCTGAACGCACCTCTTTTTGTCAAAACAATATATACAGCTAATAAAACAGTATATACTCTATGAATATTAATATTATTGTATAATTATTATATATTTATTATCTAAATTCTATAGATAAATACCTATACAACAGCATTGTTTGCAATACGATAAAATAAATCATGCATTTAAGGGTTAACTTTTTAACCCCTGACATTATTTCACTAAAATTTGGTTTAAGACAAATTTTCTAAATTGGTTCTCCGTTACGAATTTGGGTGTTGCTTTATAAATTAATTTTTTATGCTTGTTTTTAAGTAAGTATGTATGTTTTTAACACTAAATTAATTAAGAATAATCATCTTGTTTCAGAAGTTAGCGCGTAATGATCTCAACAAAACTTCTTTTTTACAAAACATTCCGATAATTGAGCTCTAACTTAACAACCTCACTAATTAAGTTCAAAACCATAATTGAGCGTCACAATATTGACACAAAATTACTGTCTTTAAAACCATCCAAAATTTGGTGATACTTGTCACCTCCACTCAAGGTTACGCCATGCGGTCAAATTACACTGGTTGTTTAGACTTGTTAGAAAGAAACTGAGAAAAGAAACTTAAAACCGTCAAGCTGTGCACATATGCGCGCACTTCCGGTTTTGTTTCACTTAATTACTTCTAAGGGTCGAAGACTTTACGAGTAATTACTGTTTCACAGGAATAGAATGGAGTAATTATTTTATTTTTAGATTCCAATGCACTGAATGAACGATGTTTTATTTCACTTTGTTGTAAAATCTTGACGAGATAAGCATCGTGCTCAACCTGTCATAATTATCTTTAACAAGTTAATCAGTTAATATGAATTGCAATTCGTGCACAACAATGATTTTATTAAATCTCAACAGGCTTGTAAAGGCAAAGCAAAAGGTTTAAACTAAATGTTTATAGGTCGTTCAAAAAATATGCGTAGACTTTTCCCAACTATGTTGGGGGTCGGCTTCCAATCTAACCAGATCCAACTAAATACCAGCCGGTCGATTCTGGAAAAATCTCACCGTGATAACTAAGGTGAAGTGAGCTTAGAGTGAGCTGTGAGTCATGCTGATGCTAGGGATTGACACTATTGACGACTCACTCCGCGCTCACTTTACCCAAGTTTTAACGGTGAGATGGTTACAGAATCGCAAGGCAGTATTTACATAGACCGAATGGCTATCTGACCTCCACGACCCAGTTACTGGGTACCATGATACTCCTTGGTAAGACTAGTTGTCAGACTCTTGGGCTTCTAACTACCCGTAACGACTGTCAAAGATCTACCAATGACAGCCGGGACCAACGGTTTAACATGCTTTCCGAGGTACGGAGAGGTCTCTATATGTAATGACCCATCCACGAACTGACCGCACCTTCGATCGACCCATGCGGCTGTTATTATTTAGCCACGACCCTCTTTGTACTTCATTCAATGGATAATTAATTTCTTAAAGAATCAAAAACGAATCAGAAGCTTTCATTTCCCACGTAATAAATGCTGTTTGTGTTAGTGAGTTTAAATGTTTGTAAACGCACCCCACAATACAGGACAAATTCCTAGTGTGGGGGCAACGTTTATACAATGTGTAACGTTAAATGCGCAAAACCTCACACACCCCAACTGATTTTTAATTCAATTGACCTATTTCAGAGAGAAAATAAGTCATTAAAAAAATTGCAACGGTGTTATGTGCTGTTTTAGTTTTACTGGCCATTCTGATCGTTTCTTGCGTCTGCGACTACGCTTTACCGAGGGAGGAGTCGTCACCGGGACGCTACGCCGCGCTCACATTGGCTTGCTTGACCTATTAATAAATAGACACGGCAACGTTTTTATGAAGATTTTTTGAAAAATGTGATCTATATTAAAAGGTGGTTCAATTAATTCTGCTCGTTATTCTGATCAACCTATTTTCAGGTTTTGTGCATTTAACGTTACACGTTGTATAAAAAAAAAGTAAACAAAAATAATAAGAATCTTTCATTTGAAAACAACTAAGTAAGTATATGACACTTTTTAAACATCAACAAACTCAGCAAATCAATAAAGACAAAATTGAGCAATAAAAACAAAACAAAATATTCAAAAACACCGCAATTTAGGATTGAGACGTTAAATAAAGGTTATAAGTATATACCGTTTTGATTCGGTTGTAAGAATAAATACATAAATCAGATTTTGGGTACTGGTTGGAGTTGGAGCCAATAAATAAGCCTCGAAATGTCACCGGGCGAATTATTCGCTGGCTGCTAATGAGAGAAAGGATATGCGTTTGAATCCCGATTCGTTAACGTTTTTGGTCCTTTTTTACGGGAAAGTTAAGTGCGTATGGTTTAGGTATTCTTTAAGTTCAACATTAACGCTGATTCTCTTGTTCACAAACTAAGCTAAATTTAAATTCAGTGCATCTTTTTCTTTCTATTTCATTGAGAAAAGGACAGAAGATAAATATTAGTTCAGTCCTGTCAAATTAGTCAGCGTCTGACGTAAATTGACTTATTTTTAATAGCCATTTTTTTGATCACTTCTAAACTTGTCTATGGAGTATCTTAATTTGACAGGACTAAACGAATATAGGTATATCTTGTGTTCTTTTGCTAAATGAAACAGAAAGAAAAAGATGCAATGAACTTAAATTTAGTTTAGTTTGTGAACAAAGGAATCGGTACCATTGTGGATTGTTCAGTTCAGTTATTAATCGCTAAAACTGAGTTTAGAATGAGTATACTTTACCTGAAGTAAATGATAAATGATAAATGATTTATTTCTGTAAGTAGGTTTGTATAAACACTTTTACATGTCAATCATATTTTTTAAACTAGATGAGGTCGGCGTTTCCTATCTGACTACTCTGAGAAGAAAGGCCGAAACAAACTCAGAGGTCACAGTCTCTTTTAAAGTCCAGACATAATCTTGGTCAGATCATGTGAAGCCCATGCAGATTGGTGTCTGAAATGGTCTTTTGAGTAAAGAACCACACAGATTGAGCGGACCTGTCCAGTCAGTGCACGCATTTGTCAAAAATTGTGTAGCTCAACTCAGAACTTGAGGAGCCTTACGATTCGACGAACAATACCAATGAAAGGACATTTGGGTAGGCCGCATAAATTACTCAAACTGCCAGACCATGATTAAAACTAACTTAAAGTAAGCACTTTACGAACGGAACCGGGAAGTATGACTGAAGAAAGTGCTAGCAGTGATTTCGGGCTGAAATGATGATGGTGCTGATGACCCTTTACCTCTTTTTTTAAGTCAGTTAACAGTGAAGTAAGCCGTTACTTTCAACTATAAATTGTTGGTACTTTATCCACTTAATTTTCCTAAGTAAACTGTTTCAAAATATAAGGTCCCATTAAAATAGATGGACAAACTTTTACAAATCATTCAGACCATCAAAATAAGGACAATGGTAAAAAATATATAAAAAAACGCATTAGATACTCACAAGAAAAGTAATCAGCTAACGAAAATACACTAATGTGCCGGCAATTTATTATTATAGGTCAAAATAAAATCACTTCAATCAGTGTTTTTTTTTTTGCTTGGATATCTTTGGTTAGACATAGGTACTGAGCGCTGTGTTATTTGTCAATCTATTTTAATGAAACCCTGTATATTATTTAGAACTTTCTAGTTTCCCTTTCATTCCCAAAAATCAGCGCAAACAAACATCAAAAACAAAAACAAACCGCCACAGAACTTCAAAAGCAGATGTCCAACAATACATCCAAACTCTCACATTTCACCGCCACTGTCACCACACTCCCCACATGGTGAAAAATTCGCGTTTCTATACAAAAACACGTGTTAACTTGTTAATTAACTTTCTTGGAACTGAACCGAATGGATTTTGAAACATATTACATGATTTATGTATCCTACAGTGCTGTGGTGACACGGCATTAGAAGATTTCGGCCATTAATTTTCCGTACAGACAGTTTTATTAGTTAATTAATCAATAATTTGACAGTACTGTAGTTATAGATTATTTTGTATTGTAGTTTATTAAATTAAAATTGATTACTGCCTTGGGATTAGTCGTGAATGTCGTGATTACTTTATGGGGAGTAGGTGCCTAATTTTTAATATCAAAATCAGAAGTACATACGAAGTGGAATAGATGGATATCCTAATGATAAAGCTAATAGCTAGCTAATATACAACCTGTAACTTAAATAACGCACAACCTCATAAAGGGTCATTGTACTCATCATTATGAACAACTTTTACTATGGGAACAAACCTGAAATCGCGAAAAAAAAATCAGTCGTTCCCTACATTTATGTTCGCATAACTCGTCAAAATATAGGGAACAGCAGATTTTTTTTTCGCGATTTCAGGTTTGGTCCCATAGTAAAAGTTGTTCATAATGATGAGTACAATGACCCCTTATGAGGTTGTGCGTTATTTACGTTACATGTAGTATATTATAGTAAATCGTATGTATGTGTTTATAACCTATTTATGTATTTGTCTAGTTTTTTTTTATTTTTATCATCGTCGTGTCAACCAAAGCACCTGCCATCTAATCTCTTCACCACCCTTGGTTGACTGGTAGAGAATGCCTAAGGCATTAAGTCCGCCTTTGTGCCTTTTGTGCGAAAACTTTAAATAAATAAATAAAGCTGAAGGGTTTGTTTGTTTGAACACGCTAATATCTGGAACTAAAAATCGCATTTAAAAAAAAAATGTTTGTTTTTGATGGTCCCATTATTGAGGAAGGCTATAGGTTATTTAACATCACGCTAAGACCCTTAGGTGCCGAGCAAAAAGAAAACAAGTCAGAAAACGAAAAGTGAAAGCTGCCGTGCGATTCTGTAACCATCTCACCGTGAAAACTTGGGTGAAGTGAGCGTGAAATGAGCTGTCATTAGGGATTAACACTATTGACACTGCTCACTTCAAGCTCACTTCACTTATGATTTCACGGTGAGATTTTTACAGAATCGACCAGCTGGTGTTTTTATTTGATTTTGTATGAGCTTTTCTATATTATCACATTTAATTAATTCTCTAAAATTTAGACAATACTGTGGGTTATACGTTTTTTCGACTGTAATACAACTACGTTTTTGTAAATGCTGTTATGTGTAACTGTTTTTTGTCCCAAATAAACAAAATAAGATAAAAATAAACACAAAACATCACGCGTTTATTCCCCGAAGGGTTTGACAAATGTGTATCTACAACGTGTAACGGAAAGGGGGTATCAACCCTGAAGGAGGTGAATGTGCTCATGAAACTCAACAACTTTCCCCAAAGAACATAGGTCGAAATATGAAAAAAAAATTTGGCCCTCCCATAGTAAATCAATCAGCTGGTAGTCAGTTTTGTAAGGGAGGGCCAAATTTTTTTTTCATATTTCGACCTATGTTCTTTGGGGAAAGTTGTTGAGTTTCATGAGCACATTCACCTCCTTCAGGGTTGATACCCCCTTTCCGTTACACGTTGTATAGAACACCAACATTTTGCTAGTTCTGATAACTATAAGATCACATGTAACGCGAGCCTGTTGTCATCATCCGGGTTCAGAACCAGACTCCGGGTCGCTACTGAAAAATTCGAGACCTAAAAACCCAATAACACTTAGCCCGACCAGCAGGGTTATTGCGTAACACACTATCAATAGCAATGGATTTTATTTTGACAGTTCAACAACATCAATTGCGTTATTCACGTTATTGCGCAGACACATTTTTCGAACATATGGAGGAATGGATTAGCAATATGCTTCAAAATGATTCAAATTGAGAGTAGGTAATAGTGTGTTACGCAATAAGGGCGCCGGAAATGGAACCCAGGACAGCAGTGGTCGTAGTAGTGTAGACCAACGATGCATTCAAGGAAACTATCATCAAGGAGACTATCTTCTTCTTCCTGCCCTTGTCCCATTTTATTTGGTGTCGGCGCAACACGTTTTCTTCTTCCATTCTTCCCTGTTAGACGTCATGGCATCATTTACTCCTTTCTCTTTCATATCATTCCTCACACCGTCCATCCATCATTTCTTTGGCCTTCCTCTCCCTCTCCATCCATCTACATTCATATTCATCACTCTTTTCGTTACATGCGTTTCATCCCTCCTCATTACATGTCCATACCAAGCCAAACGACTTCCTTTAAATTTTTCTGTAACAGGCGCCACTTTTAAACTACTATACAGCATGCTTTTTTTACCGGCTCCAAATTTTTACAGGGTATTCTACTCATGAATATGAACAACTTTCACTATGGGACCAACTCTGAAATCACGAAAACAAAATCAGCTGTTTAATACAAAAGTTCAATACCTACTTGACCAAAATGTATGAAACAGCTGATTTTTTTTTTCGTGATCTCAGAGTTAGTTCCATAGTGAAAGTTATTCATATTAATGGGTGGAACAACCTGTATAAATTTAGAGACGGTAAAAAAAGCATGCTGTATATATAAACATTACTGACCGGACCATCTAATTCACACAGATTGTTATTAATAAATTATGAATATAAGCAAATGACAGGATCACGATGTTGTTAATTATATATTATGTTATAGAAATTTATGACTTGTTTTATACGCTTAGTCAAAATAAACTAAACAGGATATAAAAAACAACGATTGTTAGGTTTTATGAATAAATATTCACACTAATCTTATAAAGGAGAAAGTTTGTGAGTGTGTGTTTGTATGTTTGTTACTTCTTCACGCTCAAACGGCTAGACCAATTTAGATGATATTTGACACACAGATAGTTTATAACCAGGATTAACACATAGAATACTTTTTATCCCGATATTCTTACGGGATCTAGACTTATGCGGGTGAAACCGAGGGGCGCAGCTAGTTATTAATATAAGCAAATGACAGCATCGAGATGTTGTTAATATTATATAATTATGTTATAGAAATTTATGACTTATTTTATACGCTTAGTTAAAATAAACTACACATGATATAAAAAACAACGATTATTAGGTTTTATGAATATTTAATAATTAATAATTATATGTTACTAATTGGGAGTTATAATAATTTATTATTTATATTAACCATAGCCTGGACAGAGAAAATATAAAAGTCAAGTAGGTAAGCACTCTTTCTTAAACAATATCGGTCCTAACAATGGTTCAAAAAAATCAGAAGGACCAAAGAAAAAACCCTTAACACATTGAACGCCGTGGTGGTCACCGGTGATCACATTATACTTTCCATCTGAGCTGACGCCGATTCGCGATTTTGACAAATTTTACACATTATATTTCACTGGCTCATACGGTTCAAAATAGTCTAAATAATTATTTATTATTACTATCCAAAGAATTAACAAAATAATTGCTGTTGCTCACTGGTGATCACCACGGCGTTCAAAGTGTTAAGCAAAAGGATATTTTTTTCAAAAACTAAACTAACCTTTCTGAAGAACATCACCAATAAGGTAAGGTATATGTTCTTTGTAGAGCGCTCACCGGCGTTACCAAAAACTTTCCCACCATCATAGTCATCTGCCTAGCCTTTTCCCAACTATCTTGGGGTCGGCTTCCAGACTCACCGAATGCAGCGACTGCCTATCTGACCTCCACAACCCAGTTACTGGCTACCTAATACTAAACCCGTTGCTAAGACTGATTGTCAGACTTTCGGGCATCTGACGACATATTATATGTTATCCCAAAAACTCTACCAATTCTAACAAGATCAACTTCTCATCAGTCAATCACTCTTCATCAAATTTTATAAATCATAATGAAAACATTTTAGCAAACAGCCTCGCCAATTACTTGGGCATAAGGCAATAGACCAAAGTGCCGAACAATTATTTTTATCGAGACATGATTAAAAACTCCGCTGAGTATTTGGTAACAATAATATGGCTAGCGTGGGTGGGGTTTGTGGGATAAATTGTAAGAGTAAGCGACAGCGGGAGCTGAAAGCGGAGAATGGATGACATACTTAGCATGATTTAACTTTTAGATCTCTTTTTGCAAATGACCCAGTAACTCAGCTAGACAAGGCAGTACTCGTACAATTTGTTGAATTGTTAAAATAAGATGCTTCAAGTCCCGCTAACATTACAAAAGGCATTTAGTATGGTCGTTGGGTGCACTGAAGTGGCAGTGGGCTGGCCGTGTTTGTCGAAGGACCGATGGCCGGTGGAGAAGACGAGTCCTGGAGTGGGGACTGCCTATCGGCAAGCGTCGTGTGGGAAGCCCCCAGCTAGATAGACGGACGACCTAAAGAAGGTGGCTGGGAGGGACTGGATGCGGAAGGCAGAGGACAGGCTGTTGTGGCGCAGCCTGGGAGAGGCCTATGTCTAGCAGTGAACCTCAATAGGCTCAGTTGATTGAAATGCATTTAGCGCTTTTCAAATGCAGTGTAAATAAAAATAAATAAATAAATAAATCATTTATTATGGACCAAACATTTTATAAAGATTCATAAACCCACCAAACTGCGCAACAGTTTGTCGGTGGGATTAGCGCTCGTCTTGTTTTATTTATTTGGTTCAAATACACACAACAACCTAAAAAGTAAAAGCTATATAAATCTACACTAATATTATAAAGAGGAAAGATTTGTATCTTTAGCAGCAGGGATATCAACGAGCAACCGGTTACCATAGATTCAATAGGTGATTCTGAACCCACTCCGGTGAAATTGTTCGCCAGTTATTAAAAAAAAAAAAAGTTTTTTGTTCCATATATTTTGACTGTGTATATTTTTTATAATCGACGAAATTTTCTATTCTACGTCCATAATCATGTGCTAAATTAATGGTTACAGTTTGCGCGTCAATGCCACCCTGTTTTTAAAATATTGTTCAATTGGTCAATTGTTTGAAGTTGACAGATACTGAATGTGTTAAATACGTTTAGCGCTGAACGCATTAAGTGATTTGTGGTGCAAGTGGGAATTAAGTTTTCTTAAATACTCTTGAAACACTCAAGTACATAATAATATACCTACAAAACAATTATAAAATCACTCCGGTTAGTATAAAAATAAAATTATAACAAACATCTGCCAATAAAAAAGTAAAAAGCTTCCCAATTTCGGAAAGGATAATTCCAGCTGCTGTGAAATTAAGTAATTTACGATCTCGCGATAATCTCTTATCACTTAGGGCGGCGCCTGCGCAGGCGGGCGGAACTCGTTCCGAGATGTCTCAATCTCGATAGAGACCGGATCAATCGAAACCGACCCACAGCTTTTTTTCATCGATCATCGATTGAACTGGTTCCCAATCGGAAAAAAATTATAGAGGACTGTCGAGCGATACACCTTCGGCTTCTCGGGATAGTACCGATGAAATTGATAGATGGAACTGATGCTTTTTATAATAATGGTGATTCGGTAGAGAGAAAATTTCCCGGTAGAACGAGAGGGGAGATAAAGAATGAGATAGTAAGAGGAATAGAAATTCGTTGGTTGAAGAATGGTAAGTTTATAGACTTAGCAGATAACCTGTTGAAACTTATAAAATAATTTATGTTATTGAAATAATGCCCAGAATAGTCATTGCAGACAAAAACAATCTCAATAAAAATCTTAATAAACTGCGACCTACCACGAATTTTTGACCACAACTTAATAAAGAAATTACCGGGCGACACCTTAATCGAGAAATTTCGCCCGTTCAAAAAACACGTAATAAAGACTTATGACCATAAAATTAATAAGAAAAAGGTCAACACGTTTAACAAAATTAATATCAATACATTAATTCTTTCTTATAAAGTTAAAACAACTGACAATGCGTGTAAATAAATCGCTCGATTTATATTGGATGCTTGTAGTGAAGGAATTATCGCTATTAGTGAAGGCAAAGGGGTTATTTATTAAAATGTTGGCGATATTCCTACACTCAGCGGGAATGGATATCGAGGTGGATGTAAGATCGTCAATCATTTAACTGAGTACAAGCCACGAGCAGTTGGTGGCTTGGGTATGGATAAAAATGTGGGCAAGGTTAATTTTGAAGGTAGTGTGGGTTCCGTTCCTCCGATTTGGTTGTTGAATGTCTTCATATCGATGTTGAACTTATAGAAAGCGATGATGACACGCTTAATACAAAGGATTTTTGGAGATTCCACAAGGACTGTTTCACTGATGATAAAAGTCGCAAAAAATTTATTGCAATTGAAGAGACATCAAGATGCTTTTAAATCTTTCGTCATGTTTGATGTAGTGAATTATTTTTTTCCCACAATATCGTAAAAAAACTTTGGCTCAATTACGGCTATCGTGTAGCCATTCAATTTGGTGGTAGGATAAATTGTATATGTAATTAAGGAAGCCCGTTTTGAAGATTGCACAGTAGTTACTAATCAAATCCCGTCATTTAATGATATAGTAGCGAATTTAATGCCAGGCAGTCAATAATTCTAGGAATCAATTTATGACCATAATTCATCATTAATATAAACCCTCTGTTACTATATTTAGACGAAGGATGGGATTATAGCTAAAGAACTTTGGGTTCAAACTTTATCTAGCACCATTTTACATATTACTATTTAAGGTTTTTATCTAAGCAACTATTATATACGAATTCATATGATATGGATGAATTTGGTTAAGATAATATAGACATATAGACAAAAGATTTTTTTCTGTGCAGATAAAAGACATAGTACAATACATCAAAGTAGAATTAAATTATAACAAATTACATTAATACATATAAAAAGAAGGTGCCAATGTACAAAAAAAAAAATAAAAGAAAAACATACTTAAAGAAATAAAATGCCACTATGGCATACTGTAAACCAAAAAGAGGATGAATACAGACATGACGGCTAACGGATATGTATGAAAAATTAAAATTTTGTCCCAAATATGGGAAGATGGTGATTATGACTTTCGAGCTAAATGGTTTTACTACCCGTCTAAGGAACCCTAAGAAACAGAGTGATAAATAGATTATAAATTGTAATTTATATTTCTGGTGCTCATCGACTTATATCTATATCAATTACTTTGTCACTTTGAGATTCTGAACAATTTCTTGTCGGCTAAAAACATCTTTGATGATCCTGCGTGCAGGTTTAATACATTTGTATGCAGGCATCGAACGCTATAAACTCTAAATAGAGTCGAAATAAATTCTCCTTTTATTGGCAATATGTAGATTGGAGATCTTTAGTGCAGTGGTAACATTGTTGTTAACTTCTTTGGTATGGAAGATAAAAGTCACTGAACAGATAGAATTCACTCGACGAAGACCGTTAATTTTCAAACTGATGCTGTTATAGGACTGGGTATTGCAGGAATCTAGGTTGAACTAACTGATCAAATCCTTCAAGTCATTTTTGGACTTATCATGCCCTAAAAGCTTAGACTTTGTACCGATATTAGTCAAAGCTGATAAGAAGGCGCTTTTTAGTATACATGAAGCGACTTGTCTCATTCGAAAGTGACTTCTAAAAATCCTTTTACAAAAAAACCAAGACTCATTCAATTAAGGGATCCGAGATCAAAATTAAGCCTTCTTCGTTTAAAATGCATTAATCCGGTCACTTGTCATGCGCGGGCGCAGTCGTCCCGTCCCACTCTAAAACCCGTTCCGGTTGGCCCATCGCCTTCTCGTTGACAAAGATTAAGGTTCGGGACACTGTTTGACAAAGGCAATAAAAAAAAAACAAGATTGAACGTGTCAACTCCGGTCGTGACATTTTGTAAATTGGAATTTGCCGCAAAAATGTATTGACGAGTAAAAAAGCAATCAATCTTCCTCTAGATTGATTAAAGCCTCCAAGTTCATCGTCAACGACATGTTGTCATTAATCTGATTTAAATTACTTCCTCACTGAGACGTCCTGGCTGTATCTACAAATATCTAGTTCTGAATTCTTTGGTTCTTTGACATCAACCGTAGTTCTGTCTCTCTTACACAATCGAAGCTCTGAACTCTTTTTCATTTTACATTTTAGGAGTAACATGAACTCTCAATCTCTCGCTCACAGTTTTTACGCTCAGTTAAACCAGAGTCGGACCTTAATTTATGATTATCGGACGATGAAGACATACACAGGTATCAATTTTAACCACTATTCTTGTAGTAGTTATAATATTTTTTTCGATAACAGTGACATTTACGATAGTCGCTTTTATTACAGTTCCATAATCAGGAAAAGCTTTTACGACATCGAAATATTTGCGAATTAAACTTCCAGGTATACGCGCTCATTTTATTATTGTCATTAATTTTTACATTTATGTTTCTTATATAAGATTCTTGCAGTGTAATATCAACCTGGTGGTGATTGGCAGCTGTGCCATTAGCAGCTTTATTAAAATGTTTCATAAAATTCCTTACGGCAAAAACATGGGACAAGTAAATGTGGTGATTAACATTTTGGACAGAAAAAACTGCTGAATAATGAAGGGTATCGGTGCGAACAACTTTATTAAAAAGGCAAACACACGAAGCCAATCGCCCGTCTGTCTCGTTACCCTTGAGTGATCCCTATACAGATTTTATTACTGCACAATAACACCAAATCTTTTCCGTTGCGATTTCAAATATTTCATAAATACCGCGCCGGTCAGAATTATCTGTACAACAAGAATGAAAAGGGTACAAATTGAGTGAAAAAGTGTCCCAATGAACCTTTAAATTGTTCTCTATATATGTCTCGGGAACACGATCTTCGTTTACATCATCATTCGTCGACTTATCTGATGGGCATATCTTGTTCGACTCTGATTCTTGTGTATTAACTATCAGGCTATATTTTAGCTTGTTTACATGAGGCTCGTAATTTCATATAGCATCATTGTATTCAACTAAAAGTAGTGTAGCAAAACTACTTATTTCTGAAACTACAACTCTGTTACTGCAACTGTAAAGCTTTTTGTCGCCTGTATCATGATAGTTGGTGGATGCTGCACCATCTTGAATGTTGTTTGTTTGTGTTAAAGTTGACTTTCGTGTGGTTTTCCTTGCCTGAATGAGTGGTTATTTGTTTTAAGGGGGCTTTATCGCGGCACGTAGGCTCAATTTGAATAAAAATACAATTTATATGTGTCGGAGAGTTCGGTAAGGCGGTGTAGGGTTACAGAGCCGGTCGGACGACTCGGCTCCCAATTTGCTGGTGCATTTCTGAGTAAGTTATTAAGTTTCGGCTTGTCACTTCGGTTGCAAAATTTGCAGTCCACTGATGACGATGCGTTAGTATTTTGTTTTAATAAACCCAATCGAGTGCATCTAGTCTTTTTAGTGGTTTTTGTGTGGCTATGATCGATGATGTCGTTATTAATAATATAATTTACCTAGACATTAATAGCTTATTTCACAACTGATTATTCCGTGACACTAGCAGGCGCTGTGAGGTCAGACATATTTGCATAAACACTTTCATAATAATAAACAACGGTACTGATTACATCTCCGTCTGTTCATGTTTAAATTATGTGTTATCGCTCTATCGAGGCACTTTAAGTAACAATTAGACTCCATCATTTCGGCTAATTTTAGCCTCATCTCATTTATACTCTGTTTCATCTCAATTTAACATTATTAATGAGTTAAGTTTCACTATGTTAATTAGAAGATTTGGTGGAACTTTGCATTTTACGAGTATTACTATTTCTTCAGCCATGCTTTTTTATCGCTTTTTTAATCAGCCTGGAATGTTCCCACTACTGGGGCACAGGCCTCCTTTCTGTGAGAGGGACTGAGCTATAATACACCACGCAGGTCCAATGCGGGTTGGCGGATCTTAGAACTATTGGTGCGTATTGTCGTAGATCTAAATTCTGATGTGATCGATGATATTCATAGCCACGTCGGGCAATAACTTTAGATGTTACATCTTGTCACAATGCATAATTAGTTGCGTATTGGAAATATTCTCATAAATTCAACATTCTTATTCATTATTTTCTTATTCTTATTCATAATTTCATGGCATGGCAGGCTTCAGGGCAAGTACGCAAGGACCGGCCAAAGGGCAAAAATACCAATCTTGTAAAACATGATTTATACCGTAACACCCAACGATGGGTAATTCCAATTTAATGTAGCCCCCAAAATCATTGAAGCTATTTTTGATAGTCTTTTCCTGTAGATTAGTTTGCGTAATCTTCTTCCATAATTATGAGAAGTTCCTTTTCTTTTTTCTGAAAGCATACTCTGGACTTCTGTAGTCTTAACGCTTTCATTATAATAAAAGCTTGTAGTGCTCCTACTGCTGTGCCAAAGCACAGGGCCACCTCAGGTATTCGGTAATTCGGGTTATTAACGATCTGCACGTCAAGATCGATGTATTTACGTGCCATTTGAGTGAATTCACCAAAATCCTGTTGTTTATTTTAATGTTACAGTGTAGATTGCTAAGATTATTATTAGATGTTATTATAAGTTATACTAGTTTTTTGTTTCTTTTTTCTTAGTTTTATATCGTAAAAAAATAATTTTAAGACCGCGCTATCGTATAGGGATACCTGTAATGATAGTTGTAAGGGAGATTTTAATAAATAAATAAATAATATTTTTTTTGGATGTTCTAATCTATGGTCTCAATATCTTCCAAAAACTATACTTCCTAAGTTTTTTTTCTAACAATCAAGTATCTATCTGTTTCCGAAGTGTTTATATGTCTAGCTAATATTATTTTATTTTCATATTTGCTTGACCTGTAGTCGCCAATTGCTCGGCTACCTATAACACTGTTACTACATGTCTAGCAGTGAAGGTCATCTCGAATGGGTCTGCGGAACTGGGTCTGTCCGGTGCAGTAGACGAAACCCGAGCCTTTTGATACGCCGCAGTTCCAGTTAACTTCGTGGGATGGTGTTATGCATGAGGTGAGGTGAAGCTGTGATTTTGTTTTTTTTTTGTTTTCTTCTTCTGGGAACTTATAAATAGTCTAGCAGATTTTATGTTAACGATTTGGGAAAGATTATATATACCAATATTTTAAAGAGGTAAAAGTTGTATTTCTATGAGGGGGTAATCTTCGGAATTACTGATCCGAAGAACTAAACGAATAGTTTTCTTCTGTCCTTTTCTTAATGAAATAGAAAGAAAAAGATGCATCATCATCATCAGCCTTTTCCCAACTATGTTGATGCAGCTAAATACCAGAAAAAGATGCACTGGACTTAATTTAGTTTAATTTGTGAACAGGGGAGTCGGCGCCACTGGTATAATAGTGACTAGCCGGTCGATTCTGTAAAAATCTCACCGTGAAATCGTAAGTGAAGTGAGCACTTAATAGTGTTAATCCCTAGCGAATGACAGCTCACTCCACGCTCACTTCACCCAAGCTTTCACGGTGAGATGGTTACAGAATCCCACGGTTGTAAATATTAATTAATATAAAGGTGTTGCATAACCGCACTAAGAAAATGAATACGTTTTTAATTTCTATAGTTTGGTATACTATTAACCTTCGCTATCAACGCCTAACAGACACGACAAAACATACAAAATAGTTTCCGAAGCAGATGTTACTTATTGCATAAATATACAAAACAGGCCTTAATTAAATAATATTGCAAACATATACCGACAAGTGAAACAAGTAAAACTATAAACATTAATTAGTTCTCCCATACAAATAGGTCATTCAGACAATTCTTCAAATACTAAAAACGCTTTCCGAATAAAAAATGTTGTTAACAATAAAGTCATTAGCAGAGAGCTATTCGATTCACGCATAAAATTAAGGATGAAGGGATTCTTGCATTAAATTATTCGATCATCAGTACTTTGTGGCTACTGATTGACGTTCTTGGCGAGTTTGCAGACCGCCTGGGGTTTCTACCAATGAAAACTGAAGTGAATTATTGTAAAAAGCAACTTATTTAATGCTTTACTAATAGTATGCGGCATTGTGCCTTTTATTTTCTCGAATAATATTATTATCATCAATCGTGCGACATTCTTACCTTTATTTCTGTTTTTACTAACTATTTTGTGCTATTAAATAGATATTAACTCTGGGGGTAAGGAGAAGCTATCTAAATGCTAATATTACTTGTTTATAATTGAAAATATGGGAATCCTGTTGGACCGCCCTCCTATGCGAATTTACTTTTTTCGGTCACATTTTTTTCTGTTTACGTAAATAGTAAGATACTTATCGGCAGCTCATTATGCAAATATCTTTTTTTTTTCTCACGAAATGTGTGTGTACTACATTAGGTACACCTCTACCTAACCCTTAGAGGAATTACTGGTGTGATGTTATGGTATGTTGTTTTGTGTGTATTTGTCAACATCAAACGATTAAAAAAATTACAAGTAAAGGACAATGACCAAATCACTATGAGAAGTGGTGCATTTGGTTTTATACAGCGGCCATCGTTGAAACATTAGTCGGTATATGATAAGCCTATCACAAAAATTAATTGATGAACGATTTTTCTATAAATGCAGCCCGAGATGATCTATTTGAATTTGAATTTTTATGTAAGAAATAATGAAGTCATATAGCTAGATAAACAGATGAAGATAAGCCACCATCCATGTTATTGTGAGTTATTCCTCTCCATCCGCGGTTGTCTGGAAGAGATCAATTTAAGCAATAAGACCGCCCATTATGACAATTAAATAAAAAATGGTTTATTATCTATACCTATAACTCGGTTCAGACTGATGTAAGTTTATTTTACCGCGTATTAACTTTTGTTCGTCATATTATTCTCCATCTAATTAATAACGTTTGATTGATGGCCGCGAAAAAAAATCCACCATTTTTGGTCATCGGCGATTGCTTAAGATTCCTGCCACTCTCCCGAATAAAGCCATCCAAAAAGAGTTATAATAAAAAATGGCCGTTAATTGAGCGTTATCTAAAGATGCGTTAACTTCGTGTAAGTCGATCCGAGCTGCTTAAGAAAACAGACACCAGTCGCGATTTTTTTTTTCATAAACAATTTCGGTCCGAGTCTAAAATGACGCCGCTGAGACGGGTTACGTTTCAGACGTGTTGTAATCATGGGGCCTAAAGGACCGCCTGGTGACAGACGGTTTTGACGACTTTACGAATGTTTATTTTTGTATTCATTCAACAGCCGGCTGGTTCTCATGATGACTGCTTAAACTACTAATGAAAATCGTAGTTATGGTCACAAGAAAAATGTTTTGTATTCTGTAACTGTTATTATTGCCCGTTCTCTTGATATTTACGTAGGTTTCCATCCATCTGCCTAGCCTTTTCCCAACTGTGTTGGGGTCGGCTTCCAGCCTAACCGGACGTAGCTGAATACCAGTATTTACGTAGGATATTTGTAGGATATTTACGTAGGTTTAAATAAATAAATAAAGTAAATTCAATTATTGCAGGATAAAATAAAACACCACGATTATTATTTATATTTTCTTATTTCAGCATAGATTACACTGGGATGGAGGTGGAAATATTATGATCTTATTAAAGTTAATAAAAAGGAAAAATTGTTTGTGTGGTGTGTTGCCTTTTGAAAAAACGCCACACGAATGCTTTTTAAACTTTTGAATCTTGTCAACGCTATGAATTTCGATCAACTGAAGTGGGTATTAGATATTAGGTATTTATTTAGTTCAGGTAAGACTTTCAGTTACATTAGCAAGAGAAAAAAGTGCCACACGGCTTGAGTGACTCGGTTTCAATATACAACCATCGGATTTCCTTTAATTTCTGATCTGACTCTTGAAGTTTTGTCTCCTACGTCAAGCGTAAGCTACGTACGGTGAAAAGCACCAAGAAACATGGTTATCCCTTTGCAACCGGGAGTAAAAAACTCGCATAGATCAGTAAAAACTTATTAATCCTTTGGAAAGTATTCAGAAGTCTTGGGAAAAATACTGAAAAAATCTCATACAAGCTGGTCTTCAGCAGTCAGACCCTCACATACGTGAGGTCCAGGAACAATTTGCTAGTCGTTCTATCGTGCTCAGAATTTTGTAAAGTCGAAACTCACGATCACTTCAACTCGGTTGGAAAGGGCTATACATTTTAACCAATAACAGTTACCTGGTAAGATTAAACCATACACAACATGTAACGTTAAATGCGCAAAACCTGAAAATAGTTTGATCAGAATAACGAGCAGAATTCATTGAACCACTTTTTAATATAGGTCACATTTTTCAAAAAATCTTCATTAAAAACGTAGCCGTGTCTATTTATTAATAGGTCAAGCCAGCCAATGTCAGCGCGGCGCAGCGGCCCGGTGACGACTCCTCCCTCGGTAAAGCGTCGTCGCAGACTCAAGAAACGATCAGAATGGCCAGTAAAACTAAAACATTTACAATTTTTTTAATAACTTATTTTCTCTGTGAAATAGGTCAATTGAATTAAAAATCAGTTGGGGTGTCTGAGGTTTTGCGCATTTAACGTTACACGTTGTATATTAAAAGATTATTAATAAAGCCAGTTCTCCTTAATTCCGGCTCGTTCAACTGACCCTAAACCATAAACGAGCATAGTAATATAAAGCGTATTCAGGAAAGCCTCAAAATAAAACGTACGTTGGAGGAATCTAAATATTGTCCACGTCGAATCGCTAATGTACGGTGTAGGGCTGAGGGCAGACCGGAGGGTATAGCACGCGGACTGGAGGGCCAAGAGGGAAACGAGGGGCGGATTAGGACCAAGTTTTAAAAGGAAGTTCATATGCATGGACAATTTATTTTCTTAGTAAGACTTTGTTAAGGATGGAACGACCACCAGTCACTGTTGCACTGAAAAAGTGAACTCAGTCCTCTCACAAGAATTCAGTTTTAGTTTAGTTGGCGTTCTAAACAGGAGCCCATCTTTATTTGATTATCTAGTAAAAGTTTATAGTGTAACCATATAATAATAATAATCAATAAAGTATCATGTTTAAGGCAAAGTAAACTTTTCATTCACAGAAGTATCGAGCATTGGCCATTACACTTGCGTACTGAAGGATGACGATTTTAGACAAAGTGTGACCTAGAAAAACTCAGAAAGCGCACGAGATTTGCCAAGTTTTAACCTCCGATTTCTATCCTCTGAGTTACTATATAACTGGACTATATTATGAAGCTTATTCGAAGCAAACTGGCCACACTAAAAATACCCCTCTTTCCGTACACGAAAGTAACGCGTATGGACCACGATGCTTGTTCACTGAAGGATAGCAAAGGATTTAAGACTAACTGTAGGTAAGTGAGACTCCAAGAATAATACAGAAAGCGCATGTGACACGTCAAGATTAAAATTTTTATTTAAAATTTCTAAATTTGAGTCACCTCTGGACAAGTTATACCAAAAGCATCTCTCTCATAACTTGGCCCTCAAAGTTAACATCAATATCTGAATTCAACCCATCTGCTACGGTCTTGAGGTAAGCATTAGTGAAGGCAGATAAACCAGAATAATAGACTTGCCCATTAGTCCTATTTGTTCTTTCAAATCCTATCACAAAAGGGCGTTTACATCGATTTTGTACGCCCATAAAAACTTGAATGGAGGAAAAGTACCCGTGACATTGAATTACCAATAATTATGTTATTCTAATGGAGCTGTTGAAAATGGCGTAGAAAATCGTAGTGTCATTATTTTATTATACCAATCAATTGGGCGCGTTCATTTTTGAAACCAGTTTTCTTTTTTGTTTGTCGTCGCGTGCGTTCGGTATTTAATTTCTTTTTTCTGTTTTTCGACAGAAATTACAGCAAGCACTTTGCAAGCAGTTTTAAGAAGAATTAATTTTAAAAGGACCAGTTACTTTTTGAAGTGAAAACTTCTTAAGCACCAGCGCTTAGAGGGTTGTATTGATGATTTTAAAGATGATAATTCTGTTTTAAAGATGATAATACATACTCATTACAGTCGCAAATTATATTAGGTTCAACATACCTACAACCCGAACGTGACCTCTAAATTGCAGAAAAACGTAAGAAAATTTGAATTTAGCAGGCTAATTTGATGCACTCTTTCTGAACAGTGTACGAAACCGCGTATCGGCAAGCGTAGTGTGGGACGCTCGCAGCTAGATGGACGGATGACCTAAAGAAGGTAGCTGGGGTAGATTGGATGCGGAATGCGGAGGACAGGGTGTTGTGGCGCAGTCTGGGAGAGGCCTATGTCCAGCAGTGGACTGTGATAGGCTGAGTTGAATTTGATGAACGAAACTGAACAGTTACGCTCGAGTCGGTGACGCTGAATCGGATATACTCGCCTCCAGTCGGTCGGTGACGCTGGATCGGGTATACTCAGCTCCATCGGTCAGTGACGCTGAATCAGGTATACTCGGCTCCAGTCGGTCGGTGACGCTGAATCGGGTATACTCGGCTCCATCGGTCAGTGACGCTGAATCGGGTATACTCGGCTCCAGTCGGTCGGTAACGATGAATCGCGTATACTCGGCTCCAGTCGGTCGGTGACGATGAATCGCGTATACTCGGCTCCAGTCGGTCGGTGACGATGAATCGCGTATACTCGGCTCCAGTCGGTCGGTGACGATGAATCGCGTATACTCGGCTCCAAGTTTTCACTTCTATCGTGTGAACACACACCCTCTTTTTACTTGTACTTATTGATTCCAATATTTATTTTAATATTGTGTACATCTTTCAGATTTTTTCTAAGGCACTTATCAGACAATCTGTTAACAGTCTAATGCTCCGTATATAGTCCCTCACGTAATCTGAAACGTCTTAATTGCGAGTTCGGAAAACCAACCCTTCGTTACTCCAATGCATGCCAATTTTAACCCGTGACTTACCACGGTCTGTCCTTTAATAGCCACTTTTGCGTATCTGTCATCTGAGCTGGGCCAGCGCAGTTTGAACTTTGAAAAGTATTGAATAGAAGTTGTTTTTGTTTGTTTTTCGTGAGGATGTGAATGGTAACAGTCGTGAGTTCAAAGTCTAATTAACACCTCTGGGAGGAGATAAATTGTGGCGATAGTGTTGCGCTTGCGTCGTGGCGTTGCGCATTGGTGAGATATGCCATGGTATATACCATGCTTATTGAGATTCGAAAGTACGGAAAGGACATCATTCATTTCGTACCCAAATAATTAAAGTGCCGGCCAGAAAAACAAAGTACTGCTGTCTTATGTGAAATGACCTCTTGAGCATTTTTTACTATTACAACGAAAGTCCACCATTGAACCCTCGGCTGCTATTTGAGATTGAAAATGCCAAAAATAATATTTTAATAATAAATATACAGTTAAAACATGTTCAAGGTGTTAAATTCAATGAAAAGTTGGTATTTCTTTAATGTTATGCATATAACACTTGTTATAAAAATATGATTTTTGACATTTTCAATCTCAAATAGCAGCCGGGGGGTTAATTTTAGGCTTTCGCTGTTCTAGTAAAAAATGCCCAAGATGTTATTTCGCATAAGAAAATAGTACTTTTTTTTCACTTTCATTTTTGGGTATAAATTGTTCGACACTTGAATGATGTCCTTTAATCCAGTGACCTTTGGATTTAGTGCAAGTTTAGAGATTGGTTATTTATTGAATGATTTCGTTTGAAGTTTGCAAGAAGAAGTGTGTCGATACTCTTGCGCCATCCCATCTTCCTTGTTTACAAGCAAATATTTCCTTCGTCGAACATAGGCACTTGGTCCGACGACACTACTTTCCGCCTCGCTGCTTCCCTGCGACAAGGAGCTCTTTGCTGTTCACCTCATCGCTGTCACTGTGACGAAGATGTCAACAGCCTCGGACACCACGGCCTGTATCGCAGCCGAAGTGCGGGTCACTTAGCGCGGCACAGGAACATTAATGACATCATCCGACGAACTCTTGTCACCGTCGGCGTTCCAGCTGTATTAGAACCCAATGACTTGATACGCAACGATGGCAAGTGAGCGGACGGCATGTCTTTATTTCCTTGGGTAGGCCATTAGTGTAGGACGCAACGTCTGTCGATACTCTTGCGCCATTCCATCTTCCTGGCTACCTACCGCGTGGTAGGTAACCCGCGAAATTCAAATTTTCCCCCTCAAAATAATTCCTTAGATATTCATATTGTAAAGAAACATGATCATTATGACTATCCTGTTTTCTTACTGTATATTAAATAGCTTCCATATCAATTGTAACAAATAAAATCGTTGCAAATTCGAATCGGAAACGTTGCAGGTTACAGCTCTATGCAACGGATGCATCTGAACAAGAACCGGCGATGTCGGTGTCTGGGCATGCATATAATTTGCAATAACAGACTAGTGTTGCAGATTTATCATTACGAGTGTGGTGTAGCGTTACCTCGTTCACACGTCCTAGGGATGGCACTTGTGTAAGGTGGAAATAAAAAAATACATACATAACATCATAGCATCACGCTTGTATTTCAAACTTGGTGTACTTTCAAAGTTCAATTGACTACCCGTAATGCCTGTCAAAGATCCACGAATGACAGCCGGGACCAGCGGCTTAACGTGCTTTCCGAGGCACGGAGGGGTCTGGGTATGTAAAGATGGTCACCCATCCACAGACCAACCGCGGCAAGCGTAGCTTAACCTGGTCGATCGACCTGTGCTGCTGTTATTATTTAGCCACGGGCCCCTCCTGCCAAATGAAACGCACAAAACAATCATAACAAGGGATTTTCCATAGACAACATTTTTACCTCGCTAGTGGAAGCCCTACGCAGTGCACCGCAGTTGATATCGTGTCTCAGGTTTAATTACGACTTATCGGATTGTTTTTCATTGTCCTGCTTATGGCGGTTTATAGGTTCGGTGCCGGTGCGGGTATTTTTATTGCTACGGTTACACAAAGGTTACTGCGTACTTTATAGTTCGGAATATTAAAATACAAAAGTATTTTAGTTCCAAAATATGACATATTTATTTTCTTGGTGTCGCATTTAATTTTTACAGATTTTTTTCTTAGAGCTCAAAATTTTATATTTATAAAATAGAAATAATTCCGGCGGTCTTTTGTGCTTTTGTAAGGATCGGACCCAAGATTTTAGAACACCAAACGACAAGTCTATGCAAGTTACACAAGCTCTCAGAATAGTAATATTTACGATGGCAACTGATAAACAGCACATTCGGCACTGCATTTTATACGAATTCCAACAACGAAAAAATGCTTCTCAAGCACGGGAATCACTTTGTAGTGTTCTTGGTGAAGACGTTGTATCTTATGAAACATGTAATAATATTGGTACAAACGTTTTAGAAGTGGTATTTTCGAGCTTAGTGACCAGGCGCGCCCTGGGTAGCTTCGAAAGTTTGAAGATGTGGAATTACAAGCGTTACTGGATGAGGACTCAACGCAATCGCAAAAAGCTTGCAGCTCAATTATGAGTCACCAAAACAGCTATTTCCAAGCGTTTGCACCAAATGGGAAAAATTCAAAAACTTGGAAGATGGCTCCCCACATGTGTTGACCAAACATAACCTAAGTCAACGTATTAACACGTGTCTTTGACTGCTTGTCCGACAACAAAAAAAGGACTTCTTGTGGAAAATTGTGACGGGTGATGAGAAGTATATTTGTTACGAGAATCCTAAACGCAAAAAGTTGTGGGTAGATCCCGGGCAACCCTCCACATCGACGCCGAAACCGAACAGCCACTTAAAGAAAGTTCTTCTGTGTATCTAGTAGGACGTGAAGGGTGTGCTTTATTATGAACTTCTGGAAACTGGTCAGATGGTGACAGCGGAACGCTACAGTCGACAGCTGAATGAATTGAGCGAAGAACTGGATCAGAACAGGTCATTTACAGGGCAAGGAAGCCGGCAAGTCATACTGCTGCATGACAACGCTCAACCTCACGTTGCTCGTGCGACTCAAAAGACCCTCTTGGAGTTGGGATGGGAAGTTCTCCCGCACTCGGCATATTAACCAGACTTAGCCCCATCTGATTATCATTTGTTCCGGTCAATGCAGCACGGCTTAGTGGATAAACAGTTCAAAACGCTGGATGATGTGCGTAAAATCATCGATGATTTTATCGCCTCAAAGCCTGCAAGTTTCTTTCGCGACGGCATCCATATGCTGCTCGATAAATGGCGCAAGGTCATAGAACACGATGGACAATATTCCTCAGATTATGTTCATGGTTCACTATTTTTTTATAATTAAAAAAGTTACTTAAAAATCTGTAAAAATTTAGTTATACACCTAATACTTTTAAAATTAGTAAAAAGCGTTCAATTGCGAATCGGACTCGCACACGAAGGTTCCGTACAATATTTAACCCTACATAATATTAGTTTACAAAATGCTTTAAACGAAAGTTGCAAGCCTTTCTTGTATTTGGACCCTCTTTAATTCTTAGCTTTATTTTAATTATATTATTTGTTGCTATAGCGGCCATAGAAATTTTCAAGTGTCTACCTACCTATTACGGTTCAAAAGGTACAGGCCTGTGATAGACGGACGGAGGAACGCACAGCACAGCCTTAGTAATTGGGTTCCGTTGGCACCCTTTGAGTACTGAACCCTAAAATATACAACACTAAACATTTTGTAGTTAATTTGTTAAATCATACTTTTTGGCAAATGTCCAGTTAAAAGTTCATCTGTCATTCGTGGATCTTTGACAGTCGTTACGGCGTAGTCAGGAGCCCGAAAGTCTGACAACCAGTCTTACCAAGTCTTATTACCCAGTAACTGGGTTGTGGAGGTGAGATAGGCAGTCGTTCCATGTAAAATACTGGTACTCAGCTGCATACGGTTAGACTGGAAGCCGACCCCAACATAGTTGGGAAAAGGCTAGGCAGATGGTGTCCAGTTAAAACTTTTCTCATCAAAACAGCCAAGAGAGAGTTTTAAATTTTTAATTAAACAGATTAGTAAGCTGGAAAATCGATTTAAATATAAATTCTGACTATTGATCAGTCACGAACTTTGAATTCGCTGAATTTTAAATCACTTATCATCTCTACGAAGTCATCTTTAAAGATAACACTAGGTAATAAGACTATTTGAAATCTAGGATTTAATTTTGTGTAATGCCGTAACACGCTATCAGTAGCAATGACCTTTCATTTTGACAGATCAACAACATTCATTGCGTTATTTACGTTGTTGAGTAGACAACTTATTCGAATACGTAAATCAATGGATTAGCAATATCCTTAAAAATTTTGATTTATAGTGTGTTACGCAATTGGAGTGCTGAATTTATTGCGAGTGCTGAATTTATTGCGATGACTGTGTACCTAGTAATACTCAAAACAGCGGTCGGCCACCTTTTATCAGGCATGGGCCACAGTCATCATCTGCCTAGCCTTTTCCCAACTATGTTGGGGTCGGCTTCCAGTCTAATCGGATGCAAGTGCAGCTGAATACCAGTATTTTACATGGAGCGACTGAATATCTGACCTCCACAACCCAGTTACTTTGTAATACGATACCCCTTGGTAAGACTGGTTGTCAGACTTTCGGGCTCCTGACTACCCGTAACGACTGTCAAAGATCTACGAATGACAGCCGGGACCAACGGGTTAACGTGCTTTCCTAGGAGAGGGTCTCGGTATGTAAAGATGGTTACCCATTCACAGACCAACCGGGGCAAGCGTAGCTTCTATTAGCGGATGGCTTCTATTAGCTTCTTTTCCAAACAGTCCATGGGTTTGATAATATGATGAAAGTGCTTATGAGATCACTTACCTCTTAACGTATTAGCCCCATACAAGGGATGGTCGTAAGGCACCGGTCGGTATGCTGGATGGAGGGCAGCAAGGTAGCTGAGTTCACTGGTCGCACCAGCTGCCGCCGCCGCCGCCGCTGCCAGCCTGGGAAAAAGAAAAAATAATTTTGAGATACAATCACTAAAAAAGCCAAGTGATGGGTCCTTGGGTTATAGAAGGTCACCTCACTTGGCTTCTTAAGGATATTTTTCAAGGATTTATTTAAGCACGGCTATTACAGTAACAATCCACATCCACTTTTTCCACTGTTTTCCATGTAACAATTACATTTTATTACTTCTCAAAGTAGTGGATTGCAGCCATAATTCCGTCTTGTAATAAGCTTGTATGAATTTTTCTCAAAGGTCCAACTTATTAAAATGTCGACCTGATTCAAATGCCAGCCCCAAACCGATTTCTGACAAGTTTTTACATCTAAATTGCATTGCCTTCTATGGCGAAGTGCATATGAAAGATTATATTCTTCGACACAGGGTGTCTTTTAATTACAGAATCTCGTTTGCCAATGACAATATTTGAATGCTTTGCCAAAAAGGTTGAACACAATGACACATTTGAAACTTTTTTCACGATCCCTATTCAAGTATTCGGAGTATCGGCGGGGACATCTCGGTGCGAACCCAAGGCCTGACAGTGGGGTTCCGTAGGCAATAAAAAGAGGACGAGCGCTCGCAATCCACCGGCATCCGTGACGTAATATGTCTGGACGTTTTTGAGCAAAAAACGATTTACAAACAGCTGGATACCGTGGCGATGCGTTTGTGCTAATTTTTCAAGTCGCATAAGCAGACTGAGGGTCGTATGGTATTGGTTCCTAATTTATATTCACAAAACTATAGTCTTTATATTAAACTGAGTACAGCTAGCATTGAATATCTAATTAAATAATATGAATTCTAATGGCTACGACGTGACTAACAATATCTTATGAATATGGTTTAACACATATTAAACATTTGTCGACCGCTCAATAAATAAAATAGACATTTGCTATAAACAACAAAACAATGGATAAATCAGATAAACAATGAGAAAACAATCCATTCCCACGTTTACAGCGAAAAACAAAAGTAAAGCGACCACTAAAAGCGCAAAGCTAAACAAAAATAAGAACACAATAGCTCGCGCGCATGCGCAATGCGCCCAGTAATAAAATTATTAAACAAATCAACCTCATAATAATGCGGCCTCAGAAAATTGTCGGGTGGGCTGAGTAGGATAAAGAAATTATCCAACTTACCGGCCATGGACGATTGCGCGCCCCGACCAAACCCGAACAAAGACGTAGCTCGAGAAAACGAAGAAAAAAAAAGCTGGCGGCTAACAAAATAAATAAAACAAGTGCAAGAACACTCGCGCGCCTTCGCCCCGCGTGACGTCTTCATGTACTCTGTCCTTTTCGCCCACGCGATCTGTCTGTTCTCATGTGTACGTGTGACAAAGACGGAGATATGCACAGATTGTCCTCTGAATAGGAAGAAAGTTTTGAAACTGTTGCTGGATGTGAAACAAGTTTTACAGATTTCGCGCAGACGGGCTTTTTGATTTGACGTTTTATTTACATTTTTTTAAAGCGGTTTTTCTCTGCACGGATATTTATCATTAGAAAAATAACACAGAAACCATGAAATTATTATTAAAAATAAATGAATTACTTCGCTTGCAAAATAATGAACTTTTTCATTATTTTGCAAGCGAAGAAAAATAATTATACGAGTTCTTACAACGATCATTATGCATTGTTTTAACGCAACTATTCAAATACATCACATATTTCCACGTCAAAAAACCCTTAATAGACATCGACGGTAACTTTTAATGGGAAAAAGAATAACTTTACGAAATAATCAGCGATTGTCCGTACTTAGCGTTATTTTTTACTTATTTCGAGTAATCACCGCAGCTGAAGTCTGTCAGTGGAGCATTTTGAAAGTGTAATTGCCCCCTCAATGTGAGCGACTCAATCATGACATCATGAATGTTTCATGAAAACCAGTTGGCAATTACACTCGTTTCTTACGGGCGGCGATGTACTTTTTACGGTTTATTTAGTTTTTTCGCCGAATGACCAATTAGTGCTTACTGCCTGCCACACAACCCTCGTGTATCTATGGTAAATTGTGCCCGTTATTATAATACATGTTGTCTTTTATGGTATTTCCTGAGGTATGTGGTATGTGGTTCATTAGGGAAAATATTTATAAAGGAATGCTTTGGAAAAAGTATGGAACATAAAGTTGTGAGTACTTGTAATGAAAATAAAGTAGGTACTGTTTTCTAGAAGTATATCTTTACCTACATAATATGTTTGTGTAACACATCATTGTTTAAGCTGTTCTTAGTTAAGGTAGTAAGTAAGAACGTATTCAGAGGGGCAATTCCGCTATTTTTTTAAATATTCCCATTCTAATTTCAGTCTGTCAAAAAAAACGTCAATTTTCTACTTTTTGGACATTGTTTATAGATAGATAGATAGATAAAGCATTAGCATTTAGCTTTCGCTGAAATGCGATAACAATCTGCAGATAAAATGACAATTGATCGCAATTTCTTTCATTTTGACAGTTCAACCACGTACATTGCGTTATTTGCGTTGCTAAGCAGACACATTTGTCGAACATTATGAAGCAATGGATTACCAATATTCTTCAAAATCATTCAGATTGTGATTGATAGTGTTACTGCTGGAAGTTATATCTTTCAAATAAAAAAATAACTGTCGGTTTACTTATAATTGACGGACTTCTGAGTTAACAAACATCCTCCTCCTTTTTTTTTGAAAGTCGGTTAAAATGTTTGACAAACTTTCTAATATTTCCTCAAGTTCATCCATAAACAACCCGAAAAAAAAAAAACTTGCAAATAAAGTCAGTGATACATTATAGTAAGTTCCGTTGTAAAGCTGTCATCAATTATCGTCGATGGCGAGATACGGCCGTCAGTACAAGGCTTTAATCTTCACGCTTGGATGCGCAAGGGATGAGTTTCATGATGTGAAAAATTGGCTATCAACATGGAATTTTTTGATGTTATTTTGTAGTGTCAATAATATGTTTATTGTACAGACGCCAGCACATCAAGCTACTACAATCTGTCAGATTTATTTAATAGATTTTCCACTTTGTCGCCAATACGTAAGGTTCAAAGTTGACTGAGAAAATTGGACAGTTTCGGGTAGCTTGATGTGCTGGCGTCTGTACATCAATATTTGTTTATATAATTAATGAATGCTTGTCAAGATTCTATGTTTTGATTAAATGTAACCTTTAAAGTCGTGTCTCCTGCGCGTGTTTTTGGGGTTCCGTACCCAAAGGGTAAAACGGGACTCTATTACTAAGTCTCCGCTATCCGTCCGTCCGTTCGTCTGTCACCAGGCTGTATCTCATGAACCGTGATAGTTAGACAGTTGAAATGTTCACAAATGATGTATTTCTGTTGCCGCTATAACAACAAGTACTAAAAAACAGAATGAATTTAATATTTAAGGGGCTCCCATACAACAAACATGTTTTTTTTTATAGATAATGGTACGGAACCCTTCGTGCGCGAATCCGACTCGCACTTGGCCGGTTTTTATTTCGAAACAACACAAAAAATCTTACACAAACATTTGTTTTCATACACAAGCTGTCTCCTGCGTATTAAAATATTTTCAGATTAGTGTCAACTATTCACAAGACAATATAAACTGAAAACCTGTTTCAGTTGGAATTAAACTTTCAGAATGCTAAATGCTAGATGTGCGCGGTGCGCGTGAAGGTTGAAAATGAAATAAACCCTTCACCCGGGCGGGGAATGTTTTCCATGCAGCTTGGAAAACAAAAACGTCGTGTTTTCATACACAAATGTGTATCGCCACGCCTCTTTGTTATGACGTTTTTGCGTAATGACACGGGTTTACGATGACTAACAAAAGATATTGTTTGTAAAGCGTGACATCTCTGTCTGATTTTAACCCTTAAATGCATGATTTATTTTATCGTATTGCAAAAAATGCTATTGTATAGGTATTTATCTATAGAATTTAGATAATAAATATATAATAATTATACAATAATATTAATATTCATAGAGTGTTAATATTGTTTTGATAAAAAGAGGTGCGTTCAGAAACTCACAGCTATCACATTCTTAAAAAAATTAAATGACGTACTTTGTTGCCATATGGCAACATTATGCATTTAAGGGTTAAGGGTTGAGTACCCAAAGGGTGCCAACGGGACCCTATTACTAAGGCTCCGTGGTCTGTCCGTTTGTAACAGAGCTGTATCTTTTGAATAGTAAGGCTACGGCGCGAACTCAGCGGGCGCGGGGCGGGCGGCGGCGGCGGCGCGGCGCGGGGACCGGCGCGGTAACGCATACCCGATCACGAAGCCAGGCGGGCAGATCGCGCGGCGCTAGAGCGGCGTAGTGTTGCGTTATGAGGAATTAGTGTCTTTGTTCGCGAACGAAATGTCTAAACAGCGCGGACGGTAAGAATAGAATACTTTTTATTATGTAAACCATATAAATTACAGACATAAATATAGAAATTTTACAAAGGGTGATACAATGGGCGGTCTTATCGCTAAGAGCGATCTTTTAAAGACAACCTTTGGATGGATTGAAAAGGGAAGGAGAGACAAATACTGTAGGAAACATCTTTTTGATAGGACATTTCGAAACGTCGGTCGTTAAAAAGCAAAAAATAAAATGCACAACACTACGTCAATGCAGATTTGCCGGCTCCGCTAGAATAGTACGCATCGTTCGTACGCCGCTCCCCGCGCCGCTGCCTTTGAGGCCAGTGCCATATAAATCTATGCATTTAAACGCGCCGCTCCTGCGCCGCCGACGCCGCCGCGCCGCGCCCGCTGACTTCGTGTCCGTAGCCTTACATATAGGTAGAAACTGAGAGCAGTGGCGACCCAGAGGTAACGGCGTGACTTACGAGCTGTAGGTTCGACCCTCCGTGGTTCGAACTCAGACAGGCTCTTTCATTTGTGTAAATTATTTCATCACTACTGCTCTCCAACGGTGAAGGAAAACATCGTGAGTAAACCGGCATGTTCTAGAACCGGAAATTCGAAGATATGTGACTTGTACCAACCGGCGTGGTGGATTACGGCCCACTCTCACTGAGAGGTGGCCTGTGTCCCAGCAGTGGGACCATCATGGACTGAATATGTATGTTTGTAGGTAGAAACTTGAAATTTTCACAGAATGTATACTACTCAATTGCCTAGCCTTTTCCCAATTATATTGGGGTCGGCTTCCAGTCTAACTGGATGCAGCTGAATACCAGTATTTTACATGGAGCGACTGCCTATCTGACCTCCACAACCCAGTTACTGGGTAATACGATACCCCTTGGTAAGACTGGTTGTCAGACTTTCGGGCTTCTGACCTACCCGTAACGGCTGTCAAAGATCCACGAACGACAGCCGGGACCAACGGCTTTACCCCAAAAATAACGTACAAATCACTTAACAATACACCATAAAAAAGGATTTCAGAAACATAAAATTTCATACCAAAATAACGACCTGTGTCTTTATGCAAGCTTTCGTCAACGAATATATATCACTTTATCAAAAGTTTCATGAGCAAATAATACGAAAACTTTAATTCTTGGATACTTAAGTGTCCAATGGACAGATTTATTGAGGTCCGGAATAAGAACTGGACCAAATAAAGGACCTTTAAGCCTCTTTCGGTGCGACTTTTAGAATTAAACCGACGAAGTTTCGAACAACCGTTTCAGGTACAGGTTGATTTATTTGCCGCGAATAAATTCGGATTTTGCTGACGTTCCATATTTTTTTAAATAAGTGAAATAATGGCCGATTTCTTTTGGAGATGGAAACTGTGAAATATTAAGAAAGTTACGATGGTTTTTATACAATTTACGTCTAAATCAACTGTTCAGGAGCACCAATGATTTTATTATAAGCAAAAAGTAGGATATGTGTGGGGGGTGTGTGTGTGGTAGGGTATGTGTGGGTATTTTGTCTCTGCATCAGCTTAAGGTTGACTGGTAGAAAATGCCTCAGGCATTAAGTCCGCCTTTGTACAGTACTTTTTTTTACTTGTGCATAAAGTTTTAATAAATAAATAAATATACAAGCTCCGCAAGTGGCATGCCAAAAATTAGCTAATTATCATAGTTATGTATAGTCTTGTCGGTTTTTCGCTCCCGATAATTACGACATGCCGTCCTACTAACTGTCAAAACTAACTTTTTCTTTTTCTTGCAAAGATGTCAAAAGAACTACCTGAATACCACTTTATTCTAATAATTTACCGCTAAATAACATCTTAGACACCTTTTGTATTTAATTTAAACAAGTAGAGCCTTAAATGAGTCACTTCTGTGCGGTGTGAGGGACTATCCTTCCAAGAAGGTTTAAAGTGGTCACTGCGGGGGCTCGCGGTAGGAGTTTTGTTTATGTCGTATTTTATTGTCACACTAGCCTCGCACCTGGGTTTTTTTGTTAATCTTGACTATTTAAAATAAGTTGAATGAAGATATTTATCTAATTAAAAAGAAGCAATTTAGGTTACTTTATAAAGAGCTAATCCCGCTCGAAGCAGAAGGCGTCGAGGAGGCAACCGCCTCGACGCCTAACACGCCGAAACCACCACCACCACCGAGTGATTTTAGGGAATACGGTGGCACTGTGATCACGTGCTGCCGTGCAAAGCGAGACTCAGGGTAGACCTCTTTATAGTCTCCCCAAAAACGTGCCCTAACAGGCGTTGCACTGAGGGGGTTCCAGATTGGTCGATTAAGAGGTACCGGGACCCCTTCCATGTGCTGATGGTGATCACCACGGTAATTTTAGTGAGGTAAGAGTCCTGAGGAATACTACATGGTCTTTTCCCCAAAGTCCAGGTGCGTTTTGAAGGTTTCGCCCCGAAAACAAAAATCAAAACTTATTTTATATTAACAAGTTTCAGCCACCAACTATATTTTTAGCTTTTGTGATATTCTTGTCGTAAATCAAACACATGATAGGCAATTTTATCATGTTTTATCAACTTTTCTTATTTGGCAATGTTAAATCAACGATATCATGTTATTTAGGCGAACTAAACATTAACGCTATGTAATTATTAATCTCAATGCAAACTTTCGCGATACGTTCAAACATAACACTTATTTTTAAAGCTATTAATTAGGTCATAAATAATTATAAAAACCCACTATCATTCAATTCATTCGTAAAAAGTAGTATTTAATTATAATGCCAATTTTGTAAGGACACGGTTTTGTAACGAACCATAAAATGTGACACAGTGACATATTTTTTTAATGCACAATTTTTGTTAAGAAATTAGATATAACAAATAAGTAACGACATTGATACCATTTCTTTAAAACACACTTACAGACGCGATCTAAAAATGCATCAAAGGTTCAAACACCGAGGCACAAGTAAAGACATTTACTATACAAATAATATTTATATAACATACTCATAAAACTTCCCATTTACAATAACTGCAAAGCAAAATACGTTTTCCGTAGTCGATACGAAGTCTGCGCGAGCGCCTCAATCGGACCGATCTCTACACCGCTCACGGTGACATGTCAATCGCGGCCCCTGAATAATGCAGGAGGCACCATGTTGCAACACGCTGTATATCGGGACACGTTTAATTTTGTACCTACCGACTAGGGATTTTTTCCTGTTTTGTTTTTTATTGATTGTTTCATTAATTTCTTTTTAATGATAGAATATATTTAGTTTTTATTTAAGGCTATACAGGGTTAGTTTTAAAAGACCAGCCAAATTTAAGGGTGTGGTATGGACCATTAAACTGAACAATTTTGTCCATGGGACCAACATCGTATTCGCGAATAAAAATTCAGCCGTCCCATACGTTTAGGTCGAGTAGGTATTGAAGTTTTCTAAGGGACAGTTGATAAATTTTTCGCGAATACGATATTGGTCCTATGAAGAAAGTTGTTCAGTTTGATGGTCTGTACCACATCCTTAGATTTGGCTGGTCTTTGAAAAATAACCCTGTATAAAAATAAAATCTGTACGTATGTTTTTTATTCGTATAATATTTTTATTTTAAAATATAGAAAGAATTTAATAAACTACGGGTTAGTTTATTAAATTCTTTCTATATTTTAAAATAAAAATATTATACTAATAAAAAACATGCTGCTGCAGTTGGAGAAAACAGGCTTATACGAGTAATAAGTAATTTAATAACCTACGCAGTTTCTGTCGATTCGATTTTGCTGATGTAACAGCCGATTGTTCAATCGTCAGATAACTAAGGAACGATAAGGAATAAAACTGTTGGTTTGATAGCTTTTGTATAGAAAATATAAACCGCCATTTATTTTTTATTTTATTTATTATTTATGTACACACAGTAAAATACATATGGATATGACATAATTATAATTTGAGTACAAAGGTACTGCTTATTTCTTAAGAAATTTAGTCCAGCAGACCTGCGAAACGAGAAGTAAAAAAGAAATGTAGACAATAGTGTGTGAGAACATGTAGAGAAAAATATGAATGTGTGAAGTCTAAAACTAACATATTAAATATAGGTACCTACACATATATTGCGAAAATTAACATAAGTACCTATACTTAAATAAATACATAATGCTAAAATATATACAAACATATATATAAATACAGTTTAGAGGAAAGATAATGCTCTTTTAATCGACTTTTACATAGAGAAATATTTTTTAAATCACGAATGCTAGATGGCATGGACAGAGAAGGAATAGAAATAGTAGAATGTTTTATGAGGATGAGATTTACCTAAGGAGGGATCTCAGGTGTGATATCCACGGTGTGGCGCTAAAGCGATCGTAAGAATAACGCTCACGTGGGTAGGAAGGATAAGACGGGTTGCGTAAGATATTGAAGAGGCGACAGAAAATCCGAGTATTCCTGCGAAGGTGGATTGGGAGCCACTTGAGTTGCTTGCGAAGAACATTTTTATTTTTCAGATAAAAGTTATCTATCTATTGGAAAATCAGCCCTAAGTAAGACATTCATGATAATAATAATAATAATATTTAATTGTTAAAGCATACCATTAATGAACTTAAAAAGAGTACAAATATTAATTGAATATTTCATCTTTGCACTTCATGAAGACACCGCACAGTTATATTATATTAAATCCTAAAATATCTAGAAATCCTGGCGGCCCTACAGACAATCGCACAGGTAACAATGTCGCACACTTGTTAAGACCTGTTCTGCCTACCTCTTAATAGACAGAGTCGCTATATTGTGACGTCACAGCCGGACAATTGTTTAGAACATTGTTATTTCCTGTCCAATTGTTCTTGCATCGGATAGAATGGAAGATTCCCCTTTGTGTTAACTTTCTTACTGTGAATGAATGTCTATTTGGTGTGCTTTTGCAGTTTTTCTGTTATTGATTGATTCTGTTAGCTTTTACGGAGTCTGGTTATTTACTCTGGAGAAAGTTTTAGGATTTAGGTATGAAATGTAATGAAATGTTTATTTCTAGTAGATCTCTTAAGACACTTTTACACGTCAATGTTTTGTTGGTCAATAGTTTGAAACTAGATAGCGCCCGGATTCAGTTCTAAAATAAATTCTAAAGTAAGTTCATTTTAGTTGTCAAAACTTTACTATTTTGTGGGGTTTTAAAATAAAATAGCAAAACAGAAACTTAGTCAGAATATATATTTTTTTTCTTTTTCCTAGACTAGTCCTTATATGAGGACTAGTCGAGGAAAAAAAAATAACACCTAGATTAAAACACCACAAAATAGTAATGATTTGACGATCAAAGTACTAGCTATGAAATTATATAAATGATCAATATAATTTGCATAAAAAATATTATTAAAATCTCTATTATGATTATAAATGTATGCTTGGTCAATCCCTACCATCAGTGGGATGACACTGACAGCTCACCCCCACGCTCACTTCACCTAAGTTTTCACGGTGAGATGGTTACAGAATCGCAGTGCTGGGTGTAAAATAACGCAAAATCGTAAAGTAAATAGTGATTTTGAATCAATTCTATATTTCTGTTTTTCATGCCTTTGAATGTGAATAAAAGAGTGATGAATATGGATGAAGACGGAGAGGGGGGCCAAAGACTAGATGGATAGATTGTGTGAGGGATGATATGAAAGAGAAGGATTTGAATGATAGCGTGATGGTTGACAGGGGAGAATGGAAGAAGAAAACGTGTTACGCGTCCCCAAGCAATGACTAGGGCAGAAAGATGATGATCTCTTTGAGACGTATTCCAATACTCAATAATAATAATAATAATAATTTACTTCAGAACATAATTCCATATAAAATGATTAGTAAAGGCTTAAAAACTATGTTAGTACCTTAAAACTACTTATTAATTAATTTATTCAACATTACATTTTTACAATTACCTGACATTAAAACGGATGGCACCCGCACTATGCACCTTATTCCAGTGCCGCACAATCGGACACTCAACCTTTTCTATTATGGTGTTTTGAAAGGCCGTTGTGTGTTGGCCGTGTGTGTTGGGGCTGCCCCGCACACGATACAACAGGGGGGCCACTCTCTTGCGCACAATAGCCCTAAAGCAGTCGGTGCTGGCCTCCGCAAACATCCCCGACGCACTATAGTATCGCGGCAACCCCATCAGCATCCTAAACCCATTATTGCACTTTATTGCATTCCATAATGTGTACATAATGGTTGAATGTTTAACATCGAATCAATTATGGACCCTGTCGGGCACAGCAAAGTTTATATTTAATAGGAGAGAGGATGAAGGCGCTTATTGTTAAGAAAAAATAAATTAATATTAAATTAAAATAGTATCATTAAAATTGTATTATTTAATTTTATGTCAATTAAAATGAGCTAAATGTTTACAATAAAATCGTATTTTCGAGTTTTGTAGAATGTTATTATTAATTGTGTACTTATTGTTGTTAAAATTTATCGCTAAAATATTCATCAATAGTATAGTAGCTTTTGATTATCAGAAATTGTTTTAATTTATTGATAAATATATTATTTTTATTTATATGTTTGATGTATTCCGGTAACTTATTGTATATTTTAATGGACATAACAAACGTACTAGAAGAGTGCATTTTTAATCGTGAAGTGGGTATGTTTAATCTGCTTTCATGTCTAAGTGCAATTTTTGTTTGGATATCTCCTCTTTTGGTATAGAATTGCGGATATTTTCGTACAAATTTACAAGTCTCAAGTATGTAGAGGCAGGTTCCTCAACACTGATAATGAGGGGTCCGATTTTACCACCTTCGATTAAGTCCTCGTTCATTTATTTGGCAGATCAATTCATATAGGTAATTACAATTAATATAATTTATTAAATTGTTTTCATTCAATTGTGATTTTGTGTGTTGTGCAAAGTATTCTTTGTGCACCATATTATTATATCTATCTATCATATAAATACATTTTCCACTTTTTTATTTATTTGGTAAGTAAGTATAGTGGCCACTCGAACATTGTTAAATAACCCCTGATTGTTATATGTATTTATTGATCCAATTCCAACAGCTTACAGATTATAAGCACATACATATTTCGACTGCCGCAACAAACACTATCGAAACTGCAAATCACGCACTTCAAAGGAGAGCAATTCAAAGTTGTAATTCGATGCAAAATATTTTGTATTATTAACTTCAGTAAAATTATATACTATATAATTTTAAAATAAAATAATATAATTATATAATAAAATTATATAATTTTAAATATATAATTTAAAATTATATAATATATAATTTTACTGAAGTATATTATATTCTATTTCTATCTATTTTTATCTGATATTTTGCATCGAATTACAACTTTGAATTGCTCTCCTTTGAAGTACGTGATTTGCAGTTTCGATAGTGTTTGTTGCGGCAGTCGATTTAGAATTTTCTCTTCATCAGCACAAGCTAAACAACAATAGCTCATAACGTGTTGAAAGCAATCGTCAGCACCGTCCATAGCGGTACCGACTTCCCAAGGAGCGCCGGACGTCACTACACCGTCACTTGAGGAGCCTAGATATCATATCAATGATATCTTCATCAATCAAAGCACACGCGTTGCATTTTAAATCCACCCGCCATAAGGTACAGTCGAACAGAGAGATAGAGTACAGACAGCCCTCGCTGGCGGCTTGTTTACGCACATTCTGCAGTGCCTCGGGGGTATTTGCAGACGTTGGTGTGGATGACTTTTAAGCAATAATTGGCAAAAAGTCAGCCTCACTGATGCGTCGAATTAGGGGTAGTGGCAACAGAATCCTACAGATGATCACTGAAAGTCCAGAGACAGCAGTGTGGGATAGGTTTATAAAACTGCATTTAGGTATGAAGACTTGAAATGTGATTTTAAATTAACATTGGTATTTTTGAATTTCCAAAGTTAACACGATCACGATAAAAAATGATTATGGGTAGTATAGTGAACAAATCAACATTTTTGTGGAAAAGCTTACAAAGCCAATTTTTTTAGCAATTATTACGGGTACTTAAACAATTGGTGGAGCGATATGGTCCAACTTCTTAGAGCTATGGGTCCAACTTTATAAACTGTTACAATCTTAGTAGCGGGCAACAATTGCCGTTAATAATTGCTCGTGTAAGTGCGTCTTATTTCTTTGGTTGACTGTACCATGCACCTGCGTCTCACGGTGCGTTCCCGCTCTTTGAAATCAAACATGGCCGCCAAGCACGCGCAGAATTGTAACACGCTCAGGGTTGCCATACGACAATAATTCACAGGATATGGTAATGCGTGTTGGTATTGCGGTATACTTTGAATGTGACGTATTCTGATGACTATAAATATGTTTTTCTGTTTATTTTCTTGGTTCTTCTCAGGGTCACCAAGGTTATGTTGAATTGTTCATTAGGGAGTGACCAGTTTCTTCGTTCGAAACTGCGACGTTTATGAGGTTACAGGAAACGAACACCATAAACGAATTGACTCTTTGCTACTACTCCTATCGTCCGGACTCACAGAGGCCCGTATTCTAGAACGACATAGATTTATATGACATTATGTCAGCTGAAAACTAAGACCCATGCTTAAACAAGAAGAAGGAGGACCTAAAACTCCTGAAACGCCAGTTATCTAGGATATAAAGTGCTAATGCGAATGCGGGCTGAAAATTCTCTTCACTAATAGATATCTTGCACATAATTGAGGAGCAAGTTGGAGTGGCGGTGGGCTGGCCATGTTTGTCGAAGGACTGATGGCCGGTGGAGCAGACGAGTCCTACAGTGGAGACCGCGTATCGACAAGCGTAGTGTCGAGCGACCCCCAGCTAGATGGACCACCGACTTCAAAAAGGTGGCTGGGACAGATTGGATGCGGAAGGCGGAAGACAGGGTATTGTGGCACAGCATGGGAAAGGCCATGTCCAGTAGTTGACTGCGATAGGCTGAGTTGATTGACTGAATTGAAGATTTACCACTATGAAAGAGTACATACGCTGACAAGAGATCAATTCAAAAATAGAACAATCATCCTGACTCAACAGTAACGATCAGATTCCTCAATTACTAAGATTATAACTTTATAGATTCACTTCTAAAAAATCCTCAAATGTGTACACAACTAATTAACAATTCATTCATTACTAAGTGTCATGGTACAAATTGGTGACCCTAACAAGTCAATTAAAACCAGTGGCCTTCACAAGGAGTTTGTGTGGTCATAATTGATATGTGTCTAATTGGACATAACATTTATTGTGGTTTGTCCATCTCGCAGATCAACTCATTCAGTATAAGCTATGAATAGATTCACTAAGAGCTGAGGCATGTGGTCTTGGACTAAGAATAGCACTGTTTAGCTTCCTTATAATGTTTCTGAGAGGCATGAGAAGATACTTAGTTTTACATGTCTTTACAAGTATGTAGATGGTGTTTAAGAAAGGAAAATTAGTTTAAAGCTGCAACATTTGATGATGCTGAGAAAGTGAGGCATCCTGATATCATCATCATCTGCCTAGGCTTTTCCCAACTATATTGGGGCTGGCTTCCATTCCAACCGGATGCTGCTGAATACCAGTATTTTACATGGAGCGACTGCCTATCTGACCTCCACAACCCAGTTACTGGGTAATACGAAACCCCTTGGTAAGACTGGTTGTCAGACTTTCGGGCTTCTGACTACATGTAACTACTGTCAAAAATTCACAAATGATAGTCGGGACTAACGGCTTAACGTGCTTTCCGAGGCACGGGAGGGAGGGGACCGAAAATCTCTTCGGATGCAGCGACTCGTATAATTACGGTCAAACTTCACTTCAGGTAAGTTTGTTTAACCTTCAATTATACTTCGTCGCTACATTACATCCTCGAGATTTTCGATGCGTTCTTTTTTAACTTTACGAAAATCGCGCTCTGAAAGGAATGACGACTGACACTAGAGGCGCCGTGTGCGCGCACTCCATAGAGTATTTCGGCTTTTAATTTTGTTTTTTTGTCTGCTCTAAAAATTGTTCGTTGCCCGGTACATTCATTTAGGAGTGGACTGAAGCATCCCGATACGATATTTGTAAATATGGAAATTAATTACCACTATTAAACACAATAATATTATTATGATCAAATGAATCGTGTACCAATGCAAATGTTTAGCAAAACATAAATTATCTATAAAATAAGGTTACGACGTGTTAAATTACTGTCCAAATTGCGTAATAAACAATAATATCGACGCATCATTTCCTAATATAATTCTAAGTTATCTCGTTCCATATATTTGAAAGCGATCGAAGTTCAGATGTCAATTGAATTTATAGCGTTATAAATTATCAACTAATATTTCCAACCTATAGATAGTGATAACAACAATGTTTCTAGAAACGGAAGAATATACATTGCTCGGATAAAACAAATTTAAAATTATAATAGATGATTTAGAAGATAGACAGAAAGAGAATTTCGAGAGAGTGAACAAAAAGTCAGATCGCGGGCTTTCGGGACCATCGCTGTAAGAGTGTGACTTCCAAATACAGGGATATCATCATCACCCAATATCATCCTTAGAAGTTTTGTAATAGAATAACAGATACTTGACTGCATTACACAGTCAGCTAATGAAATAGAGCTTTAGCAAAACATTGTGATGCAGGAATTTACGAACGTTCCACTACAAACCGAAGGAGGTCCACATTCAGCCGAGGAAGTCTCCAAACTTAGCGATGAATTCGAAAAAAATCATCATTCGTATAAATGAATACAATTCATTCAAGATTCCTAATCTAACTTCCCAATTATTACCACTAATAAACAGACAAGGGCCTAAACAATAAACCTTTGACCTGTAATAACTCCCCTATCATCGTAAAGCATTATCCAACCGAATCGTAAAAGACAATCAAAACAAGTGAAGCGATAGGTTTGAATGACATCTCAATTTGGCACCATAAACTTTTTACTACTCTTATCAAAGCTATTACTCCAGCACCTACGAAAGTGTATAATGGTGATGATACTGAAATTGTTGATGATAAAGATGGGACAGTAAAAGTTGTGTGCTATATGGAAATGTATGCTTGGGTTAATTAACTTGTACAGACGCCAGCACATCAAGCTACTACAATCTGTCAAATTTCTTTAATAGATTTTTCAACTTTATCGCTAAAGCATTAGGTTCAAGGTTGATTGGGAAAATTTGACAGTTTCGGGTAGCTTGATGTGCTAGCGACTGTACATTGAGAAGGTCTAGAAGTGATTTTGATTTCAGTGAAGACATTTAATTTTCTCAAGTTTAATTTTGGTTACAGATGAATGGTAGATGACTCATTCCTCCCTTTCTTGAGCTCAGCACAGTCATCTGTTGGTTTTGCTCGATAATTTGAGGTATTACAGTAAAATACAGTTATAAGTTTTCTAAATTTTTCATTGATGATGTTGCTTTTCCAACTAGAGTTATAAGGACCCAAGTGAAAACTTCTACTATCTCTTTTCTCTTGTACATTCTTCGATACTGAATAGGTCCACGTTACCTCCATAGTTCATGTCTATCATACCAGGTGGCAGAACCTAGCGCCATTCTTAGAACTTAACACATGTTTAGAATCTTTATTAGCTTCGGCCCTTTTTTCCTGTGTCTTGACCTGTTTGGAATATGTTCTTGGGGATCTGTCTTATCAGGGTTCGAACTATTGACATCAACCTAGAATTAGGAGGTATTTCCATGTATACCTCGAATTTCGAACGTTCAAAAAACACACAAAAACAGACAAAAATCCTCAATGTCAAATGAAGAAATAGATAAATTAATGGAGCATTTTTGTTTAAAAAAAAAATATGTGTCTCACCACATATTTCAATTTGTGTCTGTTTCCACTTCGACATTTCGTTCATTGAACTTCAAAACTTGAGACCGTACATGTATTTCCTTCACTTTAAATGAGAGTTGTTTCACGATTGCGAATTCTTGCATTTTTTTTAAACTACCATTTGTTTATAACACTGCTGGACCAAGGTATTTATATCTTAGCCATATTCTTCCAGTTTTCTTTACGTTTTCCCATCTTCGACCAATTTGGCATTACCGGAATGACAATAATCATAGTAGCTTTGTCACTTTCAAGGATTAAAAGGTATCTTAAGTACAAAATCTCCAAGGGTAACATGAACTGGCATATACTGCCTAATCATGCAAACTAGTGGAGCAATCAATTCATGCCATTAAACGTATTTCGTTTTTCAAATTCCTTAATTGCATTAGGAAGTGAAAATAGTCGTCGCTATCACCCTTCATGAATTTTAAACCAGGCAGTAAATCTCACCTAACTAGAAAACTTTATGGTTCATCATTAGAATGCATGTTGCACAATATTATAACCATAATTTATAATATAAACAGGTCAACAAATTGAAATGTCATTAAAGATGATGGTCGGGTAACACTAAAAATAATAGTTTTACGGCTTCATTTTGGGCATGTGTCGAAATTTTGGTCTGTTAATTTACGACTATATTAAAATACAGTTTTACAATCTCATCCTGTATTGTTTTTGCTTGCTTTTATAATGCTGGGTTTGTAAATTAAGTGTCAAGCGTTATTGTTGGGTTGTGTTTAAATCGCGTGTGATTTATTGAGTACATTTGACCTGCCATTAACCGTAATTTGTCTGTGGATTCCTTTTTGTTAGCGTCACAATTGCAGACTTTGTGATGATCTCAAAAATTGCACAACTTTGTTTAGATTTCAGTATTTTGGATGTGGTTTCTTGAAGTACCCTGAAATATTTTATCCAACACCCCTCGGTTAGTTGCGTAACCCACTAACTGTACGAATGGCTTTAATTTTGACAGTTCAACAATATTCATTGCGTTATTTACGTTGTTGAGCACATACATTTTTCAAACTTATGAAGCAATGGATTAGCAATGACTCAGATTCTGAATGATAGCGTGTTACGCAGTTAGTATGCTGTACATCTTTGAAGCATCAATTAAAGGGTAGGTTAGATTTAAACTGAATTTTATTTTCAAAAAGTAATATTATCCTATTTTTCTCAAAAAACAATACATATATTCATAGTTTATCCACGTTATTGTTTGTATTCTACACCCTATAACCTATCTACAAAATCGGTCCTAAAACGTAATACTCGCCCAGGTACATAAACAGTAGCGTATTAGTGAACATTATGTAAATAAAAAAGGTGATAAACGACCGGAATGGACTTGTGGAAGCTTTTTAATCCATATGCAGCGAAAATAAACAAGATCAGCTATTGTAAACAATTGCTCGATGCGCGAGCTCATGGTACAGGGGCAGGCGATTGTGGAACGATACCTACGGTTCTATGTGTGTGTCGATTTTAGCGGAATTCATAAATGACACAGTCATGATTAATTAAGGTTGTAGGATTTGTAAGAATGTAGCTAATATTTTTTAGGCTTAGCGTTAGTGTATTCTTGTTTTTAGCCTGCTTCAGGCATTGATACGGTGCCGCGGTGTTCATAAATTTTGAAATAATTCCTATAGTTCATAACAACAGTTTTAAATAGGACCATCACTAGTATCACTAGTTACTACATACATCAACTTAACCACAATTAACTTTACATAAGAAGCTCTCAGCGCCATTTTGACCAAAAAGATCTCAAACATTTTGTACACCAATATAATTCATCAATCAACCGTTCAACAGCCAACCAAAATCCAGCACATCCTACACGTATGCACAATATTACGATCGCGCGTTGACGCGCACACATCGTGCGTGTTTACAAATAAATCATCATTATTTTATTGCCCGCGCCAGCGCCGCCGCGCGGTGTACGCTTCCGCTCGGCGGGTCATCGGACTATGTTCACGTGATTTATGGACTAGGGTAGCCCTCGGGATTTGCTTACGTTGTTTTTAGTGGTAAATTGGTAACCCTATTTGATCCTAGGGCTTGATATGATGCTTCGTCTCGCTTGGTTTCGACACCCCTAACACTGAATTCCTTATCAGTCACTTCATCAATATTTGAGTAGTTTAATTAGCAACGTATTTCTTCATGTAGCTCTGGCTGCTTAAATTCTACAATAGTAGCATCATGAATTTCAGAATGTGGAACTTTGATGTTATAATTTTGATTTTTAGCAGCTTTGTCTTCAACAGTGTCTTTAACAACAACTACTTCATTCATGTTGACTACAGATATATGAAATCCATCTATAGATTACTTGATAACCCTAATTCCGTTTATGTCCTTTGGTACCACGGGAAGTCTCCCGGTCACTAAGAGTACACTGTTTAGTTTTTGAACTTCAGAAATATTTGGTACTTCCTTCCTGATTGTAAATATTTGATCCACAGTCCGGAAAGAGGATATTATAGTTGATAGAAACTATGTTTTTTAATTTTAAACTAAAATCAAAGAGAGCTTCATTAAGAAAGCAAGTATTTCTAGTATCTATACTTTATGTGTTCATTAAAACAATGTTTAATTTCAAAAATTTGAATGCAGTGTCACGTAGAGAAATAAATATTTCATATTTATAGCCCTTTCGAACTAAAGTGTTATTTCTAAAGCCGTTGCTTCAACAAATGACAAACCAAATGGTTCTTATTTGCATACAAGTTTTAGATCAAACAACACTAATATTTATTTCATACAAATTGCTCTGTAAATATTCAGCGCGAACGTGCGTATGCGCCTTCTCTCTGACTAATGATTCTAGGATATTGTCATAATTAGCACACTTGGCAAGCGGGTTTGTAACTGCGGTATGCTACAAATTCGAGACAAATAATTCACAATTGAAGATGTCGTCGAAATATTTTACAAACAAAACGGCAGGAAGTCTTCTAATAAAGTTATGACCGTCTTGGATTCATTATTTTCTTTATATGATCTACTATTAAGAATAATGCTATTTATATTTGACCTTTCAAAGAAGCCTGAGAAATCATTATTATTTTAAATGAAAACAATTATAGTTTGAGTAATGATAAAATAGCAGCCCTGCAAATGGTTGACTCCCAAGCAAAGGATTTAATATTTCCATCAACGCAATGCTTAAAAGATGGGCTGGTGACTGTCGGTTTTTAGTCGCTTTTGACTTCAACCGCACCTGGAGTTTCTTGCCCAGTTTTCTCTATAGGTACCTATTACGCTTTGGAATGGGCAACCAGCTTCATCTTTCTGACTGACCAATCTGTTGACAGTTAAAAAGTGCCTGTGGTTTATTTGAAATAAATGCTTTGAGTTTGAGTTTCGTTTGATGGGAAGCAAGTAGCTATTTTTACTTAATTTCTAGTAAACTTTGCATATAATGTTCCTATAATAATTTCGATATTAAAATTTATCAGTGCAATTACATGAGAACAGTGTTTGCCTCTGTTAATTATTTATTTAGTAATCAATACGTGCAGGGGTATCGTACGTTAACCTCTTTGATAATAAGGAACGCCATCTTGTTAACTTGGGCAGTTGAAAGAATACATTAATTTGCTTCTTTAGTTCCGTGAATTTAGTCTGTTATGAATTTGATAACGAGTATGAAGTGCGTATGTAGCTGTACTTGTTTGTATTAATTTTTTTTTTCTTTTACATACTGATGCTTCATCTAATCTTTTGTTTCAACAAGCTTTCGCACCTCAATAAATTTTATTTTATTAAATACATAGTTTCTTGATGGTTAGATTCATTCAATTTTGTGCAGTTTTTAAAATACTCTTGAAGCTTCAGTTCAAATTATATGTGTATAGTCTGTGGCTTCAGTCATCTCTTCCTCAACATAATATTTAGATAACAACACTTTGAAAAAGTATTAAACTAATTCTTTGACTGCACCTTTTTGTGAAAGTATACTTCTTCCTTCGATTCATTATCTTGGACCGAAAGAATGAAATCTTTCCCATCAAAATTATATTCCCTGCCATCAGCATTTAAAGCTCAAAACATTCCATCTCCGTCTTCAAAACCTACTAAAACTAAGCGAACCAATTGAACTGCCTCAATTGTAATATCGATCTACTCTGTTTCTGCCCTTGCGCTGTCAATGCCTTCATTGACCTCAGTAGACAAGGGGCTCTCTGTACGGTAAATTTAGCATTCAAGTAGTGCTTCTACTTTCTAGATAGTGAATGACGTCTAGTTAAAGCAAATTCTTGGTTTATAACTGTAGATCACTTTGTGAGATGAAGAATGTCTTAAAGTACTGATCATTGACTGTGTTCATATCGATTGTTGATATTGTTAGATTGGTTCATGTTGTTATTACTTATTTTTATTTAGTCGTTACGTGCAGTCAAAAGCCCGAAAGTCTGACAACCAGTCTTACCAAGGGGAGTCGTGTTACCGAGTAAATGTAGTTGGGTTGCGGAGGTCTGATAGGCAGTCAATCCATGTAAAATACTGCTATTAATCATGCATCCGATTACACGGGAAGTCGACCCCATCATAATTGAGAAAAGACTCAGCATATCATGATGTTAATATTCAAGAAGTTCGTCTGTTAGTTTTGGGAATTTTGTTGGAGTAAAACAGAACGTAACCATCTGGCAAATGTGGTGATTATAATGATATTACTTAGAGAGTTATTGAGCTTGTGTTAGGAAATGGAGTCACACAGGTGATGTGAGAGAGAAGGAAAGAGTTAATGTACACGGAAAAGAATTCATACGTCATGGATAAAAGGCTTTACATATCTACGAGTATATTATAAATACAAAAAATCACCACCCTAACAAGGACAATAACCGCAAAAATGATCGCCTTCCACATAATTATGACAATATACATTCCCTCACATATACAATATCTCGTACATGATATAAACCCGGGAACGAGTCGTAAAAGATGTCGGTTGCCGCACTAGGGTACATTTTTATTGAGATACTCACTTTACGAGCAACTGACACGCCTTAGGGTTTTGACCCCTGCAGCAACATATACAGGAGGTATAAGCCTTCGGAATGAACTAGAATGGTCCATGTCGTTTGTAACGTCTGCGAGCTGATTAGATTGCTGTTCTGGCAAATTTTCTGTGCCTTGTAAAGTAGTGGTTATATTAAGAAATGAAGTCAGATGCTGAGTTTGTATTTCTGTTTCGTATTCATTGGTTATGTTTTGTTGACTGGGTTTAATGAGATGCGGTGAACTTTGCATAGAAAAGTTTACTGGTGATCCAATAACCGTTCCTTGGAAGGATAGTTAAAGATATTCTCCAAGTATTCCTACATCCTAATGGCCTAACATACTATCAATCAGAATGTAATAATTTTGAAGTATATTACTTCAAATGTTCGAAAAATATATCTGCTCAATAACGTACATAACGCAATGAATGTTGTTGATGAAAGCCATCCCTATTGTTAGTGAGTTATGAAATTACCCCACAGATATACAACAATCTGCGGGGTAATTTACATCCAACAGTCGTCGTCTTTCGTCTGAATTGGGTATGTTGATAATGATCCAACAGACTACGAAGTGTGTGTAGTTTTTGACTACCGCTTATTTTACAAGCTTTTATGAGTCTTACTACATTACCCGCTATGAGGGGCCCGTGGCTAAATAATAACAGCCGCACAGGTCGATCGATCGGGTTAAGCTACGCTTTCCGCGGTTGGTCTGTGGATGGGTGACCATCTTTACACACTAGACCCCTCCGTGCCTCGGAAATTGACAATCGTTACGAGTAGTCAGAAGCCCGAAAGTCTGACGACCAGTCCTACCAAAGTGTATCGTATTACCCAGCAACTGCGTTGTGGAGGTCAGCTAGGCAGTCGCTCCATGTAAAATACTGGCATTCAGCTGCATCCGGTTAGGCTGGAAGCCGATCCCAACATAGTTGGGAAAAGGCTAGGCAGATGATGATAAGTACAGTACCACCTATGTTTTTACCAAGTCCTCGATAAAAAATCTTACATTCAAGCTCGAATATAAAATTAACCATGAGCCCCACAATAACCAAATTTTTCGTCAACCAATATCTAAAATCGATCACGAAAAAGGCTTCATTAGCCATTAGCCACTATTGAGTCCAAAGCCCACGTTTGACAGTTATATTGTTAAGTTTATTATTTGCTGCCAATACACCACTTGCAATGTCGTAATGAAATTGTAAAACGGAATTTTACGATAATGTTTTATCGAAATAAACTTCCAATTCGCGAATAAACGGACAGTGTCGGAAAGATGTTTTGGTGTATGGTGCAAGTTACAGGAAAAGCCAATTAAGACGCTCCATTAAGCCGTTGGTCCCGGCTGTTTGACAGTCGTTACGGGTAGTCCGAAGCCCAAAAGGCTAACCACCAGTCTTATCAAGGGATATCGTGTTACCCAGTTACTGGTTTGTGGTGGTCAGAGGCAGTCGCACCATGTAAAATACTGCCAGTATTTTACATAGAGCAACTGCCTCTGACAGACATATTGATTGTAAAGTTGTCAAGAAACAAAATTAAAGTGTACGGCTAGGTGTTGTCACCTGTTTATATGATTATAATTATACCAATCTATTGGTGAAGAACTTGATTATCAATGATTTCCTATTCAGTGGCTAAATAATTACTTACAAAATGTAGAGTAGTTTAACTGACAATTCTTATAAGCTGATATTGGGTAACGTTAACGTGCATTCCAATTTTTCTTCTTTTCGCAAAGGAAAAAATATTATATTATGTTAGAGTAGATGAGCACGCCAGCCGTGGTATCAGTAGCGATTTTTGGTCCTCAGAAGTGCATGGCGTATGGACACTGGACACTCCAACATATGGGACATAGGGTGCATTTCCAAAGAAGCGGAGTTGGGCGGAGCGGAGCGGAGACGTGTAGGAATCGTCCAATCACAGACGATACAAGTGACGCGATGAGGATTTCAACCATTGTGATTAGTCGATTCCTGCACGTCTCTGCTCTGCTTCGCCCAGCTCCGCTTCTGTGGAAACGCACCCATAGTTTGGTAAGAAGCACCGCATTCTCACTGTCGCATATGCATATTCAGCCTATAATGTTCCCACTGCTGGGACACAGGCCTCGTCTCTTCGAGAGGGAGTGTTATAATCTACGAGTACACGCGGCCCGTACGGGTTGGGTTCTCACTGGGTATTGGTTGGGTCAATAATCCCAATTAAAAAGATACCATTATTATTCTTGACACAGCAAGCAGCAAGTTTTGAAAAATGTAAAACGTACTTACGTACTTCAACCAAATTAGAAGGTTCTCGCTCGCGCCCAAAAATTAAAACTCAAAAGTAAGGCATAACATTTTTACGATTTCACCCAAAAAAAATGTAACTGTAGGTAGATATTTTGTTTTTATTTTCGCGATAAAAAATATAGACATGACTGTCGCCGAGCTAAAGTGCCATCGTAATCAACAAGTTTTATTTTTATTAACCTTTTTGACATTTGTAGCTTCCAAATGCATTTAAATAAAATCATTTTGTATTTCTATGTATGGGTGGGACCGTAATGTGCAGCTAACTATGTGTGCTTTTTTATTAGACATTGTTATTTTTTTACCAAAAATTGTCAATTATATTTCCTGTACGTACACGAAATGTCATTGGAACAAAAATTAACCTACAGACTGACGAAATAATCTATTTCATAAGCCGTTTTTTTTACATTTTTTTTTCTTTTATCGACGTACGACTGACAAAACGATCTTTACTTAAATGTTTTTTGTGTGTCTGCACCCTTATCCTAGTTGACGTTTTATTATCCAAATTCCTTCCGTACAAATTGAACCCTTCCTGAAGTTAGTATTTATTTTGACGAGGTGCAAGTTAGAAACTGCTGCGACTGCGGTTTTTGACCAAGCCTCACAGGTCGATCGATCAGGTTAAGCTAAGCTTGCCGCGGTTGGTCTGTGGATGGGTGACCATCTTTACATACCGAGATCCCTCCGTGCCTCGGAAAGCACGTTAAGCCGTTGGTCCCGGCTGTCATTCGTAGATCTTTGACAGTCGTTACGGGTCGTCAGTAGCCCGAAAGTCTGACAACCAGTCTTACCTAGGGGTATCGTATTACCCAGTAACTGGGTTGTGGAGGTCAGATAGGCAGTCGCTCCATGTAAAATACTGGTATTCAGCTGCATCCGGTTAGACTGGAAGCCGACCCCAACATAGTTGGGAAAAGGCTAGGCAGATGATGAATTACATACTTTTAACACACGATTTAGTTGTTTGTTTGATCATCTTTAACCAAATAACCATTTGTTGAGTTTGTAATTTCGCTATTTTTTTAAAACTAGGATTAAACGCATTAAGAAACAGCCTTGATTTTTAAAAATAAGGCACTCATATAACCTTAGGTATACAGTACTTGAGTTTAACGTAATAGACTTTTATATTAATCAATTCAATTTTATATCTAAGTATTCCAATCATATATAAACAACTAAGTATTTTAACTATATTCTCGTGTACTTAGTAAAACAAACTTAAGTTTAAAAAGTAATTCTGAAGAAAATATAAAATAACATAGCATATAAGCACAATCTGTTACTAACAACTAATAACTTATGGACTTAGGTCTGAAATAAAGATATTTTATTTATTTATTTATTTAATAAATCCAATTTTAAGAACCGAACATTAAATTACCCAAGAGTACGCACTGCACGGTATAAAACTGAAAAGAATATTTATTTGCTTTATTGGTAGGGTATATTACGCCCGCTCTCGCTTATGCCTCGGCCCACGCCCGTCCACAGTGCATTGTTATTTCAGTAAACACAATCGCAGGTGCCACGTTTCCGAATGAACGCGCTTTGATATAGTATTGTGTTTCACTACGCATTTTGTATACGCTTTTAGAATATTTCTCTAAGATAAACAAACATTCTATCTGTTAAGTTATTCTAAATTTATAGAAGACTTAATTTAATCTAACCTAATGTTGGAACTTATATGTTCGAGCCGTTTAGGGTTGAAACTAAGGGGCCATGGAGTCCAAGCTTATTTTTTGACCATAGAACGTGGCAATGCTATCAGTCTTTTGGGCACTTTTGCTGTTGACAACGACGCGGACGAATTTTTGATGCCTTAAGATTATTTCCTTTATAAAACTACCAGATTTTGCCCGCGGCTTCACTCGCGTTAATTTAGAATTTGACAATCAATTCGGGTTGTACTCTACTTGTTGTTTGGCCGTTGCACTCATGGGCTCAGAACGGAACATTATTCTAGGACGCTCCTATACACAATGTTGTATGTCCTTCTATTTGGCGCTAATACGTACAAATTCCGTTCATTGGACACACGCGAACATGCTACATATGGAAAAAACATGGCTTTTCCAAATGCACCAATTATAGCTAGGAGGATGAAAAATCGATCGACCTGTGCGGCTGTTTTTATTGAGCTACGGCCCCCCCGTTTTATAAAACTATTAAAAAATCCATAAATATCTTACCTATCTTTTGATGAACTGATTTTTTTTTTGTTTCAGTTAAGCAGCTATCTACATTAGTGTCTTTGAAGGCTCTTAATGTTTAGTAAGAGACAAGAATGTAACAGGGCTTTAAATGGTTTGGACGTGTCCGCAGGCATTAGTGAAAGTCTCAGCAATGGCTTATAAGAAGTGTTGGGGGAAAAGCAAAAAGTGAATAACAAATAACTGCGACCCGCCCCTCCCTCGCACGGTTTTACAACATGATAAAAACATCGAGATTTCGTTATTATTTAGCAAGTTTAATATTATTACACACAAAACCCTTCAAGAATAAATTTTCTAAATGATGGTGAAAACCGCACCAAAATCCGTTGCGCGCATGCGTGCGTTGTTAGTTGTGGTCACACGGGCAAACAGACACGAAAAGTGACTTAGAATAATATTTTGATACGCCTTTAATAAAGATTGGTCCTTAGCATCTCTGGACAGAGAGACATGGAAAGAGAGTAGGTAGATCTTTGCCCAGCAGTGGGACATCAAAGGCCAGTAAAAAAAAAATAGGTAGACCACGCCTGGGGCTGTATTACGAAGTATTAATGCCATCGTGATTCCAGTGTGAAAAAGGGATGGTGATTTAGACCATGTATGGCTCCGTCTCTCTCTTACACTCGAATCATGATGGCATTAAATCGTCATAATACGGCACCTGTATAGTGTATTCCCCGAAAGGTTAGGCAGATGAAGTCCCTTGTAATGGTAATTTTTCTACTGGGGGTTCTAAAACTATATTAGAAGGCAAGATTTTTGCCAATATAGGACAGAAAAAATGTTTTTTAATGTTTTTGTTTTTCATTTCGGCAAGAACTTAAAAGCTACCTCAGTTGCATGCTTAATGTTGCTGGCACTAAGAGCTCATTGTAACCGAAGCCATCTTGCCTGCTTCAAATTGGTACCAGACTATTTAAAGACCTCCTGACACCATCCCAAGGTCCAACATGGACCCATTAAGACGGTAATCGACGCGCGACAATAAACCGCGCGACCGATTTACGCGCGATTGTGTCGACTCAGTCGCCGTGACGCATTAAAAATCAAAACATAATGAAATAAAAAAACAACGTATTAAACGTGAAATGAACGTTTATTGGGTCGTGTGTACATCTAAAGTTATTGGTCCTGTGATTTATGAAGGGTTTTTGTTAAAGCTACATGTTTATGGGATTATTTCCTAGGTCTGTTACATCGTTTAGAGCCTATAGAATTACTTACACAGACAAGACTACAGAAAGGCTTAAATACACCTAAAGATATTAACGTGTAGCCATAGTCACCAACGCAAACAAATACAAATCCTCCAATATTAAATTCAAAAGTTATTTTTTCTTAAGCAACATTGCCATCACCATCCAATTCTAAAGTAGTTAAGTCTCCAATTTCCCCATCACCGTCCCTATTTACCCACCCAGCACCCTTTATATTTCCATATCTGTCCCACCACACGTCTGCGCGCGCACCTTAAGATTTTAATGAGCAGAGCTGCGCCTGCGCACGATTGTGTTCGGCTACTGTACACACGCGACGTTGCATGACCCCACTCTTTTTCTTCTCCTTCGTTATTACCGTTTTTATGGCCCAGATGGCGATTATTGGGAATTAAAAAAATTATTTGCCATTGACGCCCAATTTTGTTAAACTTCGACTGAGTTTTAACTAGTAAAAAATAAAGTTTTAGCTAGTAACACATTTTTAGAGGACGTTATTTTTCAAAGTAACCTTACAGAGATTAACTTCACTAATATTTCATGTTATTAATTAATGGATGGCGACAGTCCACAACTCATCCTTCCCAACTCCCCACCCACAGAACTGGCTTACATAATTAATTATTTAACCATTTTTAAACAGGATAACGCATAGTCTATTAAATGGTAATGAAATATTCATACGGTGGCACGTATTACGAAGTGTGACAGACAAGATTTGCCTACAATAAGTGTAGATAGTTATTAGCAGCGAGTATTTTTAGACCAAAGTGGGAGGTCACTTGGATGCGACTGGTGTTGAGTTATATGTGATTAACCCGAATTCGTTTGGCGTTTGAATAGAGAAAACGTTTGGATGGGATTATTGGGTGGCTTCAAAGTGACTATCATGGAAATAGACTTCAAAACAAGAGACAGAAATTATTAAAATCACTTTGCAATTTCTAAAGTTCTTGCTCAAATTTATAATTTAAAAATTCCGGACACATTACTCACGTCAGTCAATGTTAATTTGAGATTCACTGAAAAATACGACAGCAGTTTGTCGTCACGAGAAAATTCAGATAATGGATTAAGTGGATTCAATCTACTTCAAGACAGATTAATGTATAAATTCTTTTATATTCGGAAAGAGCAACCTTCCAAGAAATATGAGATTTCGCAAGTGGACTGCATGAAATAAAGAGTAGCCGCATCTGGGAACAGAAGCTATTAAACCTTCCGGAACACTCCTATTCCCAGGATTATTCTGTGGCCAGACTATTTATACCCCGGGCGTGGTCAGGACAATAACGACAGTCAAACGGGATGTGGAGGGACAATTTATGACCGGAACTTCTTTATAGAGATTGACCGATTGGAGAACATTTCTGGTCAATTAAGGGTCTTGGACCTTTTTGGACAAAAAAAAAAGGTTCACAATAGATAAGTGTTGTTAGACGGGAGGGCTTTTAGCAAGTTATTTAGAGTTGTATGTGCTATTTTTTCTGCTTCCGTTGGGACGAAAACGTTAATTGCCAGCACCTAAGTATGTTTCCATGATTCATATATAGAGCAATTATTTGATTTCGTTTACTTACTGCATACATACAAACCATTTGACTCCGTTGAACTAGCTAAGGGGTTTCTAAATTTCCTTTCAGAGTGCTGCTCCATCCAATAAATAGATGTTAAGAATCTTCCAAACTAAAATGCATATTTCTATTTAATCTGTTTAAATGGATGATGGCTGTCAGTCACTCATGGATGTGTTTCAGTTTAAAAGACAATAGATTTACTAAGTGTATTACACTGAGGGAACCAAGTTCCAATAGTGTCAGAACAGTCAAGAAAATTTAAAGAGACTGGTAATAATATATACCGAGTTTAGAGACCACAAGCAAGCAAAACAATATTTTAAAATGAATCCACTCAATCACAAAACATGTACCAACAATGACCCGATCCATTTCAGGCCCATGCTTCGTTACTACCTCGCGATAAATCTCTTTTTCATTTACAAATATTTCTTTCAAAAAATCAATAATTAGTTACACGACTTTTATATTTATTTCAACTCTCGTAGAATAACTGCTGTCCAACACAAATAAATCATTGAACATTGACTTTTGACGGTTTTTACATTTCTTTAACCAGTCGTTGCTATGACTTGTGAAAAATGAATGGATGGCGCAATATTGATATTGCTCTTAAATTCAAATTTCCGAGAATGAGATATTTGAACGCATGCGATTTTCATTTTGGTCGAACGATCTTCAAAGTCAACGTCTATATATCTTACATATTTAATTGCGTGTACATATTACGTACCGTATGTGTTTTTACTATAATAATTAATCCAACCATTTTTGTTGCTTACTACACTCATAATAAATTGTCTCATAATGTCTTCTTAGTAAAAGCACACAATACTTGAGTCAGAAAGATAAACTTTACATGAAACTATGACCATAAAATCTAAGTTCATCTTAAACATTCTTTGTCCTTGTTACGTGTCATAAATGTGACAAGGACCGCAACAGTTGACGACGTAACAGCGCCCAAACATATCAGATTGATTCCGAACACCAATGTCTATGTTTACATCTCAGAAAAAAAGCTATCGTTGACATGAAATCTCGGAACGTTTAAATAAATATCGTATGTCACGATAAAACTTACACTTTTTATGTGTTGATATAAATGTAAATGATAGAGTTATTGCATCTAATTGGCGGACGATTTCGTGTTACACCCTGAAACAATAGTGAACCACACACGACGCCCAATCACGACACGATAACGCCTTTGTCTCTACGTCAATAATAATGGTTTTTTCTTTGATGATTTGTGAAGCCAGGACGTTCACAATGAGGACGGAGTGGGATGCGGGTGGCTGAATGGCGCTTTTATTGTGGCCGTAAGCTTTTGTGGCGACACATGTGCGAGCCGAGTTACCAACACAATTTCGACGTAAGTGGACGCTAACAGAATCTAGCTATCATGGAGGATAGAGGTAAGGAGAACTGTCTGTTGTGAAAAAGTGTCCGTCAAACTGCGTTAAATTAGAGCGGTGCCACAGTAGCAAAAGGGTGAATTTCTCCCAGCAGTAATTTTAGGTTATGTTTACAAGATTATTTTGGACTACCAACCTAATGTTTAGTATACTGGGCCGTCACTAACTACTCTAGTCGCTAAAAATATTAAATTTTCTAACTCGGCATACTTGAATCCGTCAACAGCTGGAACATTCATGAAGATTTTTGAACTGTTATCTACTGCTTATAAGTGAACACTTTTTCAACTTTCGCACCTTAAAAGACAGTTCTCTTTACCTCTATCCTCCATACTAGCTATTCATAGGAGAGGCCATTCTTTTCAATGTGTACATTCTCAAACGAGATTGTATAAGACACGGTAGATAAAGATTAGATAACCCGGCGATAAATAATGTCCCCAATGTATAATTAGATACGAACTCCGAAGCAGTGAATGGCTACAAGATAAATGTAACAACAAAAAGAACAGCAGGTGGGAATGGTGGCAACAACGCCAATGATGCAAAACGACCAACTAATACGACACGCAGTGCGCACCAAGCCGGAGCTAAAAAGGTTGGAACAGAATTAATAGTTGAAGTGGCGCGATACCTATGCATCAGTTCAAAGGGTTCCAGTTAATGAATCAAACGACAGGCGACTCGCAACACCTCTTATGTGGCTGGACAAAATTGACTTTGACGGAGCGAACGGAGTCAAAATAACCGATCGTGTCCAACCCATTGTGCGTGCTATAATTAGAACGCTTGGAAATAAACACGTGGTGGCAATTATCGCAGCAACGGGTTAAATGAGGCACCGAGAAACGGTCGTTAATGGGTACACCCATCCGGCGACGAAATCCTTCGACACGGACCGTGGATAAAGGATTACTGGACTTCCGAGAAAGCAGACGTCTTTATACAACCAATTTCATACCCGATTTTACATTCACCATAACGAGTTGCACAACCGATATAAATAAGACGTAGGAAATAACGAGTTTATTGCACGAACATGGAGCCTTTAAATACTGAGACCGGCTTCATCTCAGCGTGTTCCCGTGTGAAGATTTAAGGATCATCCTCACTACGCAGTGCAGGTTCTCGAACAACAAGTGTTATTGATACTCAGACTCGCAACAAGAGAGTATAAAATATTGCCACTGGCGTAAAGGCATAGTGGAGTCACATACATCAGTAAAATTCCAAGTGCTTAGTAAATTAACATTTTAAATTTTCGTGGCGCAGTGTGAGGGTTAAGCCAAAGCGTGCCTTAGGCTCGGTACTAAGGCATTAATCATTTCAGTCGGCTGGCTCGGCCGGGCCGCCGCCATACATCACGCACCCTTTGAGCACAGCAAGTAACTCATTTGTTGAAACGCACCGTCCTGCTTTTATTAACGTCCGTCCTAACATTGTAAATGTCTCAATTCCTTTGACGACTTCCGGCTCATCACTCGTCACCGCATCGGTTCAGGTGCCGATCAAACCTTTTTTGGTGCTTACGTCTCCATTTTTATATCGCCCAGTTACAGAAGATTAATGTTGTCGTCAAATCTGACCGGCTCACGGTGTCCGATGTTTTGCAATAAATTATCATTAAGTAACACGTTGTCTCACCTGGACGGGATTTTATGGTTGGCCGGCCGTAAACCACAGTTAATACTCTGGCTTTAATCTAATCTAAAAGTTTTCTACCTGCTCCCGATATAAATTCCCTCGCAAGACGTAAAAAACTTAGTGAAGTTGGAATAAGGCAATATTACTAATGGAACCGAACGGCATATGCATAAAGGTGCATAAGAAACAAATATGAATTTTGTTACTGATAATGCAGTAACAGTTTTAATTGAAAATGAATACAACAAAGTCAATGTTTTGAATTACAGTTAAGTTAAAAAGGTAACACATGCAATTATGTAATAAAAAGGTTTCGCAGCATGTAAAATGTTTAATGAACCACTCTATTTTATGGAGTTGGCCAATAAACGTGGTTGACGTTTAGGAGCGAGCGGGTAACGTGAAGCGATCGTAATATTAAAGGACACTTGCCTCGCAAGCGAATCATAATAAAATTACATATGTAGATGGATTCTTCTGATACGAAAGCGCTACGCGTTCAGAGGCTAGATTATGATAAGCGAGGTACTAAAACGTTGAAAGGACTAAGTGTGCTGTGCACTGACAGTGCTTATTTCTAAATAATTATTAGCAAAAGTAATACAGACGGATTGGCTAATGTTCCAGTTGCAGTAAGGATAAACACCAAGTCGCATTAATAAAACATTGCGATGTCTATCTTCATAAATGAATGATCATCAATAATATCTTTATTACGTCGGTTAATTCAGTAGTGTCGGTATTAATTGATGTGCTTTTATAAGTAGTATTTGTTATAGTCTTTTTCTTATTAATGTGAGAACTTTCAACGCTGGCTTCAACTCACTCTTTACTATTACTACTAAAGTCGGAAAGAAAGAAATATTCGTAATTTAATTGTACTTACTGGGCATGATGATGATAGTGTGTAGCGTGATGCATAGCTGAAGTAGGAGTGCCAGGTGGAGTCGAAGCATGGAAGGCCGCAAACGCCGAGGGGAACTGTAGTGGTAGGAAACCACTGCCTGCACTCCCAGGACCTCCCACCAACTCCCGATCAGGCATTATTTACAGTCCTAGCACTTCGACATGTCCTTCACCACTAACAATCAACACTTCATCACTTTCTTGAAGTCCAATCACAACCACCAGTTTTTATTTATCACCGTTTACAAAATCTTCTGTCAGGTCAACTCCAACCTTATCCCGTCCATCTTCATCATTAACGTCATTATGTACTTATAAATTATAATTTTGTGCATCGTTGATTACGAAATGTCGTGTTCTGTCCAAATCGTCTCCCATGCTTCCGTTTTCAGGTTCTGAAACAAAGAGATAATTACTGTTAATTATATTTCCGCCTTCGAATTCGGTAGCCGCATTGGAATTGCTAAATTAGCCTGTTTTGTACAGCTAAACAAAAAGTGCAAATCGGATCGTGTTAAGATTGCGTGTCTGTGTGTTGTTACTTCAATTGCCTCTATTACGTCTTCATTTTACGAGCGACCGAGACGAATTACCCGGTTTGTATTAAGTTGTTTGTAAGTAATGTTCGTGTTTAGACTATTTTATACCAACATTGTATTATTGTTGGCGTTAGTTTGGCACTCATTAGCTAGTTTTTTATATGTATTGCTGCTGAGTTAAATACTTTAACGTTTGTCTGTTTGTTTACAGGAGATGCATAAAAGGTCATTAACGTTGGCGCCTTTAACTTAAAGAACCGTAAATCAATTTTGCTTGAACAATATCTTCATCTGCTTTAGCATTCTCAATTTAAATTTCTAAAATGGTTACCATGATATGTGATATTAAAGAAATTCGTTACTCAATGGATACTTACTTACGTATATACTATACTTATGGTTAAGTTACCAGCAACAGTTGTGCAGCTACTCCTACCACAAACCTGGCTCATTAGTGAACTTACATAGTTTCATGTTAACTAAGTTTATAATTTGCATGGGGAATGGCACGATTGACACGCAAACATATATTAATTCTTATCATAGAAACATTATGTTCTTTTTCATTAATTTCGCCTCTAGTTATGTTGAAACGACTATTTTCTTGAATAAGGAGCTAGTTGCACCCAAAGGCGTAAACTAGAAACCTCTAAACTCTAAAGTGGCCATTTGAGTCAACCCAACCTGTGATTTTCGAATGTCTTAGAGCGATACTTTACTCTAACACTTTAGCACTTAGTATTAATGTCACTTAGAATATTGACTATAAGTGTCGGTGCTAAGGTGTCAGACATTAATAATTCTACAGGAGAAAAAAAAACAAAAACGTTAAAAGTACCTACTTTGTTCGTTAATGATGATTGATTTGACAAGTGCTTGCTTGAAAGAACTGTGACATAACATACATTGAATGTTACTTAATCTATCAAAGAACAATTTTTTGTCAATCTCGACTTCATTAAAGTTGCTTGCTATATAATCATCTAACTTAAATTCACTGACAGGCAACGCATAGTCCAAATCGATGAGTCTAGTCTAGCATAAAAGTGAGCATCACAGATTATTATTTTTTTAATTCATCCCCTAATGGGGTAAAATAGGAGATGAACGTTTCTCATATGCGGCTTGTATTATTAGATTTGATTTACTAAACTACTTATTGAAATTTGTCTCTTTCAAATCCTTCACATCTTTAACCATTTTAACATGAACTGATAAACTAATTGCTTAGAAATGACTTGAGAAAGACGATGAGCTGAGTTCACATCTCGTACACATGACAACACATCAAGCAATACATTTCCAGTATATTCCTCGAGACCTCGTCTCGTATAATCCTTTTCGTACAGTGAGAAGTCAGCTTATATTTAGCTTTATGTATCGTTGCGTGCACATATATATATTTTCCATCAGCTCTTTTTAACATAACAACACTTATCAGTTCTCACCTCATACGAGAAATCCTATAGTCGTGAGTGCTATTACATTCACGAAGAGCCACATCCAGACTTGTAACCTATTCAACTACGTAACTATGTCTATTCATCCTCAAGTATTTCTAGAATAAGCACTTATCATTCATTTCTTTATTAAATCCGGCATTTTACTTTGTAGCGTCTATCGCATTAGTACTGACTATTTTTGTGTCCTCTCCTGCAATATTTATAATAATTTTATATAATACTTTTAGTATTTGTTTGAAATTATCTTGTATTTTTTTGGAACCCATTAGAAAAATCTACAGTGTTATAACTCTTCTATTCCGATATATTTTGCTTTTAACTGCACTCTATTAAACAAATATATCTGTACCCTCATTCAGATCATTATCAGTTATCACATACTCAACGGTATCTTAAGAAATAAATTATTGTAGATGCATCTGACACAAGTCCGGTTGTCTTCGGATCTATCTCGACATTATTTCATGCATCGCTGTCTCGACCTACATTGTTTTTGCAATTGATGTCTCGCTTGACATCGAGATAGTTGATGTAGCGAAATAGTGGCTTCATTTGTGTCAGTAAATAGCTACTATGCAATATGACGGAATTAAAAAGGCATTTCTAGCTCGTACTCTGCGAAAAATACTCTAAAAAAATAACAGTGTCTAACTAAACTATCTTCTTTTTTATATATTTCTGCTTGCTAAGTACGTACAATATGTGCAAGGGGAATCAAACTTCTTTTTGTTTTCTTAGCGTGACGATGACAATCAAAATTGAGGCTTAGTACTTACTCTAGCTACAAGTAGACAGTAATCACTATCAGAAGGGCTTACTGACGTTTCGGATACAATATATTCGGACACTTGCTTGCTTCTTGCTCTATCTCATTAAAATATTTCGTTTCGGACACTATGTCCGCATATATTGTGTCCAAAACGTCAGTAAGCCATCAGAAGCGTTCATAAGTTTCTGTAAGGTCAAGCCTTAAACTTCGTCTTACTGTCACTGTATAAACCTATCATCATCATCTGCCTAGCCTTTTCCCTAACTATGTTGGGGTCGGCTTCCAGTCTGATCGGATTCAGCTGAATACCAGCATTTTGTGGAGTTTGAATCTAGGAAAAAAAAAGAAAAAAAAAACTAAGTTTATATTCTGACAAAATTTCTGTTTTGCTATTTTATTTTAAAATCCCACAAAATAGTAATGTTCTGACAACTAAAATACTAGTTTTTAAATAATGTAAAATGATCATTAGAATTAGCATACAAAATATTATTTAAATCTCGATTATGATTGTCAATGTTTGCTTAGTCAATCCCTAGCATTAGTGGGTGACACTGACAGCTCACTCCACGCAAGTTTTCACGGTGATATTTTACAGAATCGACATGCAGTATTTTACATGGAGCAACTGCCTATCTGACCTCCACAAACCAGTTACTGGGAAATACGATAGCCTCTGTATCATCCCAATAAGTTTTAAATATTTGAGTGAAAGTCAGAAAAAGATACGATGATGATTCTTATCTGGCATGGCCTGGATATCTTCAAAGATAGGATCGTCATATATTATAATAACACAAATTAACTATAATTAAGCTGATGTACAAGTACATATTTACTTTTCGTAAAGGAACTTGTCAAGAAATGTCGTTTGAGCCAAATCTTCCATCTTTTTATTTGCTTTACAAAACAGGTACCCACAACTTTTTAATATAATAATTATTTAGTAATGAAGTCTTCATTACCCTTGCTTGCCTTTTAAAAGACTTTAATTACCTTAAAAATTACATAGACATGGGAAACGGGCTTAATTGCGACTGAATCTCGACAAGTCGTGGTGACAAAAAGTCGTGCGACAAATTGAGAGAGCCGTACGAGTTCAGAGTCGTCATTATCACTTACGGGGAAATTGGGTGTGGTGTTTGTTGTAGCGGGTAGTAACAGGCTTTTTAATTACTTGAAATGTAAAAGAGATGAAAGTTTTCTGGCCACTCAAAAAATATATCGATAGCTGATATATTATTTTAGTTTTTCACGTAAATTACTATAAATTTTAATCTATATGCATTGTTCCGTACTGTTAGATAGCAAAATGAAGTAACTTAACTTTGAAAATAAAGACCATCCAATGGTTGCTATACAAAATAATGGAATGCTCAATCGCTTTAGCTTATCAGTTGCGCACTATCACATAGGTTACTGTCGGAAAAATTCCTTCCGTAATTAATGAAGATGTGATTGTTAGAGACGTGACTCGAGCATTGTCCTCAATAAGGCCACGTGTTATACTCCAGTAATGAATCGATCGTAAAACCCGATATCGATATATCGATACTCATTTTCATTCAATGAGATTTACGATGTTTATGCATGCAAAATTGGCGGGCGTTTCGAGTGTCGACTTTTATCGGCCATTCAAAAATCGAATCATGAATTTTGAATTTCGCATGCGTCGGATTAATGGTGGATTTTATTTTTATTTTGTGCTTTGCAAAGTGTCAAGTGATTTCGAAGTTTTTTATATCAATCACAACTTTCGCGAGAAATTAAAATTAGCAAGAGAAAATATTAGTGGTGACGCTTACGCAATTACTGATAAGAAGTCCTTGTATTGTTGAACTTTCTAACGAGTAATGCAACGTCTTTGTGTTACGTAATTGGTGGTACAATAATAATAATAAATGGATTAATATTGATTTTTTATGAATATAGATGAATAATTTTACAAGCAAAGCTTTATAATCATAATTATAACTAAATTAGTAGGCACCTGTAAATCAATCCAGAAATTATAATAAATTGAAACAATTCCAAGAATGTAGATTTAAAATAAATTAACACTTCATTTCAATAATCCAAACAATCGATAATTCCATCGATACTTTCACATCGCTACCCTCAAAATGAGTGCGGCAATGCGCGGACGCATGCCGCGTCTCTTAATACGGCCCTTAATTACGATTTAATTGTTTTTAGCGGCGGAATTGTTCCGAGCCCTTCTCAGAAACGCAACCGGACTGGATCGATGGTGTTTTTAGTTGCATTGCGATCATTCTAGAACCTTAACCAGACGAATATTTTCGTCAAATTAACGTATATGTATTTGTTTTTAAATAAGAAATACGGCCTCGCCTATTATCTTCTGGCTTCTAACACTAATTTAGATTAGTTTTATTTCGCGCAGTTAACTTACAGATACACTGTTCAAGTTATTACAATTTGATTGTGCAGTTTCTAGATTACTCGTTGAGATTATGGCTGAGAAGTTTATGTTTATGCTATGTTAAACTCTTAATTAGCTGTTATTATATCGCAACCACCTATTAACAATCTAAATACTTATAAAGCATGAAATTAATGCTATAGAAATCAGAGACACAAAACCAGTTTATCGATATCGATAAATTACACGATCTAGGTACGGTGCAGCTCTATTAGTCACGGATGGGGTGAGAGCACAAGTTGTCGAACAAAAATGGAGATATAACTTTTTAATTCATATTTGTAAAACACATTCATATGAATTGTTGACAATGGCTAATTACAATTTCAATTAATCTGATGACTCACTTTTTGTCCGTGTTTAATTTAAATTAAGTAACTGTAATTATACAAAATTATACAGTTGTGTCGTAATAAGTGTATAATTTGATGGTATCTTACTGAATCCTATTAATGCGTGATATTATTAAATAAATGATATGAATATGTAGTGTACTCCTGTCGTATTTTTTTATCGAACTTTCATACTAGCGGGAAATTTCATAAAGTAAATGCCATGGATTTGCCTGCTTCTAAAGATTTAAAAAAATAAAGCCTTTTCAGGTAAATACTATCGTTCTCTTGCATAGCCGAACCAATCAATATTATCAAATGTCCTCGAAAGGATAAATCCAAAACCCAAAATGTTTGTCAGTTTAAATCAAATAGAGGACCCCCATTCTCTCTACAGCTATTTGCTGTCTCGTGCAAGGCAAATGAGTAATTTTCTATACGACAACCTGTCTGATGGTTATGAACAGCTTTGCTGTTGTCTGCATGATCAGGCTACAATGTTCCCCCACTGTTGGGACACAGAGTGGGCCGTATTCCACCACGCGGGCCCAGTGCGGGTTGGTAGATGTCACATGTGTTCGAATTTCTGGTTCTAGGACATGCTGGTTTCCTCACTATGTTTTCATGAGCAGTTGTGATGTCTATGTCATAAATATTATTATGATCGACTTTTGCAACAAACTTAGGTACATATTTTGTAGCTTTCTTCAACATAAATGACCATCCAGTGTTGCAAATCAAAACGTCACGCCAATCAATTACATTAAAAATAAATGCAGACCAAGTCAGTCATGATAACGCACTACTCTTAAATCTGTCTTCAACTGACAATTAAATACTGTCAATCACGTTAAAAGGTTCGATTAAAGTGTAGGTATCCCTGTATGACAGGTTCGGGCTCAGAACCCGCTAAGTACAGACGCCAGCACATCAAGCTACCCGAAACTGTCAAACTTTCCCAATCAACTTTGAACCTTATGATTTGGCGATAAAGTTGAAAATCTATTACAGAAATTTGACAGATTGTAGTAGCTTGATGTGCTGGCGTATGTACTTGTGTAAATCTGTAATTATATCGTTTCATTTGACTTGGATTAATGGTTTCGTACTTTAGGATGCCAAAGAGTGCTGCAATTTGGATGCCCATGCCCAGTATTTGACTGAGATTTGATTAATTTATTATAAGAATGCCATGAACCAAGTATAAGGCCGAGATCTATAAACGTTACCTACTTTGGCTAAGCGCTATTCCTGTCACTGTCGCACAACTGTCAAACGGGGCACTTAATATCATGTCCAGCGTGTCCCGTTGTCTGCATGCTGCATGAGTTGATGGAAGATACTGAAGGTGCCTAGCTCGTAGCCTAATTCTGGGCTATACTCTGGCTTCTGGGCTGGGCATTGATTGCCAGCAACACGCTAAGAAGAACTGTCAAATTACAGATGCAAGTTATAGACGGGAACATGTCTAATCCGAATAACGTTTATAGATCTCGGTTTAAAAGTCAATCTTAGATATGTTTGATTGCTGTTAAATGAAAATATGGTCAGGAAATCTGCCAACCCTGACTTAGCTACCATAACGATCAATGCTAGTTCCTTTTTTGTTCGAACAAAAATCTTTGCCCAACAGTGGGACAATTACAGGCCAGTATATTACATACCCTAAATGTGTTGAATATGCTCTCAACACTATTCTACACAATAGTTAGCCACGCAGTCCACTGTTGGGCATAAATCTTTCCCAAACAAGCAAGCTACCTATTCACAATAAGCCATGTTATCTTTTGCACTTCCACATTTTCACATAGACTTAGGGGCCATCCTTTAATCACGTGAGGTGTTTAAGGCAACTATTATACCAACCTTGGTGATACGTCGTGAGGTTTCGGGCTACCCCTCCTCAGTGGTCTCGAACGTCGTAGAGTGAGATTGATAGATCGGTAGGTATTTGACAAAAAAATACAATATTACACTTACTACTACTAATAATTATTACCAGACTAATTTATAACAATCATACTTCAGTATGATTGTTATAAATTATGTGAGCCCATATCGGTAGAAATACCGAAAAATCGGTAGGTTCGAGACCACTGCCCCTCCTCCCCCTCCCTGCATAAAATTTATTTTTATTATTTAAAAGATCATAATTATATTTCAGTATTATAAAATTTGATTCTGAAAAGCCTAAAGTCCAAAAAATCTGCTGGACGGAACGCTCGGATTCATTGGTAATACATATTTTACTAGTCACATATTAAATTACATTTTGGCGTCCTACGAAGAAATACACGTGTTTGCCACAATATCCCACCCTCCTATCAGGATTTTTTACTGACTCAACTTTTCGATCCTCATATGATTAACCGGTAGAATTATACAGATCGGACTAACTTACCTAGTGACGTCCGATCCTTAATTATGTGAAGTAATCTCGTCCTCATTGTATACTTTGTAGTTTGCACTCTTGCACAACTCGCTGATCACATTATTTAAAGATTTCATCATAGAAAAAACACAAATGTTATCTGTGGTCCAGTCGTTGGCGCGCTGTCCTGTCATCTGTCAAATCATTCTTTCAAAGCATAAGAACGGGACTTCACGATGACCTTTATGGGCATCGCATAGTCCCGGTCCAGTGCATACAGCACAACACAACTTTTAGAAGGGGTTTAATAAGGTAATCCAATACACCTAAGTGTGATGATTATCTGGGAAGGGTTGGGATACAATGAGGACGAGATTACTTCACATAATTAAGGATCGGACGTCACTAGGTAAGTTAGTCCGATCTGTATAATTATGCTTCGTAATCTCGTCCTCATTGTATACTTTGTAGATGTTTAAAGAATAAAGTTGTGTTGGCATAACAAAAAAATAAGCATTGTTGAATAAATTGAACATTGTAAGTCAACATGTTATTCTAAGTTTGTTATTTTAGGTAGTAATTCTATATGTAGACATTTCTATTTAAGAATCAGTCTACGTTAAGGTCAATAGTTACCAACTTAATGTATAATTCTCCAATGACTATTAGTTTCTGAAATTCCTATTCAGTCTTGAATCAATTAATCCTGTAAGGCACACAACAATTTCCTATAGGTAATCGAACAATTAACATTGACATGTAAGTAAATAAGTTCTTTGAGCAACCACCCTATGGAGGACACAGCTGGTGCAAAAGCATTAGAATCACAAATGAAAAGGTCTCTTATAAAATGAGCATTTGTGGGCCTCAGTATTGACACCTGCTTCAGTTTTTTTTTTTTTTTTTTTTTTTTTTTTTTTTTTTTTTTTTTTTTTTTTTTTTTTTTTTTTTACACTAGGAATTTCTCCTGTATTGTGGGTGATTTTACAAACATTTAAAGGCACATACACAAACAGCCAGACAGAACAACTACTTGTAGGTCACACAAATATGGCTTAACCACTGCGCCAACCGTGCCGTCAAAACTCAGTGAAGTATGTCCTATTATTTAAAATTTGTTTTATCGATCCACTACATATTGGTTACAGTAGAGGTGGCATAATTAGGTTTTCTTATAATTTTCTTTAAAACTGGTAGTGCAGAAGTTTTAACTGAAATTTTTATGTTAATATTTATAAGAAATGTTATCTATAAGTGACAAGGTTTGAATTCTGTGTGCAGTTACAAGAACTATTATATATACTAACTGTTTGGTTAGTAATTCTAAACCAAGGGTTTGACTATGAAAAAAATTATATAACCCAAAGCAATACTGGGGTCCCAAACTATTTCATGTTTGGAGTTCTTTGGTCTTAATATAAATATAATTCCTGGTCTATATGACAATCCTTGATTATACTTAGTGGTAAAATTTATATGGCTATGGTGACAGCCTAGGGGTCAATATCTTGATTCTATCCAAAGAGAATCCACTGATTTAGTGTAAATTTATGAATTGTTTTCCTTTGTTTTACTAGACAAGGAAGCTAGTACTATATCATTTGAAGGGAACAGTCTTTCACCTCAGGAAAGCGTCCTTGATAATATGCCAGCAATTAGTGTATGCATTGGGCGTAGATCCCATTTGGAAGTTAATACATCTATGAAACATGCACTTGGCTCAGGAAGCCGACATGTTGACGATTAGTATTGCACTTGTTTGCAAACAGGTCAGTGGGGCTGACCCAGCATAGCAGCAATTGACTTGTAGGCTATATCACATCACTTCCATTCAATTTCTATGTTAGGAAGTCTAGATTCTAGATTTCCCAGTGTTTTCTTTGGAAATAATATAGGGTGCATGAAACCATATTTGTCCTTTCTCACACCATTGCCAAAATTGTCTAGGCATGCTATTTTCATAAGTAAAACAAATACCACCCATCTTACTGATACGGGCTATGGCCGTTGTGATATATTTTCCAAGTCCTTGCAGTATCTGAGTTTGCTTGTAAATGTTTTGAGCCCCATAAATGCTGCTAATAGTTCAAGGTAAGGTATGGAACTTTTCATTATTAGCTGTCCAGTGCTTGTGAGTTTTGATATCATTGCATACCAGTCTCAAGCCAGTTTGAAAAGCATCAAAGAATATTTCAAGAACAAAGTCAAATTGTCTGATTCTAGTGTGGTTTGTTGAAATGTATGGTACCAAACAACTTTTTTACTTTCCATTATCTTGGTATAAAATTAACCATATTCTACAGCTGCTGCAGATGTAACTACTAGAATACCTAGTAATTAGACAAACTCTGTTATTTATATCTCCTTTCTAATTCTATCTAATTATAATATGTAATATTCTTTATGGACTATAGGATTCTATCTTTCCTGAGGAAGTGAAATGGCAAACTGGACTCAGTCCAACAAATATCCTAGATACTGGCATCACTGTCTGGGCTCTCTTTTCAGTTTTAATAATAAATCCTAGATTTTTTAACACAGTTTGAGTAGCACACATTTTCTAAATACCTTGCATATGAATCGGCAGGGCACAGAATATAACTGTCAATATATATGACTGAAAGCAACCCTGATGACCTCAGGTGACAGACAACTGGCTTCGTGATGTTTGTGAATACATTTGGTGTAGTGCAAAGCCCAAATACGAGGCATGTACATTGTTATAACATATATTGAAGCACAAAACTGAAAATATCTTCTGACATATTTTCATATGGATAATTGATATTTGTTTTTTAAATCCATTATTGTGGGCAAAAACTTAGGTAGTAGCATACCTATCAAAAGATTTAACATGTATCTCCAAGTACCATGTGATTACACAAGATAAAATTGATTATTGACAGGAGCACATGTTTCTATGGCACCTAACTGTAAGAGATTATTCAATGGAGATAGATTGCTTTCTTTCTGACTGAAGTTGTTATTCAGCAGCTTGATCTGGAAACTCAGTAAAAGGTAATTTATAACCCTTGATCCACTCATGTATGGTTGGATTAGTAGTACCTAATAACATACTTCAGAGAAATACTGCAATCTGAGTCTGTACCTGAGCTAGTGATGATCCTGGTTCTGGCAACAATTGTTGGCATTGAACTTATCTTGAAGCTTATTGATGTTCTGACATTGGTCAGTAGAACAGGTATTCTGATATCGGTGTTTGATCCATCAATTCTTCCATTTGCTTATTAAGGCTGGGTAGGATTAAGGATCTCAGTGTGTTGCAATTTTCATGATAAATGTCACACTGTAGTTTAGCTCAGTAACTTGAATGTTTCGATTTGATCTGCATTAAGCACACAAACACTTGGGAGGCTATTAGACTGTTATGGTCTTTTCCAATTAACATAATAGTAGCAGCCACTGTAATTTGCTGACCCCTGATCATTTGGACCCATTCAAATGGGTCCAATGGAGTGTAAGTGGAATAAATAAAAAAATATAAATCCAATCAAGTTGAATCAATTCCACTTCCATTTGCTGTTGCCGCCACTTCCTTGTTCAGTTTTGGTGTGTTCAATAATAGATTATAGTGATAAAATAAGTATTTTAAATGTTTTGCTTTTTCTCTGCATTCAGTCCATTATCATAATTGCTGACCACCATGTGGCCAGACTGCCATGCAGTTCCAGGTAAAGTAGCTAACTGAACCCCAGCATCTCACAAGTAGATTTTCAAAACTTGAACTTAAGGCTGACAGTAGGAAGGGGTATGTATACCGTTTCACTCTCAGCATCCTTCTGGCTGTATTTTAGTGGAATTGAAATACTGAAATAGCATATTTAAGTTAGATAGTACACTAACATCCACCTAATTCCATTTGAATTAGATTATAATTAGCGGCAGTGATTATGGATATTCCCAGTCTGGCTGCGTTGGCTTTGGTCACAATGCACTCAGCATCTTGAATGTGTTTGAGTGGAGCATTTTTAACTGAAATATCTATAAAGTATAATTAGAGTAAGGTCCCAAACTGCTTAGATCTAAATCCTCCACTAACCTCTCATGATAGCTCTAGGGATGCAGCAGGGATGTGTTTTTAACATTGAAAATATAGACCACTAGCTAACCTCTCGTGAAATCTCATGTGGTGTTGATGGCACAGTTAAATGTTCTCATGGTTAACCTCTCGTGAAAACTTTTAGAGACGGCCAGGGATCCGGTAGGAACTTGTTTATAACACTGAACGTATATACCTTGATTGACATGTAAAAGTGTTTGTACAAACCTACTTACAGAAAATAAATCATTTATCATTTACCATCGGCTAACCTCTCGTGAAAGCTCATGTGGTGTCGTTCTGTTATATGTCCATGGCACAGTTGAATGTTCTTATGGTTAACCTCTCGTGAAAACTCTTAGAGACGGCCAAGGATCCAGCAGGAACGTGTTTATAACACTGAACGTATATACCATCGGCTAACCTCTCGTGAAAGCTCATGTGGTGTCGTTCTTGTGTAAGTATACGGCACAGTTACGTTCTCATGGTTAACCTCTCGTGAAAACTCTTAGAGACGGCCAAGGATCCAGCAGGAACGTGTTTATAACACTGAACGTATATATACCATCGGCTAACCTCTCGTGAAAGCTCATGTGGTGTCGTTCTTGTGTAAGTATACGGCACAGTTACGTTCTCATGGTTAACCTCTCGTGAAAACTCTTAGAGACGGCCAAGGATCCAGCAGGAACGTGTTTATAACACTGAACGTATATATACCATCGGCTAACCTCTCGTGAAAGCTCATGTGGTGTCGTTCTGTGTAAGTATACGGCACAGTTACGTTCTCATGGTTAACCTCTCGTGAAAACTCTAGAGACTGCTGTGCGTATTACGGCATCCAATGTAATTTTAGGAACATTATTTCCACTGCCGACCACTTGCGTTTCGATGACGGCTCCGCTTTCGCTTCTTCAAGCGATTTTCCAGATCTCGCAGACGTTCTTTCAGCTCCTTCATTCCTTCGTTTCGCTTTCTTCCATGATTTTCCATCTCGTTAAAACTTTTCTAGACTTTTTTAAGCGAAATCGTGATCAACGCGCGGCACAAAAAAGTACAATGATTTGACAGATGACAGGACAGCGCGCCAACGACTGGACCACAGATAACATTTGTGTTTTTTCTATGATGAAATCTTTAAATAATGTGATCAGCGAGTTGTGCAAGAGTGCAAACTACAAAGTATACAATGAGGACGAGATTACGAAGCATAATTCCATAATTACAGAAACAATTTTAAAAGGCATTGTATCTCGCGTGGATCCACGCTTCTGATACAAAGAGTTAAAGGACGACCCCTTACCAACATTGTACAATAGCGCAAAACAAGCCTTAATCAGCTAGCAATGAATCAAAAAATCTTTATAAAGACTACAATAGAGATATTTTCTTATACTAAGTCTGATGATGACATCAGACCGTATCACAAATGGCAGCATTAGCATGATGATCATCATGTGCAATAAAATAAGGTACGTGCAATATATCAATGTTAATCGGACGGTTGTATGCAAAAACTATTTGTCAAGTTGAAGAGGTATTTATTGTTGCGATTTTGTTAAAAGATACTTTTATCTCAAAATAGGGTTTCATATACAGGGTTATCTGTAAAACACCAACAACCTCTTAAGAGGTCATTGTACTCATTATTATGAACAACTTTTACTATGGGACCAAACCTGGCGAAAAATAATAAGCTATTCCCTACATTTTCACGACGCGTACGAACATAAATGTAGGGAACAGCTGATTTTTTTTCGCGATTTCAGGTTTGGTCCCATACTAAAAGTTGTTCATAATGATGAGTACAATGACCTCTTAAGAGGTTGTTGGTGTTTTACAAATAATCCTGTATATGGATCTTTGATCCTTACAACTGTGGAAATGAAAGCGAAAGTTTCCCAAATATCTAGAACTTTTCTATTGTCCTAAGATTTTTGGTAAGTTTGAATCTTTCGGTTAACTGAGGTACTAAATTTACCTGTGTATTTGTTTAACACGACTTCCCTATGATAGACAAGCTATTTTCCCTATTCAACCCTAAATACATATCTCTAAAAACAAACGCTTTACCTCAAAAAAATCTGTTAAGATAGAATCATTTTACAGCATGCTTTTCGTTACCGTCTCCAAATTTTTACAGGGTGTTCCACCCATGAATATGAATAACTTTCACTATGAAACCAACTCTGAGATCGCGAAAAAAAAAAATCAGCTGTTTCATATATTGGTCAAGTAGGTATTGAACTTCTGTATTAAACAGCTGATTTTGTTTTCGTGATTTCAGAGTTGGTCACATAGTGAAAGTTGTTCATATTCATGAGTAGAACATCCTGTAAAAATTTGGAGTCATAAAAAAATCATAGAGTATAATCATCACTTATCCTTCTACAAGCAAAGTACACAGACAAACAATTCACAACACAAAAACAATGAACACGAAACATAACAAGTGCAACCTTACAAAGACCTTGATTTTCACTAAGCGCAAACTAATAAAACTATTAATTAATATTCAGCAACAAATAACGCATCCCAATAAGCGCGCCAAGCCACGCCAAACTTTGTTATAAGGGGCTATTAGGACCCCCACTCACGGACTCATTGCTCTGACATTGGCTATAAGTCAGTACACAATAGGACCACTCATCATTTGATATGGCCTCAGCTTGCTCGAATGTGTTCTGAACGCGAATCGTCTTATTAGAGAGCGTTTAGTCTGCCTGCTCACTTACGATTTGTAGCGTCGTAAAAAGTCGTGAAGGACTTATGAGCTGTCTGACGCTTTTGTCGCAATGATGTCTCATTATCATGGCGGAACCGTATCTTTTTTTTGTTCGACAGACTAGTTTCTACGCTAGATGCATTCGAAATCTTATACTGGCAAAATAGACTGTACCTACTCTGATCCCAGTTTGATTGAAATGTAAAAAACCGGCCAAGTGCGAGTCGGATTCGCGCACGAAGGGTTCCGTACCATTATCTATAAAAACGTGTGTGCAAAATTTCAGATCAGTCGGATATCGGGAAGTGGGTCATATTTAATTTCCAAGATTCCATTACATACAAGTGAAGCTAATAGAAGCGTGTTAAAAATCATGCTTGTTGTATGTTAGCCCCTTTAAGTATTTATTTTATTCTGTTTTTTAGTATTTGTTGTTATAGCGGCAGCAGAAATACATCATCTGTGAAAATTTCAACTGTCTAACTGTCACGGTTCAAGTGATACAGCCTGGTGACAGACGGACGGACAGACGGACGGACGGACGAACAGCGGAGTCTTAGTAATAGGGTCCCGTTTTACCCTTTGGGTACGGACCCTAAAAATTACTCAGAAAACTTAACTAACTGTGGCATTTTGTAGTAACACTTACAAATTGAGTGATTTGGTTTGGTTATTTGAATATACTAAATTTACACTAAATTAAGCACTAAATTATATACACTAAATTAAGCACTAAATTTTAATTTTAAATTTACTTAAATATGTTTTTGATTTGACAATAGAGGTTATTTAAAAAAAAAAATTGTTTCCAATTACATTTTAACAATGTTATGTAAATAATAATTCTTTAAACAAGTGGTAAGATATGTTGAAAGCTTCTAAATAGAGATTAATTTGTTACTTTAATGCCCTTTAATGAGTGATTGCGTTAGATTTTTTTTACAGTTAAGTAGATTTTTGGTTTTTAACACGTAGGTAGCGTTGTCTTAACCCTTAGCTGGTATCGCCTTTTTTGGCAACACTACCGGTATCGTGGGTCATATTTTACCCATACCAAAAAATCTGTTGTAGAACGTAGATTTTTTTATTATTTGTATAAAATATGGTTAGTTATGAAATAAAAAACATTTTTTTACCAAATTATCTTGATTTAATTTTAGAATATAAAAAAAATATCATGTTTTACACGCATTTGTAACTAACCTAATTTTTTGGCACTTTTTGGTTAGTGTGAACTTAAAAAAAAATAGAAATGTAAGAAAAACGCTATGTTCGCTTCTGGGTCAAATTTGACCCACGATACCTACTAAGGGTTAAAACAGATAAAAACCAATTTGAAGCAAGGTTCACCTAACATCGGTTCATTAATCTCATTTCAAAACAAAATTAATAATACTGACGATCACAATCTAACTCCAGATCAAGTAAATCCTGATATAAAGACTCCTTATAAATCGAAGCAGAATTAATAAAGACTTTAATAGACATCTTAATTCATTTCTCGTGTACCACAACTTTATAGTCAAGATTCTAGATCATCCTAAAGATTTTATAGTCGACTCTCAGATTTTCTATTAAGAATATACTATCTCTGTTAAAACCAGGCCATTTATTATGGCAATAAACTCCTTGGCAACTAACTACTGGATTACAGTAAATTAAATTGAAGCATGATTATATCTATCACGGGTGTGAACTGCGAAGTTTCTCATAGTTTTTGATGGTGGCTTATAAAGTATTACCAAGCTAAGTCAACTTTGTAGATATACTAAAACAAAGTAGTTTTAATGAGGATGAAGACGTATTTTTGTATAGTATGAAGCTAAGGGTTATGTTATGATTTATTTAGCTGTTGCCCGTGACTTTGTCTGCGATCCAGGATGAAAAGTAGCTTATGTCCTATTGCAGATCATGGTGTACCCATGTGCCAAATTTGATCCAAATCCATCCAGCCGTTTTAGTGTAAAAGCTTAACAAACAAACATAAAAATAACATTTTTTATTATAATATCATTTAGATAACCAAACTAATATAAAATATGGAATCAGTAATTAAAATACCAAAATTTTAAAGAAGCTTACAGGGATACAGGGATATCAATAATAGAAGAAGAATGAGAAACATAACTAAATAATAGAAGGAGAAATTGAAGACTAAATTCTAACCTAATGAAGTCCAGATGAATCCAGTTGAAAATGACCAAATAGGAACTTCCACTGTACCACCAACAAACCAAACATCCGCTCGCACCACGTCCTAAAGCAGTCTGCCGAAAACTGCCCCTCAACATGAACACAGAGGTTGTGTGTTCGAGCCTTCCCAGTTCCTAGTGGAAATTATTTCCTTTTTCCTCTCTGAACTCAGTAAGGGAGGAAGGGGGTGAAGTGCAGGAGGTAACAACGAGTGCTATAGGGAGCGTTGAGAAATGTATGAATGATATCAACAAACAAAGTAGTCCATACGGGCTGAGCCCAGCTTATCTCAGTCTGAAAGTGACAAGTGAAGTGAAATTACCCCAAAGATTGCAATACACCATTAGATAGGGCTTATTTAGATCAACTTTCTCACGTTATCGAATGTCGGATTGTTAGATGTATAAATGGCCGAGCGCCGAAAAACAGTTTTTCATATAGACTTCAATGTAACTTTGGAGGCTATTTTGACAACGTTCCCATCTACTTAGAACAATGGTTATTTTTGCATTCGAGTCAGTATACCCCTAGTTTACTTCACCGCGAGGTGGTGCTTGTGCGGTAAGGGGCATGTTCCTACGCAAAATCGGCAGACTCCTTTTCAAACCAGGCCCCATCCGATCTGTGGTCACATACGTCAAAGCCAATCCCTGGAACCTTAACCCAGCGGCTAATCCTTTCATCAGCAGAGTTAGCATTCGCGGTATACTGCGTAGGGACAACCATAAATTATAATGAGTTTCAACGCCACGCCGCGCGTATATGGCCCTTCGAAGCGGTGTCAACTCACTCAGTACGTGCACGTCCGGCATTAAAGGGACTGTGCTATAGCTGGAGATAGGCTATGCTTGTGACACGTGGTAATCTAAGGTACACGTATCTTCAGCAACATCATCATCATCATCATCTACAGTCTAGCGTCAATAGCTGCTGGGAATAGAACTCTCTTTGCTTCTGCCAATATCTAGCAGCTTTAGAATTAGAAAGCTTTATAGCTCGCTCTTTAGGCAATGCTGCTGTTTTCTCAGAAGCCTTGTAAGGGTGGGTGATAGTGCAAACTTTAGCAACCAATTCAAAGATATATCCATAGCGTCACTATTTTACAATAGATCAATAAAGTTTACTAAAGACTCTTGAATTACCTAACACACGGAGAGAAGAATAGAAATGATTACATTTTTAAGAGCATTGAAATAAAATGTGATGATTTTGGAATGTAAGGAAAAAATAGCTATATTACCACGTACCATATCTACAAGTGTAGAACAAACTTTTCGCTTCAGCTAGTGAATAAGCACGTATACCTGTTTATAATTTATTATATTCATAAATACGCTGTATTGTATTGTAAATGTAATATTTAAATAAAAGCATTTAAATACAAAGATTACTACTTAATTTGAAAGCCTTTGACTCTCTCGGTAATATAAGGGACGATCTGTGTACAGATGTCATGTATTTACATCTGAATCTTTGATAGATTTAAATATGTATAATATATTTCCCTTGATAAGTATGTAAGGGATAGTTACGAATTACTTAAAGATGATAATATAAAGTGTTAGTAATGAAGATGGCGTTAATGAAATAGGTACTAAAGAAAATTGAATAGCAGAATACATATACAACAGCCAGAAAATTTTATATATAAAAAAAAACAACCGACTTCCAAAAAAACACTACAAAGTGAAAAATAATTTTAATTTTGGAAGTCGGTGTCGTTGGTTCCGCATTTTGGTTTTTTGACACCGACTTCCGAAATTAAAATTATTTTTCACTTTGTAGTGTTTTTTTGGAAGTCGGTTGTTTTTTTTATATATAAAATTTTTTATATTTCACTTTTTAGTTATATCTACCCCAATCAAATTCATATAAACACTACTTGCTATGTAAATATCAGTGACAGGAAGCTGCATCTGCGTTTATAGGGTACAGACGTGATGTTATGTTGTGCGATTGCGTAATTATTATTATCATAAAAAAAAATTATAACCTTTGTAGTGAGTACAGGCGTGATATTATGTTGTGTGATGGTGTAAACAATGCTTAGATATGCTATAGCAACAATCGCGGTTAATCTGCTGTTATTTATTGAAGAGTTCCCCCGATTTCTACAAGATCCCATCATCAGATATTGAAATGGTGACAATGGGACCACACGGGAAGCACCAGCTTTCAAATAAAAAAAGAATCATGAAAATCGGTTCACCCAGTCGGTTATTATGAGGTAACAAACATAAAAAAAAAAAAAAAAAAAAAAAAAAAAAAAAAAAAAAAAAAAAAAAATACAGTCGAATTGATAACCTCCTCCTTTTTTTGAAGTCGGTTAAAAATAAGGTAAAATGAGCAATAAATCTCAAAATAACGAAGTTAAACACACACAAACTTAATAGATAGTAAACTACATTATATTTACATACTTTAAAAGCTAACAGTCTTAAAATAAAAATATGCCTATACCTACAAGTATACAAAAAGGATGGCAAATAATCAAAGGGCATCAAAAAATTCGTCCGCATCGCTGTAAATAGGAAACGTGCCCAAAAGGCAGGATCAGCATTGTCACATTGTATCGAAATGCTGATTCTTTGGCCAAAAAATAGGCCAGCCCTTTGGTCACGTGAAGAGTCGACCAACCGCTTGGCGATGTCTCGAAATACTGAGTGGGCACTTGGACCCCATGGTCGTAGTGTATCAACCCCAAACGGCTCCAGCATATACGGTTCAAAGAGATGGAGTATTTGCACCGTTTGAGGTTTTCCGCACCTGCAGCAGCCGCCCCAGCACAGCCCACTATGCTTGGAAGATGGGGTGGCGCAAGGGTATCGACACACGTTGCATCCCACACCAAAGGCGTACCAAGGTAGGTAGGCCAAGGCATTATGTTTATTCCGTCTGGTCTCTTGCCATCGTCGCGTGCCAAACTATTAGGTTCTAAAATAGCTGACATCCGGCGCTGATAAGAGCATGACGGATGATGTCATAGATGCTGGCGTGCCGTGCTATCCGAAGAACAAACAAACAACCTTCTAAGAAGCAAACAATTTTTTGCACCAATTGTAGCCAAACACGGAAATTAGTATTCCATATAAGTACACAAAATTGTTTCTTAATCCAGTATGCGCTTCGATTAAATCGACCGTGACCATCATGACCGACAGACTGACAAAAAAGGATGATGCTATAAACACTCAGTTATTCCTTTTGTATATACGGAATTAAGTGAGTCATCTAACTGTTATTCGGATTACAATCTTATTGAAATATCGTTACGCCAATAAAAATTAATTTAGCAGGATACTAAAAAGAAAAAAGGTTCATGATTTTTGTAACTTGCAGCCTGTCAGTGTGTGAACCAGTTTTACTAACTCTTTACGTATGACAAATGTAGGATCAAATATGCCTTCAAGTTGATCGTTACTTTACTTGTCATGTATCATAGCATCATAAAAGCGATTTTATGTCCGCGCTTTATCAGGATCATCTTTATATAGGTATACATCTACAATTAATATAATTGCGTCTATTGATGTTACCAAAGAAGCATATGTATTTGCAGCTGCAAAACATTTACGACGACTACATTTAACCGCGGCACTTTTATTATTTTACTTCACCATACTTATTTTGCAGATGTCCTAAGCCACAAATATTCTGTAGGCTCAGCTTTGGCACATGTCACAGAACCGTTGGTCGTGTCACTTTTGCGACGACATTCGCTACATTTGCACTCAGCATTTCAATAAGCTCAACCAGACTCCACAATATATACTCGTCGGTATATGTTATTTCAGACTCGTATTTCGGTACAATGTTCATTCACAGTAAAACTTTATTTATGTTTTCTAATTTTTATTGCTCATCGCCGTCGACTACTTTATGACTTGACGCCTCTGTCTACAAAATGAATCTGTGCTGTCCCGAAATAGATGCGGACTCGAATTAGGAAACAATAAAGTTGAAATTAAGTATGGACCGGCTGTAAAGATAAGTTTGGTAATGTTTGGATAGTGTATTCACGCCACGGTGGAGGAAGTGAGGAATAAAGCTAGCAGCTCCGAATATAAAGCTGGACAATAAAAATTGTAGGTGAAACTTATTTATTTACATTATAAATTTATTTTTACACATTGATTGGTAGTCATTTTCTGGATTTATAGGCGGTGGAACTAGCCGCTTTATTGCCTTTTTTATGGGCCGTTTTTTAGGAACTATAAATTTTACTTGTTTTTTTCTAAATGGGGAACGAATTTTAATCCGTTTAAAGCAAACTTTAGGAATGAGCTCGACATATGTAAAAGGATTCTATCTGACACGTTATTCCTTTGACATTTTAATGGTGGATAAAAGTTTTAGACAACTTTGATGGTATTTTGATAGCTGTTGTAAATAAAATAGTATCATTCCGGTATATGTATTTGTTTTTGATCGGTCCTTTAGTGGCTATCATTGATGATTTTGGAAGATACTTTAATACTATATTTATTTCAAGTTGACGTCACAATTTTTTTTTTAAACAAGATAATATTTCAAATCAAATCAAAATATGTTATTTCACATAAACCTACATGGGCACTTATGAAACGTCAGAAGCTAGGTGCACGGTTCCAATTGGTCGTTTCCTATGGAGTAGATCCGGCATGAAAATCCAGTTACTCTTTTAAAAATAAATTGGCTTAATATGTAAGCAACATACTAATTTACATAACATATAAGCTAAAGATCTTAAAATAATAATAATACCCTCACAATGGAGTTCATTCCTGTCAACCACTTATCTAAATCCGTAAAATTACTTGTGGAGCTAAAAATAAACTTCCAAAATACTCATTTACTTTTACAATACGATGATGGATCGCGGCCAAGTCCGAGTGCGTGATTTTTATTGATTCTCGTCTATATGGCTGCGATAAAACATTTATATCAGTTATTTATTTGTTCCCCAAATAAACCACTTTTCGCTCACTTTGTATAATTTCGTCTTCGCTTTGAAGGGCAGGTTGGTTGCAAAATAGACGATAATAATATTTGGTCTTGTTGATTTGAAGATATTCTACCACTTTGTGTGCTAGATATATAGTTGGGCTTTAAAGTGCGGAAAAACGTCTTCTTGAAATAAGTTTCAAGAAATTTTTGTTCATTTTATTGTAACCTAACCTAACCAAATATCTATAGAAAAAGAAAACCAAATAAGAGCTGTTGTCATTTATGCATACCTGCGCTGGAACGTGTATAGATGTAAAAGGCGATAAAAATGACAATGATTAAGAAAATATAAAATTACACATAACATCCCTCTGTATCCGCTTGTAATCACAAGCGCAAGAACAACTTGCGGGCCTCTATATAGAGGCCCGCAAGTTGTTCTTGCGCTTGTTGCGTCCCGAAGGGTTAGGCCAAAGTATAAAGAGGGGAAGTAAGTTATCTTCAAACAAACGCACCGCGCGCGGCTTGTATGTGTGCGCCAAAGTATCTATGCGCGCCGCACGCACACTTAAACAAAATCTCGACCCGTTTCTCACAGCGCCAGTCGGGGCTAACACCGCACGAGGTTCGCGCGTCGCGGCTTTTGTTTATGAACAAATAAAAGATTTACATTTTTCACCGCCCTGCCCATGCTTTCCGAAATTATATTTGCAAAAGTTATTTATAAGGATGCGCATATATATTACACATTAAAGTTTAATAACAAGGCGTTTCGTAATAGTCGAAACCGAAGAAAGTATTTTTCTGTAGCTAATTTGTAATTTTGTAATAAATGTGTGATTCAATAGATATAATGTTTGTATTAATTAAAAATAAAAATAAATATGGTCCTTTATGTGTACAAATACTACATTGTGCGTATAAAAAAAAAATACAAAAAACTGACTAGTATATAATTATACTAAACAGTTTTTTGTATTTTTTTTTTTTTACGATGATATATATGATATACGAGCTCTTAGTGTATAAATATTTGTTGGCGGTTTGGGCGACAACCGAATCTGACGAAGAGCGGACAGTCGCGCGGTCGCGCCCCCACCGCCCCGCCGCGCGCCGGTTTATTTTATCCCTTTTTTTTATAAATAATACTGCTCTGAATCTTGAATACATTTCTGTATTTGTTTTACATTTCTGTGTTGGTTTGCACTGAATAAAAATTTTCCTAAAAGTGACAACCCTAAGACAGTAGGCAATTATACCGCGGATTAGGCCGGAGATAGCCTACTTCCCCTCTTTATACTATGGTTAGGCACAGTCCAGCAGGGTAAGTGCGCACACTATCAGTAGCAATGGGTTTCATTTTGATAGTTCAACAACATTCATTGCGTTATTTACGTTGTTGAGCAGACACATTTTCGAACATATGGAGCAATGGATTAGCAATATGCTTCAAAATGATTCAAATGGAGTGTGTTACGCAATTAGGGTGCAGGTCCCATATACTAGCGGGTGAAACTATTGCCATCAACCGGGCACAAATCCAGACTCCTGAGAACTTCCTAATGGAAAAACCCAATATTTACCCAATATTAACCCAATATTGTTTTGCTTGACCTGGGAATCAAACCCTTCTGCTCAGCAGTAGTGCACAAGCAAATACTGAAAGAAGCAAAAGAAAACAGAAAAAGATGTAGTAGTAAGAAAATATAACTAGTCATCATAAAGCAAGAAGAAGGAGCAAATAAGCAACACAAGAACAATTTTGACATTGAAGTCAACTTAAAGCAAAATGGTCAAAGTAAAGTATGCGTAACTTCAACTTGAATCTCCGACAATATTGACAGTCGTAACAAATGCGATATTTCAAAATATTTTACTAACAATACTGAAAAATATGCCGGGTGTTGTGACTGTAATCTTAATTAGTGGAGACAAAGTTAAAATGGACAGCATGACTAATTAGACAAAAGTGTTGAGGTAACCGACAGGGGTATTGAAATATAAAATATTCGTTTTTACAAAAACTTTCGTAATAAGAATATTGGTTTTAAAAGATAGATACAAATTCCTTTTTACCAGAGGTCGTGTTTTTAAGAGCAAGTCTGCGAGCTGGTGTGTTGGACGGATAAATAATTGGTTTTAATATGAACTATAAATTTGAAATCAATTTAACTTATGAATATTGGTTATGAGAACTTGGGGATAAAAGAAGACAAGAAAATCGGAAAAAGAAGCATCATCCATTCCGAACTCGAATGGCTTAGAAACTATAAATCCAATTTATTGTCCTAATTCCATTAAAATCTAGGCCAAACATGCACAAGCTGTTCACCCTGATGTTGATGTAAACAAATCAATTACTAATTCAAAGTATGAAGTGGTGTTGGTAGGAGAAAATTTACGACTTAACGGAAAACTGATTACATTCAAACGATGTCTAGAGGTGTCCCCTGAATAACTTGAAGTATACTCCTTGAACATACAGATAAGATGGTAGGATAAGATTTATTAGCTTTTCCTTTTTGATGGTGACATTTAGGGTACTAAGTGGAACAGCTCCTTGGCAGGAGCCTTGAGCTTCACAATTTATTAGAAAACATGACACAAATAGGAGATTTTAGGCTCCCGCAGACAAGCGCGACGCGACTCTAGTAGAGCAATTTCTATGAAAACTTCAGGGAAATTGTTCTACCAAAATCCCGTTGCGCTTGTCTGCGGGAGCCTTTTCAAATCAACTTAATAATTCTGGAGCTTAAGTCTGTTTCACACATTGAATCACAACCGATAAAGTTACTTTGTGACTTAGCCAGTTCATGAAATGAACGTACCTACTTATATGTAGATGTAACGCCAGATTGTCACTATAGAAATTGCTGACGCAGAATCTGGGGCTAAGATACTAAAATAAATGACTCGCATCTGTGATTCATCAGGGTTTAACAGCGTTACCTTTTTGAGGTAATCAGATGACGATAACGTTTGCGCAAACCCAAAAACGTAAGTATACAACAAAAATTTCGCTATGCTAAAAACCAACCACGTCTCACAAATTAACCCCACTACAGGCCACACATTACAATTATTTCATTACAACACACGCTCGGCATCGACAATGAACCTATTCGATTTATGAATCGAGAACCGAAAAAGATCGATGTTTTGAATCCAAAATCGGTTCGCATACTCAGACGACAGGTGGTAAAGTGATGATAAATAAAAATTTTCATTGTCTTAGTGACATCCGTATTACATGCGATGCGTGGCGATTCGATGCTGGGTTACGCCACTTTAATGTAGTGTGTGTAGTTCCTAATAATGAGTTGTGTTTTGATTTTCAATGGCTGGTAAGTTTTATATCCTATCGTTACTAACCAATGTATGAAATTCTATTTGATTGCGCAACATTTTCGACATATCATTGTCTTCCAAACAAAGTCATCATATTATTTTGTCTGTTACTTTATCATTTTCTATTGGCCCCGTTGATTTAGGAACTGATACTTCGCTATCGTACCATTACCCAGAAAGCCGTTAAACTTAAGTGGGACTGGGCCAGAGATGTCTGCCACATTTCAGATGACAATTGGGCTAAGAGCACCACGGATCGGGTACTAAACGACCCACTAAACGCACGATGCCATCGCGGTAAGCCGAGATGAAAATGGCGGGACGAGCTTGAGGCCGGGACTCCACTAAAGCAGAGATGTGTGCGGTGTGCTGTGTGCTGTGCGAGAAGAGATGTTTTTCAGCTCGGGGGACTCCACCAAAGCGGAGACGTGTGCGGTGTGCTGTGTGCCGTGCCAGAAGAGATGTTTTTCAGCTCGGGTGCGAAAGGTAGACGATGTCACTATTATTACAAAAAAGTAGCTGGCGCGCGCGCGGGGCTCTGCGGGTTGCTGGCGGGCGAGAGGGGGTAGGGTGACATCGCTCACTGCACGCCGTTCACATCTCTCGTCTCCACTGTGTTTTGTCCGCGAACATCTCACATCTCCGCTTCCATCGCTCCATACAAATATTACACATCTCCGCACAGCGATCTTCACTGAAGCTGAGCAGAGAGGAGATGTGTCAATAACTCAATTCTATTGGTTGTTTAAAAAACATCTTCTCTCCGCTCGTCTCGTCTCCGCTTTGGTGGAGTCCCGGCCTAACTCCTGCCGAAATGACTGGCCGGCTACGAAAAGACAGAATTGTGTGGAAAAGGGAGAGGGAGGTCTTTGCCCTGCATTGGAACAATACTATTTAGAATAAACATCGCGATTATGTTATGGCCTGTCTATAAATCTCAATCGAAATAATACAGCCTGTTCTGCATTAAATAGTTTAGCATCTATAGGTGATGAAGATCGACAACCACACGCAAACACACCACACACTCAATCACACACACACCACACACCCAATCACACACACACACACACACCACACACCCAATTACACACACCCAGTCACACACACACATTTTATCTTAATTTTTAATCTTAATTTTTTTTTTTTTAAGATCAATGATAACAAAACGAATCTTGAACTTTTAATGGTCTTACTCAATTCTTCGAAATTGTAGCAGTAACATCAGAAGCCCTATGTACCTTTACGTCATTGTACCTTAGGGGACCGGACTGCTTCTCCTTAACACAGGTTTCCATAACCTAGCTAGGAGAGCAGTGCTTACTCCCACACGTTTGTAGAAATAGTACTGATTTTGTAAAACTGTATTTTTAACGTGTACCACTATCCTTTGTTTTGAGTAAATAAATAAATAAAAAATAAATAAAAATAAATCTACGTTACTCGTATCTTTAACACCCACGTCGGCCTTAGTCATATTAATACTCTAATAATTAATCCCGTTATAGAAGTAGCCTCAGCTTTGTAGTTGAACAGGTCAGGTTTTGATCTCCTGACTTTGGTCTGAGATAGATAACTTAGGGCCCTTTCCCACGGCAGGATCCCGTTTTTTTGGAGGTTAGTATGTATCTATGCCAAATTTCAGCCAGCAGCTATGTCGGCTTCATATAGACTTTCAAACTCAAAATTGAAAATTGGATTTTCGTTTAAGGGTATAGCAAACGTTGTGTTTCATTTTAAAGTATCATTTTTATATATTATGTTTATAAATGTGTTTCAGCTTTTCACAACCAACGGAGATGGTCAATGGATCGTTGGACACCTCCTTTCTTTAATAGATTTTCAACTTTATCGCTAAAGCAGAGTTGATTGGGAAAATTTGACAGTTTGGGGTAACTTGATGTGCTGGCGTCTGTACATTAAATACTACAACAGTATTCTGTGCGTCCTCTCACGGGCACTCCCAAAAAACCTCATTTGCGTCACTGTACTACCGATTTTTCATTCCAAAGCGTATAGTGCTGCTCATACAAAATAATCCAACACCACTTGATCAACACTTTCAAAGTTCAAACAAATCGAAAACATTTGATCTCCATTACTCCTGCGCTCAAGCCTAACAGAAAACCGCACTACAAATTACGCGACGCGTGCGCAAGTTAGGTCTGCGGTCAGACTGGATTCTTTTATTTCTAGTTCTAACTGAGCGTGAACTGTTTGACCGCAAACTGTGGACTGTGGTTCGATAACAATAGAGGAAGAATTGTTTTGAATTTCAACACTTTCTTCTGTTGGATAAATGATAAAATCTGATGCAATTTCGGACAGATGATTTGATAAATGATAAAAGAGTTTTTTTTTTTTTATTAGTTTGGAACGAATTTTTGGAATCTTTTAATGTGAGTGCATTGACGCATTTGAAGTAGCATAGAATATCTTTATCTTAAAAGAAAGTCAGGTTAGTTACCTACGCCATTTATAACTCAAGAAAGGTTGGACCAATTTTTATGATCTTTGATTTGTTGGATCTGTCTCCGCCCGGAATAGCAGAATAACTATTAAAACATAGGAAACATTCACGATAAAAAATATATTGAAGATAATTTTCACATATATTTTGTATGGAACGATTTTTTTGATGATATCTCAAAAACGGATTGAACAAAATTTATTGATTCTGACGCGGTACGAAGTTCGCCGGGTCAGCTAGTTTGGCATAAAATATGGTACAGACACCAGCACATCAAGCTACCCGAAACTGTCAGATTTTCCCAATCAACTTTGAAGCTTATGCTTTAGCGATAAGGTTGAAAATCTATTAAAGAAATCTGACAGATTGTAGTAGCTTGATGTGCTGGCGTCTGTACATAAAAATTCTTAAACATGCAATGAATACCTTAAAATAAAATTATAAACACATCAATTAGTAGAAACTACTGAGATTAAATACTAAAGAGCGCTTACTAGTGATAATATCGATTAAGAACCCTACTGTCACTAATGAGACACAATTACTCTTTCAGCCGGTCGATTCTGGAAAAATCTCACCGTGATAACTAAGGTGAAGTGAGCTTAGAGTGAGCTATGAGTCATGCTGATGCTACTATGATTGACACTATTTAAGACTCACTCCACGCTCACTTTACCCAAGTTTACACGGTGTGATGGTTACAGAATCGCACGGCTGTTGTTACCGTACTTAATAAGCTTGCCAAACAGACTAAGGGGTTAAGAGCGTTACTCCAGAGGGGCGCGCTGAGCGGTGGTGTGAATCCGCGCCGATTATACAGCGTGTAACGGAAAGGGGGTATCAACCCTGAAGGAGGTGAATGTGCTCATGAAAAAAAATTTGGCCCTCCCATAGTAAATCAATCAGCTGGTAGTCAGTTTTGTAAGGGAGGGCCAAAATTTTTTTTCATATTTCGACCTATGTTCTTTGGGGAAAGTTGTTGAGTTTCATGAGCACATTCACCTCCTTCAGGGTTGATACCCCCCTTCCGTTACACGCTGTATAGCAATACTAAATAATTCATAGTAAAATAAACATATAAGTTATTAAAAAAATATTCAAACCATGTTTTAGAACATAAATGTCTTAATTTACTAGGTCTAAAAGAAAATATAAATATTTCAGATTTCATCCTAAACTAACACGTTTAATATCTCGAAAAGTGGCTACAATTGACACTTTTGAATATACTTTTCTTGAATGAAAACTTACAGTAATCGTATTTTTTTTTCAGCCATGCACTAATAAATGTTATTATTTTTTATAAAGTAATGTTGTTATAAGTTTGTCTTATACGGTTTTACTAATATCTCGCATCTGCTTAGACCGTCGATCGCTAGTTTAAAAAAAGGCTTGCATAAAAACGGTTCTGATGAGAAAACTTTACGAAAAATTGAAAATGTTTTTCAGCCATGCACTAGATTATAAAATTCCCAATAATATGACGTCAATATCTCATATATAAATTAAACACATTATGGTTTTATTGTCCGTCGGAAATCATCAATTTTGAATCTCCAACATGGTTCTAACGGATGAACCCTCTTAAGGTACGTTTGAGGCATCTTGAGCTATCAGTGAATGTTTTTATAATACTTGTTGGTGACTAAGCTAGCAAATCTTTCCAATACAGACACCATGAGCTAAAACGATTGCATACAGCTCATGCTGACTCGAGAGAAAAAGAAGACTTACTTCAGAGAAGACTCCGAAGAACTGCAATGTGTCAGATGGATTTAAAGTCTTTTTTTTTTTGTATTAATTAATGAAAACATTAACTTTAATAGCAGAACTGTGCTAAAAAAGCCAGTATTCATAGCAGTATTCATTCCAACCATCTGCGTGACATATCAAGAAATATGACTGCAATGTAATTCAATAAACATTTTATTAATATTAAAAATATAAGGCCAAAGCGATAAGGAACAACAGTCAACAGTGTGTTGAGTAGCATGCGGCCCGCATGTCAAAGGTCCCAGGTTCCTATCTCGATCGAGTCACGAACCATTACCTAAGTAGGTACCTTCTGCCACCGTTTGTCATGACGATAATTTTGTTCATGATGTTTTTATGTTGTTTTATCACTAAGAGCTGCTGTAATTTTTCAGCAGTTTCTTGTCATTAAAATATATTATTTCGGCACTAAAAATGTGTATGTATACAACGTGTAACGTTAAATGCGCAAAACCTCGGACACCCCAACTGATTTTTAATTCCAGTGACCTATTTCAGAGAGAAAATAAGTCATTAAAAAAAATGGAAAGGTTTTATGTGCTGTTTTAGTTTTATTGGCCATTCTGATCGTTTCTTGCGTCTGCGACGACGCTTTACCGAGCGAGGAGTCGTCAGCGGGCCGCTGCGCCGCGCTGACATTGGCTTGCTTGACCTATTAATAAATAGACACGGCAGCGTTTTTAATAAAGATTTTTTGAAAAATGTGACCTATATTAAAAAGTGGTTCAATTAATTCTGCTCGTTATTCTTATCAAACTATTTTCAGGTTTTGCGCATTTAACGTTACACGTTGTAGATAAAGCAGCAGGGTAACTGCGTAACACACTATCAGTAGCAATGGGTTTCATTTTGACAGTTCAACAACATTCATTGTGTTATTTACGTTGTTGAGCAGACACACTTTTCGAGCGTATGGAGCAATGGATTAGCAATATGCTTCAAAATGATTTAAATTGAGAGTAATGGTGTTACGCAATTAGGGTGCGGTTTTGAATCGAGCGATTAGTACGTAAAATTCTTTAAGATACTTTATCGAAAATGAATTGGATTTTGAACAAGCAACCAGACGATAATCTTGAACATTGTAAGCCAAACTTGACTTCCAACATTGAGCAATGTATCATAATGTGTTTCGTTTAGTATTAGTATTATAAATATGACTTCTCATACTTCCTCATGTACAGACGCCATCACATCAAGCTACCCGAAACTGTCAAATTTCAATCAACTTTGAACCTAATGATCTAGCGATAAAGTTGAAAATCTATTAACGAAATTTGACAGATTGTAGTAGCTTGATGAGCTGGCGTCTGTACATGAGGAAGTGTACAGTCGCCAAAAGAGATAAGTAACTAGGGTCATCGAATATAGTTGAAGTTTAGTAAGAAAGCGATAGATGTTTTCGATTGAAACTGAATTTGATAAATTAACGGTCTGTTTTCTATTAATGAATGTTTTTTTTTTCGAAAACTTCAATCGAATTCTAATTTGATTGATTTCTAAGACTATGTAATAATTTTATCAATTTTAAAACTAAATAAAATATATTCTTTTTAATTAGGTATTTATTTATTTCTTACTAAACTTCAACTACGTGTATCCAACGGCCCTGGTTACTTATCTCCTTTGGTGACCGTACCTAAAAATATTCAATACGCACGTTACATTCAATTTATCAAAGACTAAACTAACAAAAGCCCAACCAGGATTACAATGTCATCCGACAGCAACAAATACCTAACATTACATAACATTTAAAACCAACGTCAAATCTCATACAATAATCCAATAAAATATAGGCCCTAAGTTATTTTACAAATGAGTATACATAAGTTTAGTACAAAAAGTATGTAAATAGTTTAAAAAAAACACAATAAATTGAGTGTCGCCGGCGGTTTTTATCTCGTTTCTAAGAAATGGTTCTAGCGGTTGCGCCTGCGCATACCGAACTCGGTCTCCTACCTGATTAAGGGGATGGTGTGCACCAAATGCGGAGGTTGAGGAATATATTATGATAAATAAATAATAAGTGGTGGAGAGTTATTTAGTTTTGTTTATGGTTAGGTGCCGAGCTGTAAATGTAGATGTAAAAAGCTTTTTCTGTTTTACGGTTTATTTATTTATTTAATACTTCAAGCACATAAATGTACAGAGGCGGACTTAATGCCATAGGTATTTTCTACCAGTCAATCTTTGGGTGATGCAGAGACAATCAGCAAAATTGAGTGCAATCATGAAAATTGAGGAATAAATATTTTAAAAATAAAGATATGCATAAACCTATTAAAACTATAAATACAATATATACCTAATTACATATAATAAGCACAAATAAATATACATGAATAAATAAAAATAAAAAAAGACAAACAATGAGAAAATATTAGCGTTGTGATGATACTGCCAGCTTCTAGCTTCTTACTTTAATAAATTAAATTTTATTTATTACATTTATAAATGCTCATTGTTCTGCATTAATTTTAGATTCGCTGTCACATACTGAAATGATAATCAATCTGGACATCTTAATATTGAGAACTAATGAATAATTTATTGAAGACATCATGACTGTCGTGCTTTTGTCACCGCCGGGGTGCCAGCTGTTTTAGAACCCAACGGCCTGGCACGCAACGATGGAACGAGGCCAAACGGAATGACCATAATGCCCTGGAAGCTAGGCAGACTGTTGGTGTAGGATGCAACATGTGTCGACACCCTTGCGCCATCCCATCTTCCTAGCACGATGGGCTGTGCTGGGATGGCTGCTGCAGGTGCAGAAAACCTCAAACGGCGAAAATATTCTAACCTGATTGGGAGTTATATGTTCGAGCCGTTTGGGGTTAAAACACTAGGGCCATTGGGTCCGAATGCCCACTTGGTTTTTCGAGATATCGCCAAACGGTTAGTCGACTCTTCACGTGACCAGAGGGCTGACCTATCCCTTGGCCAAAGAATTAGCATCGCCATACAACGTGGCAATGCTGCTAGCCTTATGGGCACTGTTTCTGTTGACAGCGATGCGGACGAATTTTTTGATGCCCTATGATTCTTTTGCTTATTTTTTCATATACATGTACATATTATTATTTTAAATGTTAGCTTATATTATGTAAGGGGCTTGTAGCTAAGTAATAACAGCCGTACGGGTCGATCGATGAGGTTAAGCTACGCTTGCCGCGGTTGGTCCGTGGATGGGTGCCCGTCTTCACGTACTAAGACTCCTCCGTGCCTCAGAAAGCACGTTAAGCCATTGGTCCCGGTTGTCATTCGTGGATCTTTGCGAGTCGTTATGTGTAGTCAGAAGCCCGAAAGTCTGACAACTAGTCTTACCAAGGGGTATAGTATTAACATTAATTACAATCGAGGAAAGTCAAATTCTAACTGTATTGTAGACCTGCCTGAAGTAGGTTTATGAAAAACTCGTGTTTCAGGCCATCAATATACATGACACATTAAAAAAAAAAGACAATAAATGTATTAGAAGCTAAATTGAAAAGAAGGTATAATATTTTCAATGAATTAAAGAGTTACTATTTGGGTATATTATTTTAAAACTAGATTGTGTAAGATATATTATGTTTAAATAATAATTTCACTAATAATATTAAAGTAGATAAAGTGGAGACTATTATTGATTAGTGTTCCTTCTTACTTTTTTCTTTTTGCCCGGTTCCTAAGGGTCCTAGCGTGATGTTAAATACCTTGCCCGAAAATTGGGTTATCAAATGCAAAAAGTTTTTTTTCAAATCCAACCGCTAGTTCCAGAGATAAGCGTGTTCAAACAAACAAACAAACTCGTAAGCCTTATTATTAGTATACAACCTGTAACGTTAAATGCGCAAAACCTGAAAATAGTTTGATCAGAATAACGAGCAGAATTAATTGAACCACTTTTTTAATATAGGTCATACTTTTCAAAAAATCTTCATTAAAAACGTTGCCGTGTCTTAATTAATAGACACGGCAACGTTTAGCAAACCAATGTCATTAGGTCAATAGGTCAAGCAAACCAATGTCAGCGCAGCGCAGCGGCCCGGTGACGACTCCTGCCTCGGTAAAGCGTCGTCGCAGACGCAAGAAACGATCAGAATGGCCAGTAAAACTAAAACAGCACATAAAACCTTTGCAATTTTTTAATTAATGAATTATATTCTCTCTGAAATAGGTCAATTGAATTAAAAATCAGTTGGGGTGTGTGAGGTTTTGCGCATTTAACGTTACACGTTGTAGATTTCGACTAAAATCATTTCAACAATCCTAATCATTGTCTCTGAAACTGCATATACTTCAATACCTATAATGTTACTGCTAGCCCGCATCACCCCACTGGTGGGCAAAAGCCTCTCCCCATGATTTCCAGCTCTTTCGATCCAGGAATAAAGCACTGGTCGTTTGTTTTCTCCATCTCCATCGCCATCTTCTACGGGTCTTCCGCGTCGCTTTCCAGCTGTGTCAGGGCTCCACGTAGTGGTTATTTTGGCCCACAGCTCATTTGGCATACGGCAGACGTGGCCAAACCAGTCCCACTTCAGCTTAGCAGCTTACCTATTAGCCTACCTATAAAATAAAACGGTATGTGTGTACTGGGAACTAATTCACTATGAGAACTTAATGATTCCTCACTTCGAAACCACGTCAATTCCTTACCTAATCAAGACACCTGCTATTAACGTATTCTCTATGACACAATGAACGAAACCGCGCGAAAATACACAAAGTTGGCGTGGTTTGAACTGTCAAAATTCCACGCTTGACAACCGTACGTGATTTGCACGTTGTAAGATTACACGGGGAATAATAATTACCATACAGAATTAGGGCATAGGTAAACATTGGGAATAGGGAAACATTGATCATAAATGTTCCTCACTTACACAATGTAGAAATAGTGATTTTTCCTAGTGCTTGCTTCGCCTTAACCCCCACATGCGTGGCAGTGGGGTACGTAAGCGTGGCTCAACCATTTGTTACTGGATTATAATAACGCTAGCCCAGTACATGCAGTACACGTAGTACACATCACATGCTAGTTATATCGGATTTCTATTGAGATTTTTCTATTGTAAATTTGTATTGGATTCGAGAAGGCTTGGATATGTGAAGCAACATTTTTTTTTTTTCAATCTCGAATCGAGAAGTCTATTATTATGTTCAGACTTGGCTTGGCTATCTACTTGAAGTTATGGTTGATTTTCAATATCCAGAAGTCTTTTATAATAGAATAGAATAACACACAAGCAATAACTAAGCAATATGCGAAAATTTGTTAAAGGGGAAATTGGAAACAACATCAATTGGAAACAAGGATTTGAATATGAAATAGTCCCTCATTTCCTCTAAAAGTTAAAACATCTGAATAAAACTGTAAAACAAATGAAAGCAAGAAGACAGATAATGGAATGTGACATGTTGATCGAATATGTCCGTCTGTTTGTTTACACGTCCGCAACGGCTGGGCTTGTCCAAACATGTGTAATATACATGTCTGACTGTTTAGATTGAGTTCATTTAATGCGATTATTGGAAACTGAGTTTATGTTTAGTCTTTAGATAAGAATGGATATTGTATTTTAAGAATGGATCAGTTAATTTGAACTATAAACAATAAAAGCAAGATGATTATCGACGTTTTCGTGTCTGTTTATAACAATAACCAATTCGCTTATTCAGGCTAACCAGATGCAGATGAACACCAGTATTTTACATGGAGCGACTGCCTATCTGACCTCCACAACTCAGTTACTGGGTAATACGATACCCCTTGGTAAGACTGGCTGTCAGATTTTCGGGCTTCGGACGCTTACCCAGTGTGATTATGGCAATATTCCTACTTATTCTCGTGCAGGTTTATACAACGTGTAACGTTAAATGCGCAAAACCTGAAAATAGTTTGATCAGAATAACGAGCAGAATTAATTGAACCACTTTTTAACATAGGTCACATTTTTCAAAAAATCTTCATTAAAAACGTTGCCGTGTCTATTTATTAATAGGTCAAGCAAGCCAATGTCAGCGTGGCGCAGCGCCCCGGTGACGACTCCTCCCCCGATAAAGCGTCGTCGCAGACGCAAGAAACGATCAGAATGGCCAGTAAAACTAAAACAGCACACAAAACATTTGCAATTTTTTTAATGACTTATTTTCTCTCTGAAATAGGTCAATTGAATTAAAAATCAGTTGGGGTGTCTGAGGTTTTGCGCATTTAACGTTACACATTGTATATTAAGGTCACGAAAACTCTTAAGGGGTCATTGTATTTATCAACACGACAAAAATCAGTCGTTCCCTACATTTTGACGTGTTATGCGAACATAAATGTAGGGAACAGCTATTTTTTTTTTCGGATTGGTTCCATAGTAAAATTTGTTCGTAGGTTAGGGTGGAACACCCTGTAAAAATTTGGAGACGGTAAAAAAAAGCATGCTGTAGATTAGTGTTCCTTTAAGGCCAATGAAATAGTTTCAAGCAGTTTAAGATGCCTGAAAAATGTTACTAAGCTTTCCTAGTTCTGTTAAACGGGTAATCTATGCCTTATAATAATATTATCTCTTACGTTTTCATTTAAAAGGCGACCCAAATACACAATAGAATAGGGCCATGGACGTAATCGAGGTCAAGAAAAATTCAATTCATATTATCACGCCTGTATTCCGCTCAAGGTTAGGCAGAGGTCTGTAGTACACCCACATTTCTTCAGTATTCAACAACAAATCTAGACTCCAGGCTGGAGTTGAAAAATTCCAGATGGAAAAACACAATAACATTTCGCCCGACCCGGGAATCGAACCCAGGTGCCATGCTCCACAGTAGCCTTTGCGAACACAAAACCAACGAGGCAGTCTACTAATTCACTTTCCGTCGAATTAATATAATTTTCTGACACTTAAAAGTGTAGGGTAACTGCCCCGTTAGTGTGTGTACGTTTTGTTTACTTATCGTAAACAAAACTTTGATTCGTCTTCAAATGATTTCCATCACTAATTCTTAGACACGATAAAGCACGCTATACTACAAATTGCCATAGACTTGATACGGTCATTCCCATACAAAGCGGATGTAATACAATTTGTTTACGTTTGCAGTCGCTAATGCTAGTTTTTGTTGACTCCGTTTCCTTTTAGAGTGTTATCAATATTATTGTAGTATGTGATTCTGTCTATATTACCTATACACGTTGATGGCATGAGAAAATTATGTTTTTGAATAGAATGCTACTAGAAGTAGATCTATCATTAAGGCTTCTTTATCAAGGGTTCTTTAACCAGGAGAACAGCCGGTCTATTCTGTAAGATATCACCGTGAAAATTTAGGTGAAGTGAGGTGTCATTCCACCTTATGGGATTGATACTATTGACATCTCACTTCAACTACGTTTTTACGGTGCGATTTTTTAGATTAGTAGCTTTTTTCAAAATAATTTAGGCAAGGACCACGGCTAAGCCAAGAAAAGAAAGCAGCTGAAAGGCTTTGTACTTCCTGCAATTATATTTTGAGTTATCAACATACTTTTTGGCCCTCCTTATCAAAGTAAGAAATTAAAATTTTTGAACAACTTTTACATGAAAAACTAGCAAATAATTTCCTTTTCCCAACATATCAATGTAACTTACATAACAAAAGCAACAACATTCCCAGTACATTCAACCTTAAATAAGCTCTAACAGTGGTACATTTAACCCTTTATTCGCTCATTGTTTTCGCAAAACCAACAGAGTATAATGAATTTCTCTAAAGTTTGCACCCATACATATTTTTACTTCTGTGCTTGGGCTAAGTCCACTTTACATTGTAAGTAAGCTCTTAAGTCACGCACAAGATGCTTTATCGCTGTGTTTACCAAATTAAACCAAGCTTTTAATACTTTTTGTGGACTTCAGGTTCGCCTCAACTTTCTTTTATAGTTTGAGAATGTAAACAGTGATTTACAATAACAGGGTACAAAGTTATGCTATTTTTGTTTTCGGAATAAGGAGATTTTTTTATGTTTCATCGTTGTTTTTCCTTATGGGCTGATTTTTCAATCGGCAGATATTTTTTATTCCTGGAATAAATGTCACGTCTGACAGGAGAACTGTCAAAAATTCAAAATTATTCCTTGAATAAAATTATCTGGTGTCGGAAAAATCAGCCCTAAATAGAAAACTATTTCATTATTAAGGGTTGAACTTTTAACGACTTTTAATCAATATTTTTAGGGTTGCTTAAAAGAAGTTCAAAACGTTTTGTATGTCATGGGCTTTTTTCTCTGTGACTTGAAAACGTGAAATCTTAAATTTTAGTTTCTCTAGGTAGAGCGGGTTCAAATATATATATATATATATATATATTAATATTTATATATATATTTATTCAATATTAATCAATATTTATAGGGTTGCTTAAAAGAAGTTCAAAACGTTTTGTATGTCATGGGCTTTTTTCTCTGTGACTTGAAAACGTGAAATCTAAAATTTTAGTTTCTTTAGGTAGAGCGGGTTCAAATATATATATATATATTTTAATATTTTCACGATATTACGAAATTATACTGACTTACCGAGCAAAATTTACGACATGAAATTAAATCTGTATTACAACAAGCTAAATTCGAATTTATTGTTAATAAAACCACGTTTAAAGTTGTCCAATGACATTTATGTGTCCGCGAATATTATGATCTCTTTATTATAAATATAGAGCTGTTTAGGTTCAATAAAATTTTAATAGCTTCAGTGATCTTATTAGATCTTTGCGTGATTTTAAAACGTTTAAATTTATTTGTGAACATTATATTTTTAGTGTCCAATAAATCTTCAAAACATCATTGTCACCGTCTTTGGTTTGTTTGTTATTATTAATAACGTTTTTAATATAATATTTACTGTGATGGTCCCTATCATAATTTTCTGGATCTTTGAATAAAGCAACCCGACATTTTCATTGATTTAAATAATGATCCTGGAAGAGGAAAAGCGAATTCTAACCCTAACATGCTCACGTCATAATTTATTTTTATAATAACAAAAAAAAACCCAACACTTTTTGGATCTCCTAACAATTTATAGCCAAACCATAATGAAGCTTTAAAACTAAATAAACTGTCGAATATATTACGCTATGCCCGCGGGATCCAAGCAGGTGTCTTCAAACTACGTAGGCACTAAGTGCCAGCCATCATTGGGAGCTAATTAATAAAATTACCATGTTTACAAAGTAGTTTATAATTGATACAAACTCCATGGTGTGAGCTTGTTCAAGTGATAACTCAGTCATTCCTCGGCCATAATGGATGACTTTTTATAAAATAATGTTATTGCGAAAGATGGCTTTTACTTTTATATCTGTATGTCAATTCTGTAAAAATCTCACCGTGAAAACTTGATTGGAGTGAGCAGTCACTGTCATCCCACTGATGCTAGGGATTGACCAAGCATACATTTACAACCATAATCGAGATTTTAATAATATTTTTACGCTAATTCTATTGATCATTTTATATACTTAATTTCAAAACTAGTACTTCAGTTGTCAAAACATTACTATTTTGTGGGATTTTAAAATAAAATAGCAAAACAGAAACTTAGATATAATATCAACTTTGTTTTTTTTTTCCTAAATTAAAATCCCACAAAATCGGATGGTGTAATAATAGTTTTTTTTTTTTTTGTCAATATCAATGGGTTCGAATCCTAGCTAGTAATATAGATTTTTCAAAAATCCAATGATGCAGTTTTAGTTTTCGATCGAGAATCTTTTGAGTAGTTTTCGCTATTCCTCATAGTTTCCAAGTTGGCCCTCCACTTGCAAAATTCACCCTGTATAAGGGAAAGGGCAGTGACTGCTATTGCCATGCTAAAAGGCGAAGTTTTTTTTTTAATTCTTCTTACTTTGTCTGATAATGTTTAATACGTTTTACTAGACATTTACAAAGATTTAAGTTTAGTTTTTACAAAGTAACATTTAAAATGAGACAACAACAATATTTGTGGATAAAAGTAGATTATCTCATAAAGTGCTGCAACACCTGCCTATACCCTAATTGTAATAGCGCCATAATAGATGGTTCCGTTACTAACAAGGTCTTAGCAATAAATAAAAAGTCTTTAATAAATTAAACCTGATAGACTTGCGTTAAAATAATAGGCCATTATATCTATAAATACTTTACTAAAATATCTTTGCGTGACTAACGAAATAATTTAAAAAATAAATTGACTAAAATTGAAGTTCACTCTTGTTAAATGTTAATAAAAATGAGATCAAGAAAATTAATATTCTTGTAAAATAGCCTCGTGAAGTATTTATTGCTAATATAGCATGTCCCAGGACCATCAAATGAGTTAAAATAATAGACTTATAAATATCTAGTGAAATAAAAGTTAATTTTGTATTAGGTACTAATATGAGAAGTGTTCGTTATTATTTATTAAACTGAATGCCTTATATTCATAACGTGTCAAAAGTAGCATAAACCAATAAAATATTTATTAATATTATAATTTACTGCCTCTCAGAAATGTGAAATTAAAATTTTAAAAAGAATTAACTTAAAAATAAATGCTGTGCATACAAATTATAAACAAGTAGGGCCATAAAACATATCATTGACCGTATTAAAATACAAAAAAAAAACCGTACAACTTGACTAACAATTAAAAATACCGAACAAAGATTCTATAATTTAGTAGTTCAATTTGTAACAGTTGTCTTAAGTTCATGTCCAACTAACTAGTGTTAATTGTTCCAACAAACGACGTGCATTAAGAATATAGTAATTAAAACATCATTACTAACAAAAAAAAAAAAAAAAACTCACCAGTTGAAATTGCTACCAGCTACAAACATCTGCAAACAAAAGTAATGAATTTATAATCGTTTGCTACATTTGCACAGTAAATAAAGCATTTTTTTACAGAAATATCTTTTTAGGGTTTCGTACCGACCCTATTACGCTGTCCGTCCGTTAATTCGTCCGTCTGTCACAAGGCTGTATCTTTTAAGCCGTAATAGGTAGACACATGAAAAATTTACAGAGTGTGTGTCTATGACCGCTATAACCCGCCGTATTAGCCCGTTCTTCTCCACAGGTACCTACTACGCTTTGGAATGGGCAACTAGCTTCATCTTTCTGACCGACTGACCCCTTGACAATTCAAAAGTGCCTGGTTTATTTGAAATAAATTATTTGAGTTTGAGAAAATTAATAAATTAAAGTTCAAAATTAAAGAGTCCCCATACATTAAATAAAAAATTAAAGAGGGTCCCCATACAAGAAGAGTGTTTTTTTTCGGTGTTTTTTACTAAAATATTTTGTTATTATCAAAAATATGTAGTGTTAAACATAGTAAGGTGCTACGGAACCCATCGTGTGTGAGTCCGACTAGCTCTTGGCTGCTTTTTTTTTAGCAAAAATGTTAAAAATATTGACTCAATCAACGCAGACTTCCCTTGTACGTTGATTAAGTGTGTAAGAGTGGTCTCACCAAACATAGTGTTTTTTAATATATTTGAGTCATTTTTGATTGTCTGTACGTGTGTTTAAATTCGTTTTTGGTAAGTAATTTATTGTTTTTACACTGGATGCTGATTACTATATTTATCTCTGAGGTGTAATGCATCGAGTGTCAAGGAAATTGTGTTTCTGAAATTAATATCATAATTTACTAGTACATTAACCGTGTTTTATACGAACTATTAAACTTTTTACTATATTTTTACTACACCATAAGACCGTTAAAATAAAGGCCATGGTACTAAAAAATAAAATAGTAACAATAAAAAAATATCAAAGTAAACACACTAAAAGTCCAACAGGAAAAAAAAAAAAAAAAAAGCAAACGGTGACCACAAACGTCATTCGCGTTAAAAATTAACGAGCGAACAACGGTTACAATTAAGGGACATTTTTTTACGCTCAATAATAATTATTTGTCCTGAGTTTTTTCCTCGCAGGCTGTGCACCGGTTGAGACAAAAAAGCTCTCACGCGCTCTCATCAACTTGGACCTTTCGATTATTCATGCGCTACGCTGTGGCTGTAGAGAGATATCTCTATAGAGTTGTTTATACCGGGAGTAGTGGTTTTTTTTTATCAAAAATTTTTTGGATACTTCCAATTGTATGATGCAAAATTTCCTTTATATAATTCCGTATAGTTTCATGTTTAGATACTAATTAGGATAAAAGAGGTTAAAAAGTAAAACTGTGAGCTTTCAGTAAGTTTCGGCTCTTAAAATGTAAATACAAACCAAATGAATAGGTATATTTTATATGTTACTTTTAGAATTCAACATTCATATTTTCTCTTCATGTTCTCGCACACTATTGTCTACATTTCTTTTTTACTTCTCCTTTCGCAGGTCTGCTGGAAGAAATTTCTTAAGAAATAAGCAGTACCTTTGTACTCAAATTATTATTATGTCATATCCATATGTTTTTTACTGTGTGTACATAAATAATAAAATAAATAAATAAATCAACCGCATAATACTAATCGCTACTTAAATCAAAACTAATAAAACACAAATATAATGAAGTATTAGAAAATATGAACTCAATAAAAAAATAAAGCCCGGGGGCTTAACCACTCCACACACATCTGCGTAATCGAGTGACGGCTGATAGAGTCGGCTGAGATAATGACATCTGCGGTAAAAACGCGGACACTCGGTTATTTATCATCCACTGGCCTCTTTAATTATCCGCTAGGCTCTGTGTGCGCCCGCCTTAACGCGGCGCGGTGTAACATCGGCTTTATAAAGTCTTCTCACCTTATGAGAGGGTGAGTTTTTGACAGTTCCAATTTGTTTTTTTTTTTTTTTAGGCATTCTTATCCAAAGGGTGCCAACGGGACCCTATTACTAAGGCTCTGCGTGCCAACGGAACCCTATTACTAAGGCTCTGCTGTTCGTCCGTCCGTCTGTCACAGGGCTGTATCTTTTGAACCGTAAAAGCTAGACATTTGAAATTTTAACCAACAAAAAATAGTAAAAATAAGAAAAAAAAATTAAAATTAAAGGGGTCATCATACAAGAAACGTGTTTTTTTTAGGCATTTTTTGCTCTTTTTTTTTACTAAAGTTTTTAAAAAAATGTAGTGTTAAATACTTATTCTACCGTGGAACGGAACCCTTCGTGTGCGTGTCTGACACGCACTTGGCTGCTTTTTCCTTTAATAATTTTCTCCTGTTGATTATTGTTGTATGGATGAAGGATTATAGTGTTTTTTTTTTTTAATGTAATCTAGATTTTTGTCGCTGATAGCCTGAACTGTCAATGACGGTATATAACGTAACATAATGACGTTTCCAAATGTCTGGAGTTATTATTTGAAGTCTCAATCAAGGAATGAGAATGATCGTAATTGCATTTTTTTGTGTGGTTTAGTAAGATGTTTATAACTGATTGAAATAAAAATTTGGATGGTCGAAGTCAAAGTAAGTAACTCGCCAAATAGCTAAGTATATTATGGTAAAAAATTATTAAAAAAAAAATTATTTAGATTTATTATTATCTCGTGAAACATAAGTACTTCTGTAAATTAAAATAATAAGTAAGCAAATAACAACTAATACGTAGTTAATTAATAAAAATAACAATATTAATACCTAATTTAACTAAAATTAAAAAAAAAAACTAAAATATAGCGTCGAAAAATTCATCCGCATCGCTGTCGACTGGTAATGTACCCAAGAGACTGGCGGCACTGCCACGTTGTATGGCAATGCTTGCCTTGGCTTGGGTCACGGGAAGTGTCAACCAGCCATTTAGAGATTTCATTGAACAAGCAATGAGCACTTGGACCTTATTCATCTATTCCGTGCTTGGACCCCACGGTCCGAGAGTTTCAATCCCAAACGGATCGAAATACAACGTGTAACGTTAAATGCGCAAAACCGCAGACACCCCACCTGATTTTTAATTCAATTGACCTATTTCAGAGAGAAAATAAGTCATTAAAAAAATTGTAAAGGTTCTATGTGCTATTTTATTTTTACTGGCTATTCTGATCGTTTCTTGCGTCTGCGACAACGCTTTATCAAGGGAGGAGTCGTCACCGTGCCGCTGCGCCGCGCTGACATTGGCTTGCTTGACCTATTAATAAATAGACTCGGCAACGTTTTTAACCGTCAAGCAGTCGCGCGGCGTCGAATCGACCGCGATTCGATCGATTTTCGATACATTTATGATGCTAAACTGCTTACAAATCCAAAGAAAATTAGAATATTATTTTGATTTTATAATTTTGTTTATGTCCTAACATAGTGATAATGTGATAAATACAAAAAATATTAAATAATTCGTGTTTTAAATCTCTGAAATATCCTATAGGTCTTTTAGGTTACGCGCGACCGCTGGCGTTACAAATGACGGCGCGCCCGCTTGAAGGTTAATGAAGATTTTTTTAAATGTGACCTGTATTAAAAAGTGGTTCAATTAATTCTGCTCGTTATTCTGATCAAACTATTTTCAGGTTTTGCGCATTTAACGTAACACGTTGTGTAACTTATTATATTACTTATTATTTTAATTTACAGTATTTCTTTTTCATATTTTTAAAATCATCAACTCGTAAATTTTGACACCAACATTAGGAAACATTCCACTCAGACCACTGATTTCAACAGCACTTAACCGAAGGGCAGCTAAGCTGTTCCACTAACCGCACTGAAACAAATCATTGATAAGTGCGGTTCGGTAGAACAGATTATTATTTAAGTCTTCAATTCTGTCATCATCATCAGATCAGCCTAGAGCAGTCCACAGATGGACATAAGCCTCTCCTATTGCAAGCTAATTAACTCGATTTTCGGCAACTCTCATCCAGCTGTTACCAGCCATCCTGCGAAGAACGTCGCTGCATCTAGCCTAAGGGCGTCCTACCTTACGTTTGCCAATTCGCGGTCTCCAATTAAGAACACGTATCCCCAACGGTCATCGAAAGGTCAAAGAAGTACCTACGCTTATTCTAACATTAATTTCTTACAGACAATTATGAATTAATAACCTCTAACAAGACTTTCATCTAGTGCAATTAATTGAATCTCTTAATAATCAAGCTCTTAATTGAAGTTTATTTATTACAAAAACTATTTCACAGTCGATTTATACGAGTACTTCCATCAGAGCAATTATTAGATATAGGAAAGTAATTCTCACGACTCGACTGCTTTTTAATGAAAAGAAAATTTCCTTTTTTTTTCACGATTTTTGGTAGCGTAACAGTGTTACTCACTAACCCTAGGCTGCAGCAGTTGTCAAATCAACTTTTGTACAGACGCCAGCACATCAAACTACCCGTAACTGTCAAATTTTCCCAATCAACCTTGAACCTTATGCTTTAGCGATATAGTTGAAAATCTATTAGAGACATTTACAGATTATAGTAGCACGATGTGCTGGCGTCATATTATAAGACGGTTAGCTCTTAAATTATGTAAATAAATAAATTATCATGGAAATCGAAATAAAAATCCAGTAATAAAAGTAACATTTCGCTATCAAACTCCCAAAAATAAATCAATCGACTCAATAATCGAAACTCGATACATTTTTAATCGATATCGTTACTTACTCGAATAACCTGTTCAATTAAGACGATTTTTTAATCATTCTATATATCAATTTAACCCCGATATGAAATCGATTTTGAGAAACCGGTGGGTCACTCGAGGTACTATATTACAGTGACATGCTCTCGAGTGAGTGCGATAAATCTTACGAGGGTTAATTAACTGCCAACACAATGGTTTATAAGTGTTTAAGGATGCATGTATGTGCAACCGAGGTGCGCGGTTGCAGGGTTAAGATAGGGCGGGGACATCTTGTAGTTTTAGCGTTAGCTTAATTAAATTTAGTGACAAAAAAGTCAAGTTCTAAATTAATTTGTTGTATTTTTTGCATACATTATAAAATATGCCTAAAATAGGAATGCAGTCTAACGTGACCCAACTGTTGGGACACAGGCCTCCTCTTTGTGAGAGGGAGTGGGTCGTAACGACCACGCGGACGCGGTGCGTGTTTGTAGATGTCACATGGCTTTGAATGTTTGATACTAGGAGATGCCGGTTTCCTCGCGATTATTTCCTTCACCGTTTTGAGAGCAGTGGTAATTTAATAATTAGTTTTTCACAAAAAAATTGGTTCTTCAATTATATAAAATAGGAAAGAAAAACCAATCAGCCAACATTGAATCCATTTTCCACTCAACTTACAAGGAAGGTATCCCGACGTGTCACCTCCGATTTTTTTGTGGCTGATATAATATGTTATTCTCCATCAAATTTTAAGAGACACGTATAGCCCCCTAAACATTACCACCTTTCGGACCAAATGGATATTACTATATCCATTTGGTCTTTTGGAAAAATATTAACTAGAAGTATGTAAAACCCTCAAACTGCCCCGAAAGGTAGTAATGTTTAGGGGGCTATTTCACCCACAAAAAAGGCGCGTTGGCAAAAAAAAAAAAATACGTGTCTCTTAAAATTTGATGGAGAATAACATATATCAGCCACAAAAAAATCGGAGGTGACACGTCGGGATACCTTCCTTGTTAGTCGTTTCGTCGTTCCTAACTTGCACCAGCCACCAACGGCCGTGCTAATACATCTGCCGATTAAGATCTTAGCAGGAACTTGATACTGCCCGCTTTATCCAGCGTCATCTAGCGGTAACATCGCGCCTAGGCGACAAGGGACCGGCTAGCGGGGATAAAAATGCAAATAGTTTAGCTCAGGATAGATAGAGATGTGAGTAGGTAATCACAAAGGTTTAGTGGTGGCTTAGAGAGTGTGAATTTAAGCAGTGTTTGTTCTTAGAGCTTCCTATGGTGGTAAAATAATCTACTGCTTTTTTTTTTATAAAACATTTATGGTTTAGTTTCGACAATACGTTCATTTTATTTTTATTTTAATGATAGGAAAGAAAATAAGTACGTTTATTTGCGGTAAACATGAGGACAAAAAAAACATTTTTTTGTTTGTGACACAAAAAATAACAACGTGGGGGAAAATATGCGCCACATCCATGGAGACTGGCCGTAAAAAAAAATATATTGTAAAATGGTATTCAGCTGCATCTTTTTTTACAATAATTTTGTTTTGTTTTAAGAAACAGTTTTTGTTTTTCTTTCTTGTGGCTTCTAGTCTTACCAGAATAGAAGCTGACCCTAACTTAGTTGGGAAAAAGGCTAGGCAGGTAATGAGAAGTTGAATATATTTATTAAAAAAAAAAAAAAAAACATTCAATACACAGTAGCCCAGTATCTACTTTAGTTTAATATTTAAATTTATTATCGGTTCTTGAGAACCCATGCGTTTAATAGAACTTCTGCTTTATTAAACTTTGTAACACGTTTCAACGTGTTATCAATAATACACCTAAACCAATCCAACCGCAAAGCAACTACTCAATCAAAGCCACCTTTATCTTCATAATACGACTTATTTACGAACGCAGCTAAATAAATAATTAATCGCGTGATTAAAATCCACTACATCACTATTTGTACTTCAATTACATAACACTAAATCAAGTTCCAGCACTAATAAAACCGCAATATGCGCTCAATATTATACTAGTACCACTTTATATTATAAATCTTAATGTTGGACACAGCAAATATGGCGAGAACGAACTAGCTGTGGCGTTGTCATCGAGCGTATTCGCCCGAGATATCGATGCATACGATCTGACGACCACACGTGACGTTATTCGATAATCGAATGAATCGAATGAGTCAATTGCATTCGGAGTGACACTACCGCGGAATTCTAAATGTCAAATTGACATTCTGAACTCGAATTTACTTTTTATGACTAAGGACAAAATGTACGGCCTAGTTGACAGTAGTTCCATTGTTCTGATTTTAAAACATGCAGTTTTTTTTTAGTATCCTTTGAATTGGTTACTAGTCGTTTAATTTTTTTAAGCTTTATGTAAATTATAAGTGTAGCGGAGCTTGTGGTTAGATTATAACAACCGCACGGGTCGCTTAATCAAGTTAAGCTACGCTTGCCGCAGTTAGTTCGTGGATGGGTGAATATACTATAATATAATATACCATCTTTACCCCTCCGTGCCTCGGAAAGCACGTTAAGCCGTTGGTCCCGGCTTTTATTCGTGGATGTTCGTCGCTCATTACGGGTCGTCAGAAGCCCGGAAATCTGTCAACCAATGGGTATGGGTATAGGCGTATTACCCGTAACTGGGTTATGGAGGTCAGATAAGCAGTCACTCCATGTAAAATACTGATATTCAGCTGCATCTGGTTAGACTGGAAGCCGACCCCAACGTAGTTGGGAAAAGGTTAAGTATAAGTGTACAAAAAATGTATATTATGTATGATAATACATAATATACATTTTTTCTCTTATTTCTTGATTTTTGATGTTATATAAGTTCATAACCGTAGCTCATAAGATCCATACTTTTTATCTGAAATGTTTGCTTATACTTTTAATATTTTATACTTACCCTCATAATATTTGTCATCAAATCAACAAATGATCAAATAATACCCACTAAATATCTGCATTCTTGTAGCCATACTCTTAAATCAGTGTTTTATTTTATTTACCAGTCAAGTAAAAACTTTCTGTAATTGTGTAGAAATATGTGTGTTTGTGAACAAGGAAGACTGACCTGCCGTGATACAGTTTTCACTAGTACGGAGGTCAGTGTGAATCTAGCTCAAACAACCGCATAACATACACAGGTACTCGTATTTATAACCACCGAATTTTTTTTATATGTATCAATAGACATAAATTACAGGATTGTTGGGATTTGTTTGTAAAGTTTGTTCTTTTATACTGTCAATAAACTTTTTTTTACTTTTTTTGTTACTTTTTACATTATAAATACATAGGTAAGTATGTACGATGAGTTACATTCCTTTTCATTCTTTATCACGCTGTATCATTGTGAAGTATTTTTTATCTGAATACGTTTCATAATAGGGTCGGGTTAACAAGAAATTTTATAATAGCAACATGATTAAAAGAAAGACTAACAATCATGCCTAATCAACCTATTGGGTTTCTAAAACCACATCTCACAGCCGTCAAACGGACTAGTGATGGGAAAGCTATTCTAAAAAACCATCGATAGTACTTTTTTTCATTTTAATAAAAGTGGTATCTGTATTCGTAAAGGTGATGGGAAATAAAAATTCTCAGGTATCGATAAAATCGTAGGGTATAGCGAGCCGGCCACACGGAGCGTGGTCGTGTGCTGGCGTTGCATGCCGGCGATTATTAAGTAGTGTACATTTCAATTGCTCGACGTGTGCTTACTATATTTATTGCACCTTTTCAATGGGTGAATAGAGATAAACACCACGTTGTGCGCAGATTAATGTTGTTTTTGTTCACCAAGAATAAAAGAATGTGAACAGTCGTTAGTTACACAGTAATCTGCAATAAAAATCTGTCTTTAGTGGTTCGAGAGGAATCCTTTTTGTTTTTTTCATACTTTAACTTGAAACATTAATAGTTCTATAAGAATTATTATGCGTAAATGAATGGTTGTAAATTGAATCATGATTGTGAGTAATAGTTTTATATGGTAGTTTATGAAACTGAAGCTCGGGGCTTCGATATGATTGATTTAATAGACTTTATTGCTATGATTTTGACTGAGGATCGAGAGCTATTAATTTCTGAGAGGTTCAACAGTGATTGGTTGATTACTGTTTTGTTCGGTGAGAAATAGTCTACACGAACAATGGTTAGTAAATAAAATGTACAGTTGGCAGCACATCAAGCTACTAGAATCTGTCAAATTTCTAAAATAGATTTTGAACTTTATCGCTAAAGCATTAGTTTCAAAGCTGATTGGGAAAATTTGACAGTTTCGGGTAGCTTGATGTGCTGGCGGTCTGTTCAGTGAATACATTTATCTAAAGCAAATAATATTCTCCATTCGCAACCCATCTCACAGCTTCACTTAAGTGATAACAAATTATCGATTCTTCGAAGCTATGCAACGCCAGAAAGCCGTGCCTAATTACAAGGTGCAAAAATAAAAACGTAAGCTTCGAACCAGATACTAAAATGAGAGATTGGATAGTAATCATTCCGCGAATTTACGAGGGAACCTGTCATTTTGCAAGACGCAATTGGAGACCCCCGCGATGAAAACCAGTGTGGTGACATTTTCATCGATAAATTAATTTGGTATGACTTTCCTAATATTATTGTATTCCTTATCTTTTAGAATCGTGCACGGAATCACTCTGTGCATCGCCTCGAAAATTCGGAAAGAGTATAAAGATTTCGTTGATAAACCAATTATGGGTAATTCGCTTAATTTGCGATTTTTAAGTACTCAAATCTACGTTATCATCTGACATTATACCACTCCCTAATTTAAAATTTTCCCATTTTAATACAAACCTCGAATTCCACCTCATTTTATAACGAATACCTGTATCAATGAAATTTTATGCCACCAGTTAAGAAGCCACTGGAATTCAGAATCGTGTTACGATCACGGAATCATCTCGTCCAACAAAATTGCAACACAAGAGCTGTTTAAAAATACACGAAGCTGAGCAAGTAATTGCGTAATAACTCAGGAACGATTACCGAAGCGTTCTCGATTGGGGTATTATTATGTTGCTACTAACTCTGCGAAATTTCCCCAAAAACAAGGAAGCCTTGAGCGTAGGAATTAGAAGGAAGAAAGTTCACAACTGTGGGCTCAAACAAAATATGATAATTGTATTCAATTATTCATTTCATGACTGCCTCGTTGGTCTAGTAGCCGCGAGTGCTACTGCTGAGCGTGAGGTCCTAGGTTCGATACTCGGGTCGAGCAGTGTTATTGGGTGTTTTTCTATCTGTAATTTGTCAGTAGCCACCAAAGTCTGGATTTATTCCCGGTTGATGGAAATAGACTCGCTCCCTATTACATAGGATTATATGATTGATGACAATAAAGGCGAAATGTGATGTTATTCATTTGAATATTATAATCTGAATCTCTTCAGCCGTATTTGAGAATAATTTCAAAGCGCATCGTTCTACATTTCCACTAAGGCCTCGATCTAGCCGGGTTCCACTTCAGGTTTTTGCTCTCGGCCTCGAGTTTCTTTGCTGAGATTCCGAGTGTATAATGAAGCCATTACCCGCAGGAACAAGCTCTGGCGATTGTAACTCGTATGGAAAAAAAAAATGCCCAAATCGCCTCAGGCAACACTCGTGCGCCGACATGCTGTCTTGCCAGTATAGAAAAAGAATTAAAAAACATTATTTAAGTTCGTTAGGACTCGTTTCGCGGTCCTGCTTTCTGATTCGGGATTTATTTTGGAATACTTAACGTAGATAGATATATCGTTGTTTTGAGCTGAAATAGCGATACCGTTAATCTGTCTTAGAGCGTATAGTAGCCACATGTAGTGTGAACAAGTCTGGTTTAAAGATAGGAATAGCCAAGTTTACGACCAACCAATTTCTCTAGCAGAATTTTACGAGTATGGCTGAAAGGTAAACACCCGGTACACAATATCGTCCTTCATTTTCAAATGACTTTTAAATAGGGATGGGAAAGGCTTGAAGTGAGATCTCAAAATTATCGGTATTTTAATGACGTATTCACCATACAATTGGAGGTTTATAAAAGTAAAAATATTAATTAATTACTTCCCAATAAAGAAAAGGCGACTCACTGAGTCATTAGTGTTGGCTTCTAAATTAACAAACAGAACATGACAGGGCAAGTCTTGGTTATATTTAATAAGTTATTTCTTAATCACCCGACATCCGTTACAAGGAATGCATAGACACCGGGAGAGATCTATTGTTATTTCAAATATGTATTCTAAGTACTTTTAAATATAGTTTAATTTCACTTGATATGGCTTTAATGTTGTTATTATTACATAAGAGAGTGGTTGAGTCCATTACAACATCTTGTAAAATATGTTTTTGTTTTTTTATTAAATATCGTCAGAATTCTATCAATTGAAATTGTATATACCTGGAATACCGTGGTTAAGAAAATGATGACATGAATTATACTACTTACATAAAAGAATATACTAAGTACATAAATACAAAGACAAGAATACGGCTATGAATGAAAATAATGGCAATACTAGTTTAGTGAATAAGATTATTTTAAAATTTTAAAATAATTCTTAAAACCGAATAAAAAATAAACGATTTCTTAAACAAACAAAATAGCAGGAATGGGCTGACTATGGATTGTATCAATGTTTGACTAAACTATTTGTTAATTGGATTGTATTTGATTTAATTTTCGTATGCAGACTGGGAACTTCCGTCAGATATATGCAGGTAAATTTAGGGCCGATCCTCATTATAATGCCATTCATAGTTCATTCACGATCCGATTTATTATTTATTTATTTAATACTTCAAGCACATAAATGTACAGAGGCGGACTTAATGCCATAGGTATTATCTACCAGTCAAACTTTGGGTGATGCAGAGCCAAACAGTAGTAGGTGCAATTTCGGTCTGGTAAAGTTGTATCATGTTCACATATACAATCTGACTCAGTTCTTATAGTGAGGATCGGCCCTGATCATGATGGGAATAGGATTGGAGCGAAACTTGACTGTTACGGATAGTATGAATGCACACATATATTTTTTACTTGATAATATTTTATCAAACCGAAATTGGATCGAGAACGAACTGTGAACGGCTTTATAGTGAGGATCGGCCCTTATTGTCGTATTGTCATCACCAACTTCAACTAAATTATTCAGAATTTCCCATCAATTTTACAAAAACAACGCGCCACATAAAAACCCGATTAAATTCAAAACACAAAATTCAGCCTCGTCATCACCATCCCATCACATCACCGCAACATGTTAATCTGTGATCATTAACCATGATAAAAGACACGCCGTGATTACCCTACAATGCATCACAAAAAATACCATAATCAATTCATGGGGGACTATAAGAAAGCGACAAACTTACGCCCACAAGCCCACGATCCGGTTCAAAGGACCAAAGAAAATAATAAGGCGATATGTATTAAAAAAAAATCGGGTGTGACACTTAATTAAGTCGACTGTCTTTTAGTATGCTTATGGAGATTCTACAGATTCTCCTTTGATAACTTTTAGTGTGACTTTGACCCTTTGATGCAATCAATTGAAGTCACCGTACAACTTGTAAGTTAACGTCTCGAAAGACTTGGAATAAAAGGACATGTTAAAAAGAGATGTACCGGTTTTATACTGTCTTGACTTGAATGATAAATAAAAGAATAAGGATGAAGCGACATCCATTTACATTGATGACGACTTGGACTGTATTTATCCTGGTTTCACAGTTGAAAATAAAGTTATCCATAGACGAGTTGTAGTTCGTGTATTTGAAGCCAGACAGGCGTTTTACTTTGTGTAAATAATTTCATCACCACTGCTCTCAAAACGGTGAAAGAAAACATCGTGAGGAAACCGGCATGTCCTAGAACTAAAAAAGTTCGAAGACCTAGACCGAGACATCTACCCCGTACTGGGCCCGTGTAGACGATTATATAGAGGCATGCGTCCCAGCAGTGGGAACATTATAGTCTGATGAAATGGAGACAAACCCGTAATGAAAGTACTCATCAATTTATATCCTACGGTCTCGATAAATCAAATAATTGAAATACAAATGGAAACTGCAGGAACACCATATTTAATGCAATATAGTCCCAGTGCAGACCGCTCTTAAAAGGTCCTTGAACTCGACAAGTACTTAAGAGCAGTTCACAAAACATCCAAGTCGCTAAGAATAAACAAAAGGTTTATCAAAGCTGTTATGCGTTGCGCAACACGCATTAAGTCAGAGTACAATCTTCATTAAAAACATTTAACATAACATTCCCGATACCTACCCACGCTTAAGCCTCTTTATAACACACTTTAATCCGTTAATTTCGTCACAGAAAACATAAAAAAGACATCTTAATTGAGTTCAAATCTAACTTGATACTCAAATTTCCGTCTTACCATATCAAAATCACATTAAGACGTCGAAAAAGCCGCTCACATTAAACCAGCATTGGTTTCTGGTATCTCGAGACTACTAATAACTCAATCCTTACTAAATTATATACGGCCGGGAGAGGCACATCACTATCATTATTGCGCGCGCGTTACGACACGATGCGTTCTTTTTGGTCACGATATTATGAGCTTTTTGAATGTTTTTCTGTCATTGCTTTGAAAATACATTATTTCCTTAAAGCTTTTGTGGAGTTTTGTAATCAACTGTGATGAAAGTTTTCTGTTTTAATGATAGATTTATGAGTAATTTCTGAGACCAGTCTGTGCATAAATTTTACTGGTAAAATATGTATGGCTTCAATTTAATGTTTTGCTAAAAGCTTGGTTAGCTCACTATTAAATCACGAAACTCACTTGGAATGATGACTTATGACTAGTAGTTAGTGGCTGTATTAGAAAAGTTAATTTAAATCTTTCTCATTTATATTAATTTGAATTCCGCCTGAATCGGTACCACTATCAAAGTGGTACCGATTTTGTTGTTCACAAACTAAACTAAACTTAAGTTCAGTGCATCTTTTTCTTTCTATACACAAGATAAATATTAGTTTAGTCCTGTCATATTAAGATACTCCATATACAAGTTTAGACGTGATTAAAAAATTGGCTATAAAAAATACGTCAAATTACGTCAGACTCTGACTAATTTGACAGGACTAAACTAACATTTATCTTCTGTCATTATCTTAATAAGATAGAAAGAAAAACATGCACTGAACTTAAAAGTTTAGTTTGTGATCAAGAGAATCGACGCCATTGTTTATCTGAGTTTATTTCGGCATTTCTTCTCAGGGGTCAGTCAGCTAAGAAAATTAGCCAAAGACGTTTAAAAGTGAAAGAAACATCATTTCATAACCTTATCAGCAGCATCGTTAATTCATTTTTTTTTGTTATGGATTACTAATTTATGTATGGATTTATGGATTATTATGTCAAATTTACAAACAGTCATGACTGTATAGTGCTATCTGAGATATTTAATTTACATGTTGCAAAGCTTCATCGGTTTTTCAACCTGATTATTTAATCACGTACTACAGTTCTGCGAAATCTTCGTTTCATTATGATTACGAAAGTCAAAAGACTGTAATAAAAAAAGAAAAATGTGAATTGACCAATAAGCACATTAATATGTTTTTGTAAAATAACTAGTGACCGGCCCCTGCTTCGCACGGTTGTTGTGACTTTGCGACGTCAAAACATCTGATCATAATATCTAAATTGAATATTTATTTATTGTAATCCTCCTGAATAACCTTTCTAAATAATGATGGTAACAAAACCCGTTGCGTAGTTTAGAAGGACAACGCGATCACATAGACAGACACAAAAAGCGACTTCAATTTATAATAATAAATTGAAGTCGCTTTTTCAAGAGGGTAAAAAGGATAAAGAAAAAAAAAAACAGATATAATTTCCCTCCCCTCTTAAACACCACGCCTACTTTACTCTGAAAAACAATTACGCCTTACTTTCTTAATGACGTCACGACCCGCACTATTGCACATCGCATGTCTTATTCGTGTACTCATCACGTAATAATAACAATATATACGCGTTGGTTCGTTCGTTTTGTTGTGGCCAATGTGCCACGCCCCGGCCATTATTGTGAGACCGACTGGGTTTTCTGGTTTATCGATAAGTAACGGGTACTGCACTAGTTACTTTGCGAGGGAAACAGAGTTGAAAGACATTTTTATTTGAAGACAAAATCTAACTTAAGCTTTTACCATTGTAGGCAGTAATTTAGTTTAAAAAAAATAAAATAAGCAAAAGCAGATAAATATATATATATTTTTTTTTACGTTTGAAATGTCATAGAAATATCACATAAAAGTATTGTTTTGGCTCTGAAGAGTCTCTGATAATCAGTTTAGCACATAACAACTCCTTCACAGCTTGAGCTGAATGTTCGAAGCATTTTATTTTTAATGTAATGTAATTTTTTTTTTTTTTTAAGAAATGTTACCCCACACTAGGAATTTACGCGCCCGCTGCTGTTGTGCTTTGCTCTGACGTATACCTATATATTTTCTAAAAACTAAATATATAAGATTGTAAGCTCACATTCCGGCCGATAAACTTCTAGACAGTATTACTTCACAATGCAATGTATACACCACAATTTCATTTTATCGATATCTCTAATCAACAACACTATTCGAAGACGCTGCGCCTGCGCCGCTCGGACACATGCGGCGACTTTATCACCCACCTCACAGACATAACAAGTACAACACATACAAACATATTCATATGTATCTTACTCTCTTATATGGATGTAGGTATGTTCGACATTCAAAATCGATGATACGGTCTTTGTCGACTTTTAGAATAATTAAACAAGCCACAACACTATGATTAACGTGGTGACTAACTTGATTGACTTGACGCCAGCACATGCTACTACAATCTGTCAATTTTATTTAATAGATATTCAACTTTATCGCTAAAGCATGAGGTTCAAAGTTGATTGGGAAAATTTGATATTTTCGGGTAGCTTGTGCTGGTGTTTGTACTACAACCGTTGCTTGCAATGCCTATTTCAAGCACCTCACAAATATGTAAACTTATCCCTAAGCTAGTTTTAAGCACTAACTACTATGTACAGACGCCAGCTCATCAAGCTACGCGAAACTGTCAAAATTTTCCAATCAACTTTGAATCTTATGTGTTAGTGATAAAGTTGAAAATCTATTAGAGAAATTCGACAGATTGTAGTAGCTTGATTTGCTGGCGTCTGTACATTTGTGAAGCGAAAATAAATAAAGTTGTTATTATCATTATTTTATTTTATTTGTTTTGTTTTTTTTTTATTTGCTACTAGTTTGATCTAAAAAAATAACGAAACATGTATCTTGTAAGCTTTTAAATGTATATTTTTAGGGAAGAGCGCTTTTGTCTGAGGTACAGATATTTATTTATCTAGTTCAGACACAGATGTCTTGTCGAATTTTTGTTCAGTATAAGCTCAGCTAAGATATGTATTTTGTTTTTAGGGTTTCGTACCCAAAGGGAAAAACGGAAACCTCCCGCTCCGCTGTCCGTCCGTCCGTCTGTCACCAGGCTGTATCTCATGAACCGTGATAGTTAAACAGTTGAAATTTTCACAGATTCATGTATTTCTTTTGTTTCGTGATTTCGGAATTGGTGGTTGGTTGTTGGTGGGTTAGTGGTTGGTTGGTGGTTGGTGTTGTTGGCTTGCTGCGCGCATTTGTGTTTACTGTAAGTGCAGGAAGCAATTTCTATAGAAATAAATAAATAATATATTATTGCGTAAGCAAGGGAGATAGTGATGGATGGATGGAGTTGGACATCTTCCACTTTGTTACACACTTGGCAATTAGGGGAATCGACTTTTATCATTAGGTATCCAAATTTCCTGGATGGAAAATGCCCAGAACGCAATCTATGTGCCATAATTATATACGACCTCTTTGTATGACTTTCAGCGAACCAAGGGATTCGAGAAGGCTCGCTTTGCATAGTCTTATACCATATGTCTTTTTCTTTAGACTTCCTGTCAAAATACTCTTTCATTGAACGCCGTGGTGGTCACCGGTGACCGCCACTGACCACCACTGAACTTTCCATATGGGCTGACGCTGATTCGCGATTTCGGCAAATTTTACACGTAATATTTTATTGGCTCATACGGTTCAAAATAGTCAAAAACCCCACTCAATTTTTTTTTCTTATTAAGTACTATTCAAAGAATTAACTAAAATAATTGCTGTCGCTCACCGGTGACCACCATGGCGTCCAATGTGTTAAAATGATTGTAGCATATGTTCTTGTAATAACCAAGTATTTCTGAGTAGAACGGAGCGGTGTCAATTTCCAATCATTACAAAATAGCTTTCTTTGCAAACATGTCAGCCTTCTCGTTTCCATGTATACCAGTCATTACCATCTGCCAGCCTTATCCCAACTATGTAGGTACCAGTATTTTACATGGAGCGACTGCCTATCTGACCTCCAAACCCCAGCTACTGGGTAATACGATACCCCTTGGTAAGACTGGTCGTCAGACTTTCGGGCTTCTGACGACCCATAACGACTGTCAAAGATCCACTAATGACAGCCGGGACCAACAGCTTAACGTGCTTTCCGAGGCACGGATGGGTCTTGGTATGTAAAGATGGTCACCCATCCACGGACCAACCGCGGCAAGCGTAGCTTAACCTGATCGATCGACCCGTGCGGCTGTTATTTCTTAGCCACAAGCCCCTTCCCGTTTCCTTGTATACCAATATGAGATGGAATTCATTGCAACCTCAAATTAATGTCACTAAGTTCATAAAATAGTTCAAGAATTATAAAACCTATCGGTTCTGCTACTTAAGGACCGTTAAGTGCAAGTTGCTTCACTTAAACATAGTTGCAACTTTCATAACACCATACCAGTGTAAGCACAGTGTTTATTGCGCTATTAAAATAGGCTCTTAGTTTTAATAATATTCTGCAAACTGGTGCAAACTTACTCCCGTTTTCGGAAGCCTGTTAATGTTTTCAAAGATGTTATTTCTGTGCACTAAATTACAGCTGATAATAATAATGACATGATATTTTACAAATCAGCAATTTCATGACCAGTCTTTCAAGGACAACGGGGGTAGGTACCTAAATAGATCTAGTTCCCTGAAACACTGAAAACAATCTCACTTTAAAAACCTACATGATCATTCTCTTGGCATTATCCGAATTTATTTGGGGTCGGCGCAGCATGACTTCCTCTTCCGTACCGATCTCTATTAGTGGCTGTGCATTTATTACGTAAGACAATTGGGGGGGGGGGGGGTCCGAACAAGTCTTATTTCTTCTTACCTGGGTGGTGGGAGGGGCTAGATTATTCTAGATACTAATCTTACGTAAGATTCAAAGGCGGGAGGGGTTCATTCAAGACTTATTTTTTCTTACATATGGGGGAGCGGGGTCAGAAATTAGTTGAAATTGTCTTACGTAATGAATGAACAGCGCCTTAGTTCTCATTCGTCACCCTTATTTAGCCAGATTATCTTTCACCTAAAACCTACATGGTAAAAAATCAAACATCACCTTATTTCCCATAAATCAGGTCGAAACTATTCCCATGAAGTCCATAAAGAAGTATCATAGGCGCATGATCGCGGTGCGGACGGGACACAAATGTTGACACACGCATGCGCGTGACGCGTCGTCGCAGCTTACTGCCAGCGTCAATATTGACCCTGCTGCAAGCGCGCGCGCAACTAGGGTTGAGACAAGTGGAATTTATTTTAAAATAGATTTTTAGTTAAATGTAAGTGTTTGAACATTATAAAGTTCAGTTAACGCAATTTAGATAAGTTCTTAACAATTCTTTCAATTTTAATTACGAGTATATCTATGCTGTTTCTAGGTGTTTTTTAGGGAAGAAGAAATTAAGTCGTTAATTAACCTTTTGACCGCCACGGACGGCTATAGCCGACAAACGAAAACGTGCCAAACACGCCACCGACGTCTACAGCCGTCAAGAAAATGTCATTTTTTAAGTACAAAATAAATATACTAAATTAGAAAAGATTTATTTTGTACTTAAAAAATGTCGTTTTCTTGACGGCTGTAGACGTCGGTGGCGTGTTTGGCACGTTTTCGTTTGTCGGCTATAGCCGTCCGTGGCGGTCAAAAGGTTAATGTGCTTGGTAAAAACTGCCTTTTAATAATTTGTTTAATATTATAACTCCTGATAAATATACATCAAGCTCTATTTATCATCACGCTAGGAAACTTAGGAGCCGAGCAAAAAAGAAAAAGTCAGAAGGAACAATAAGCAAAAAAGAAGCAATAACGCGGGCAGGCGATGCGACGGAATGGGTCAGGGGAACAAGAAATTTCTCGCGGATGAAGTTCGGATGAAGTTGCGGGAAAATATAAAAATTTATATCGTGGCAGCCCTACTTGAAGCTGTATGACTGGAAGCTTTTGTAGAGCAAACTACGATGATGGGAACATCATAAATTCACATTACATCGCTACCTTGGAATCCAAATTATTTCCCTCGTTATTTGAACAGCATCCAATGGATTAATACACAGCGATGTGTTACGGTGTGTTCAACAAAATGTAGTTTTTATTACTTTTTGTGTGGACATTAATTTTGTGGAAGCCCTATTTGCATAGGTGCGCAGGAGTTTAACTTAAAACAACATTTGTTTTACAATGTCATCTCTGCTGATCATCTTTTTCTTAGATAGATACATGTACAACATATTTGTTTGTATAGTCCATCGTCATCTGCCTAGCCTTTTCCCAACTAGGTATGTTAGGGTCGGCTTCCAGTTTAACCGGATGAGCTGAATACCAGTATTTTACATGGAGTGATTGCCTATCTGACCTCCAAAACCCAATTACTGGGTAATACGATACCCCTTGGTAAGACTGGTTGTCAAAGATGCACGGATGACAGCCGGGACCAACAGCTTAACGTGCTTTCCGAGGCACGGAGGGGTCTTGATATGTGAGGATGGTCACCCATCCACGGACCAACCGCGGCAAGCGTAGCTTAACCTGATCGATCGACCCGTGTGGCTGTTATTACTTAGCCACAAGCCCCTCCTTGTTTTGTTTGTCGTGTTTTTATAGTCCATGGTGAATGATAAATTTCAAAGTAAAACATAAAATAACAATTAACCTATGTTTTTTGTACCAGTAAATCTAACAAACAAACTAATCAAACGACTATTTTATCCATGTTTATGTCAATATAATTTATTATACCCGTCAAACAGTTGATAAATGATCAATCAATCAATCAACTCAGCCTATCGCAGTCCACTGCTGGACATAGGCCTCTCCCAGACTGCGCCACAACACCCTGTCCTCCGCCTTCCGCATCCAGTCTACCCCAGCCACCTTCTGTAGGTCGTCCGTCCCATCTAGCTGGGGGGCCTCCCACACTAAATAAAAATGATAAATGATGCGTCAAATTATATTTGACATTTGAAATAATAATTTTAAACACAATTTTTAACAGCCGAATACCGAGTAACATTAGCAAAATTATTATTTAATAGTTTTGCTAATGTTACTCGGTACTCGCTGATATTCCTTTGAATGTGCTAACAATTTTCTACTTAAACCATTACCAACAGCTTGACGTTAGTAATCAAATCAAATTAAATCATTTTATTCGCTTGCATACATTGGCTGTAATTCAAGCATCCTAAAGGCACATCCACCAACCCGCACCGGGTTCGCGTGGTGGTACAACAGCTCACTCCCTCTCACAGAGAGGAGCTCTGAATCCCATATCTTCAGTTCCCAATCTGAAAATTAGAAATGCTTAACTCAAGTAACTTAAATGGAACATTATTTATCAATAATACTGACAACGTAATCACTGTAACTTACAAATTGACACATCCTCTAGAACGCTACTTCAAAAATATCATATCAGCCGTGCGATTCTGTAACCATCTCACCGTGAAAACTTGGGTGAAGTGAGCGTGGAGTGAGCTGTCATTAGGGATTAACACTATTGACACTGCTCACTTCACTTATGATTTCACGGTGAGATTTTTACAGAATCGACTGGCTGGAATACGTACGCTACTTCAAAAATACATATCAGGAATACGTACTAATAACAATAGCTGTTATTAGTACGTATTCCTGATATGTATTTTTGTGAGAATATTTTCTAAATCCTTAGGAAACCAATCAACCCTATACGGTCAAAAACTGGTTAGAGCCAATATTTACCAGAACCAGAATCCAAAATACCAATAAGCTACTGTACGCCCCCCGGCCTCGCTCAGTCAATATTGAATATACTTAAAACATGTTCCAGGAATCAGTTTTAGTGCTACAGTGAGATATTGTAAGTAAACTCCTCTATTTAGATTTAGTTAAGCCAACATAAGCTGACCCCTGGATCCTTCATACTAAGGTGCAGGAGAGGTCTGGGTAGAAAAGTTGCATTACGCAGTGTAACTCATACTAATTGATATATAGGTGTAACATAGTTCAAAACTGAAGCCTATTTAAGCAAAACTATTTATGTGCAGGAAGTTGAAAGGACTCGGAATCGGTTTGTGACTGATGGATTTCGTGGTCGTGCGGTTCAAAGGGAAGTCATGTTCGCGCCTTTATGGATAGAGGAGTGTTGGTCTTTACTAGAAATTACTTTACGCTAAAACGGAAAATTGCCGACCAAATGGACCAGCAGTGTTAATGACACGGTTTATAAAGAAAGAGGAAAGAAGAAAGAAAATACATTTATTTAGCACAGACCAAGACACACAATACACCAGATACATACATCAGATTAAAAAAAAGATCAAATAAAAAGTGTAAAATCCGTTGTAAGAAATTAGCAGGAAAGTATGGCTGCGCCGAAAAGGCCCAGCCAGGAATGGGCCAAGAATGGTCAAAACACACTCTGTCGAAAGATATTCTACACGGAGAGAAAAACCTTAGAAAAATTACTGTGCTGTCTCATAATCTGAGTGCATTTGAGCGGTAATGGAAAAATTACCATGCTAGCACAGTAAAAATTCTTATGCTGTACAGTAAAATTTATTGGACAAAATATATCGCCTCTTTACAATGACAACGTGATATTTCGAAAACTGCTATTTTTAACGATGCCACGTTGTTGTTGCAAAGAGGCGATATGTAGTGAATTTTTCCCAATCTCTTTCAGAAAATTACCTGTAGATGTCACTTGCACTCACTTTACAGTGACGAGCACAGTAATTTTTCTAAGAATTTTCTCTCCATGTAGGAACATTTTATTTAATGTAAATTCTCCTAACACATAAGTCCTGGGCTGCTTAGTCGGTCTGGGATTTTTCAGTAGCAGTCCGGAGTTTTGATTTGTGTCCGGCTTGCCCCCTATTACATGGGACTTGATGGGACTTGAAACATAACTAGTGAAATGCGGGTGAACATAGCTACATCTCTGCCTCACCCTTCGGGGAATTACAGGCGTGATGTTACGTTTTGACCATATTTAGATTCTGAGAAAGCAACATGTAATATGACTGCTCCTAACACATAAGTCTCAAAGCTGTTAAAACACTGAAAACAAGGACTTAATATTTATGAAGCCAGTAATGACTACCTGTCTTAAACTGTTCTCATTTATCTAACTTGATTCATTTATTCTCCTAAAAGCACTGCAACTAATAATTACATCAGCTACAGTAATTCCATTAACACTTCTGTTGGCTGATTTAATGGCACAAGCAACCATTTTGCTATCTGTCTGATAACCAGTGAACATTTCTACACCTACAGGAAATACACAGTAATGATGTTTCTTAATAAAATGACGAAATCAATACTATAATAATTCGAGCGCCCGCCATCTTGAATATTACCAAGAAGGGTTTCTCAGCAAAACTCAATACAGTCTCACTTTGCTTACATTTATAACACTTCAGACATAGACTTTACTTAAGACATAGACGCCGACTTTAAACTCATAAACACGGTCTTACCGTACCCATCTTAGTCCCTAGTTTAGAGTACCAAACCAGCAAATAAATTACACTGAAATATGAACAAGCAAAATCCCGTACACACTGCGCTTCTTGAAAACAAATACACGTCCTGAAATAACACAAGACCTGAACTCCAACTAACTAATAGCACCACAGAGTAATGAAAGACCAGAGAGTACAAAAAAAAAAAAACAAATGCCGCGTGGATCTCCAAAAAAATAAAAGAGATCCCTCGTCAATTTCCAAGTACCTTTCTATTCAAATATTAAAACTTATAATTTTCACAAATCCTCGCTTCCCATTGTTATCGTATACATTTAACCTGTCATACACCTTTCACGGGGTTCTATGGGACAATGGGAAGTATTCACCATATCCCAGTGATGAGTAGCGAGCGACCACTTGTTCAAACAATTTCTGTATTTGGGATTAAATATGTGTAATCTGTATTATTTGTTGAAATGCTCTGTATTACTGCAAATAGTTGGCATGACGATTTCAAACATTGAAGAGGTTTTTTGTTTAGGGTCTTTAGTAAAAAGTGGTGACATAGTAATGGGTTTTTCTTAGAAATATTACGTGCGACAGATTTAGTCTGTATTATTAGGACTGGAATTTTAGGACAAATAATCCTGTGGACTTATATACCAGCACCAAAAAGGCGATGGTACAGAGTTCGAAAAAATATGATTCTTAGCAACTAGAAATTTTTATGACTGAGACGACAGGACGATGTAGATCCCTAATTAATTCATCCAACCTAAATCATGGGAAAACTAAAACACCATCCCGTCACGAAGGACTATATACCCTTTCACCTATTCTAACCTTTTATTCGCCCAGTCCACTCGAAGCCCTAAATTACGACCAGATAAAAATAGGTCTGGATAGTTTTATGCGGTCCACCTGGACCAAACGAGACCCAAGTTTCTCGCCTCGTTACCAAACGGCCGAAGGCTGGAGCATTAATTATAGCTTTCGTGTTTATAGCTTATATATTTAATCGTAAAATACGGCCCACAGACACCATATTTATGTTAGTTTTTGATTGCGAGGGCTTAATTGCAGATAGGATTCGATTTAGTTTCGGTCTTTCGGAGTCTAGATTGTCTGCGATTCGGGATTGGTAGATAAAGCTGGTTGGTTTATGCCTGAGTTCTGTGATTGGGTAAGTTGAATTTGTAAGACATGGAAGCTGATAAGATTGACGTTTGTGTGCTTAGAAATTGCTTTATTATTGTAAAACTTGAGTCGTTAAGTAGGGATTTGATAATGATCAGACACTATACAATAATAATTATTAAAGATTTGAATCTCAATATGATTGCAACTTTGTTGACCAAGTTGTGTCTTTTTGGTAAGATTTTGGTGTATTGATTGCAATTATTGAATATTTTAATGGCGGACTCCCAAGACGTCCATCGCCTGATTTGGACTAAGATAAATATGATACAGAAAACGTCAAAAAATTCAAGCTTGGTTTAGTTTAGAATCAAGTGAAGCAAAAGATTCAACATTCTTCAAGTAACTCTCGTCTAACTCATAGACAATATTAGTCCTACAATAATAAATACACCCATGCAAACCCCATCGAAGTTCCATGTCCCATAAACAAGAACAATCTAACGCTGGTCCACTTTACCGTAAACAAACCAATCTATGGCGTTACGTCACAATAGTGTCCGGCCAGGGAATCGAACCGAACGCCCACTCGCATTCCTGTCAAAACTGGTTCTGAGTTAACTGCTTATTAGTACTTTGCGCGTTTTACGGGTTATCCTAGATGTTATGGTGTTTTATTAAAGGTATTACTATGTGTTTATTGTTCGCAAATTTATTAGATATTAAACTGTTCGGCTAAACTGGGCAGTATCTCCGATTTGGGACAGGTTTATGCTTATGTCCAGATTTGGCTGGACGGCTATTGGCTGTTGTGAATTATGATGCTGATTTTAGCTTTGTTAATTAATGAAAGTACCATATTATTTGTTTATTCAGTGGCTCATTACAATCACGTGTCATGTTTTCTATTCAAATTACAGTAGGTACTGAAAACATGAAATGTGAAAGTGAGATCTCATAATGATCTTTTTGTGTAGACAACAATGAAGATAAAGAACTGAAACTTAAAGTAGATAAAGATACTGAAAGTAGTTTCTTTAATGAATGTAACAAAATAAACAATATCAAACCAAACAATGTAAATACTTATACAAATACTTCAAGAATTCCAACAAATCCATTATCAGATTGCCCAACAAACTTGTTTTCAAAAACTAGCAACGTAATCCAAAACTCACGCGCCTAAACCAACTGAAGATAATAATGTCCAAACATAGTGAAACAATATTGGGGCGAGGGATGCGCGGGCGCAGTAGCTCGCACCGCCATGTTAAATGGCGGCGCAAACTGTCATTATCACCTACAAGTCGACGGTAATGCGTTAGCAGTTGCTGTTGCCTACTGGATTTTTATGTGGTGGGGATATGATTTGGGATGGAATGTGGGTAGTTTTCATATTTTTGGGAAAAATTAAACGTTGAAAACCAATTAGATATTGAAATTGAGGATAGTTTCAGTAGAAAGGAAGTACTGTGTGGTATGAATCTGTTGAATAAGGTAATAAGTTTCAAAGGAAATGCGAGTGCCATTGCAAGATGATGAAAAAAGTTTGAAATACAGTTTTTGGTCCTTAGAGCTGAGATTTTTGACGAATATAAATATTACATAGAAAGATATTAAAAAAATCGATAACGTAGATGAGATAATTTTAACATAAGAAAGAAAGTAGATCTTTACTTTGTAGGTACAGACGCCAGCACATCAAGCTACCCGAAATTGTCAAATTTTCCCAATCAGCCTTGAACCTTATATTCTAGATATAAAGTTGAAAATCTATTATAGAAATTTTACAGATTGTAGTAGCTTGCTAGCGTCTGTACATAGGTTATAGCTCTAAAAAGGAAGCGTCGGATAAAAAGCACGGATGTCAAACTTTTATGAACGAAATAAATTAACTAAAATAGAGCAATTAACCTAACTCCACACATAAAAAGCACATTATAAATCCACAAGAACAAAACAAGAAATTACAACTTCCTGTAGGTCGCCCCGTTACAAAGATGTTATCATAAAATCAGCGCGCAATCTGATATAATGAGATTAATGTATGATAATTATAGTCATTGCGCACAATTATAATATTAAACTGCGGCTAATAAACCAATTTAACGCTAGATAGCATTTAGCTATGCGTTGATTCCGACACTTTAGCAACTATTTCTGAAGATATTGAGAAATGAACGGGTAATACGGCTCTATCTGATAAAATGGTGCCTATTAATACTAAAGTGTACTTTGACAATAACGATACAACTAGGAGGGAACAATAAGTTCGCATCCTTATAAGAAGAGTAATAAAAATCAATTGAACGATGTAGGATATAATATAGTACAGCTTCAATATACAAAACGTCAATTACAGCCGGTATTGCATCAAAAGAATCTTTCAAATTGAAGTATGTTTTAAATACTATAAATCATTTAGATTGGCTTTTAAGACTTAGATACCCGTTTAGTCATCTCGTTGAGTTCTTGACCTCCAATTCATTTTATGTTAGGATATATTCGTTAGCAACTACTCTAGGCACTTAAAATGTTCTTGACCGTTACAAGATCATGTTCAACTACTTTCATGTCTATAACTTCTAATACATACTTCTTTGTCTTTGTTCATTATCATTCCATGTCTTTAGTATTATTGCTATTGTAATTCACTCTTTCATCAAGCAGTCTTACTCATTCCTACTCTTCATTTCTTTGGTATCAATTTATTTGGGGTCGTCGCAACATGTCTTTTTTTTTCCATCATCCTCTATGAATCGTCACCTCGGTAGTCACCTGTTTCTAACCATATCAACATTAACATAGGCCATCCATCGTTTCTATGGTCTTCCCCTACTCTTATAACCATCGACATTTATATTCAAATCATCCTCACAATATTTTTCTCATTCCTCCGTATCACATACCATTCCTCCAATTCATTAACTGAATCAAATTCCTTCCTCCGTATTTCTCTCGTCCCTCCAGAGAATAGCAATTGTCAACCCATATCAAATTCCCTCATAACATTAAGCAATCAAGTTTATTCGTTCTTAACAAGTGTTTGCTCCGGGATTCGTCTGTCAGTCAGTTGGGAGCTAGCGCGAGCATCCTGTCTGTCTGTCCGTTCTGATAAGATAATACTTATACACACGGCATTGCTTGATTGTTTAATACTTGAGTTATTATGATTTCCTGTGCTTGAAAATTCAAGATAATGTTAAGTCTTGGCTTGATAGCTGAGCAAAGACGGGGAGGCTTATTAGTGTGGTAATTCCAAAATTTAGGGCGCATTGAGTAAGCGAGAAGATTTTTAAGGTATTGGTAGTATTTAATTTTTAATGATCTGTGTCTCTTAATGTTAATTACTTTGCAATCTACAGTTGTGCTGCTGGGGAGTTTGTTGCGCCACTTCTTCTCCCCAGCTAAAGCACTAGGAAGTGGTGAAGGGCGGGCGTTTTGGGGGACTGTTTTATGTCATTATCTACGTCTTTATGTCATACTCTTCGTTTTTATTTTTATTTTTACGTGTCGTTTTTTTGACGATTCTCAGCCATAATTGACTGTTGATTTTGAGTAATTAAGATACTGAGAAAAATTTAATTGGTTTGATCATGTTCTCAGAGTAATCTGATAATTATAAGCAAATGTATACCAAACACAACACTAGCCTGTAAATATACACGGTATTAAATCTGAATTATGTCAACTAACACAGAAAAAACATAAGCACAAACACCTCTGATTTTAACACGAAAAACACATAAAACTGTAATGTCAAGACACCCAGAAGTCTAGTTTATGTCACCTAACACGTCACATAATGCTTTAAAAGTATCATTTTTATTGAAACCATCACGTTTCGCTTCAAAATCGTAAATAACACCTCATTTGACAGCTGGAAACGCACCTTCATGTTTTTTCTGCTAAATAGACCACGTGGGTTCGCAGAATTCTAAAGTTACGACCTCTTAAATGTGCCGAAAATCATTAAAAGTACCCCAACAATGAATGTTTTGTGTTTCGGAAACTAGTTTCACAGATATAGTCGAACAAAAAAGTGTATTTTGATGTCTAAATAGACACATCATCGGCCAGGTAGTAGAAGCAAGGTAACCGACACTGTTCTCGGCCGTAGTGAAAGAAATGTCATTAATTTTAACGGTTGCCCGTCCGGAGAGGTGGATTCTTTTTTTTTTCTTCATAATTTCGATAGCTGATTATTTGGAATTTGATCAAGATGTGAATGTGATGTTTGTTCTCTGGTTGTTGAAACATTTTTTCTTGTTTAACGTTTAACCCAATATTGGTTAGATTATTACAATAACGATATCCAATTTCAAAGATTTCTCAATGGATTTTTATATTGTGCGGAAATAAAAAAAAAATGGAAGTACAGTTGGGCACATAAACATTGTGCAGAAAAAATATAGCGTTCACCGAATTTTATTACTCCCAAAAATCTTCAAACATTACAATCCTAATGGTAGTCAACAAAGGGAATTTATTCTACCTGACCGTCTCCTGGTCCATTGTTCGGTAACAAATCTGGTGCGCATTCGAATCTCTTCGACTTTTTTTCTCAAAAATCCCTTGTTAGCAAGTCCACGGATAGATCTCTTTTGTGAGGACAATGGGGGTTACATATTTATAAGTGGGTAGGTAGGCGGAGAATACAGGTGTTTTGTCTAACTGCGCCGCTCCGTATCAAGTATATCTTACATGAAATAGTTATAACTTTATTCCTTGATCGACACACGCCGCGGATCAGTTATCAGACAGTTGTCAGGTTTTTATTGTTATATTAACCATACGTATCATTATGCCGTTTTTGTATGCGTTGCCAAAATTGGCCTATTATACTTTTACCGTTACAAAATTATTTAACTGACTATTCTTACCTAAATCCTCTGCGTCACGCCGCATATCTTCGTAGAAAGTTATCTCAAGTTTATAAATTCCAATTTTATTGTAAAAAAAAATAACAATCATGCAACTACATCAAAAATATTTGTTCAATCTGTATATCAAAGAGGCTACAGCGGTCAGTACCGTCATTTTTTGTCCGAAACAACCTCACGTTCCCGCTTCGGACATCAAAATAGTGTTACGAGTTTAACAAATAACTTTTTTAAGGTATAAACCAACGAAGGCCAATTAGTTCTACCCAGGAGAGATGGCTCTTTCGACGTTCATTTTACTCGTATTTTTTGTGGGTCTGCTCGAAAAATTTTATTTAGTGAACGCGGTGATTCGTTTCGCTTCTGTGTGTTTATTACGACGCTGACTGTACAAATATTTTGTGGTCGTATTTTCTGCTCGTGTCACGCTCTTGCGCAGCCGATTGATTGTAAATAACAGGGATGTTCGGCAAGTGTAGTGGTTATTCGCCAGATTTGTGATTAGATACTTGGTTTGGTATGGTCATTGTGTAGAATTATAGTGAGTGGGCTTTGGTAAGGTTTTATAATAACAGAGAGCATCATGAATTTGATGATAGCATTCTGATTCTGTGGTGCTAAAAATCTGTAGAGCGTATTTTTTTTTTTTTTTTGTGGTACTAACCACTAAAAATAGAAATCAATTACCAATATGGCATTTGATATCGTGTCCTTTTGTCTGCACGCTACTGAATGTGCAAAGCTCATAGCCAAATTCTAGGCTATGTATATTGATTTCCATCGATACGCTAAGAAGAAGAATTATCCCTGTGTTTTTCACGCTAATCATCGAATATTTAAATTATGTTAAAAATATATCGTGAAGGAATGACCAAATAAATTTAAAACATAATTAACATTAATTTTACAAAAAAAAACTTGTCAAAGTAAATATTAAACGCTCATTAGTTTACCAGCATATTGACGCTTCCTAGTTTTCATATTTACATTAATTAAATTACAAATATAATGTATGTATTTACCTTTTTTGTTAACAGTACATCCAAAAAAGTTTCTTTATCTATTAAAATGCCGATTCGGGTTTGTTTGCTATCAATAAAATCAGTAGACATGTTTAATAAATAGAAAATTTCTCACTGACACGCTAATCACTACATAGTATAAAACAAAGTCGCTTCCCTGTCTGTCTGTCCCTATATATGCTTAGATCTATAAAAGTACGCAACGGATTTTGATGCGCTTTTTTTTTATAGATAGAGTGATTCAAGAGGAAGGTTTTTATCTATAATACATGCATAATATAGTAGAGAAACACTGATAATTTTAGAGGTTTCTAATGTGATGTCGTAAATAAACACATTTTTTTGCGCTTACATTGTAAACGCTGGCTGAACCCGTCGAGACAGATCAAAATAATGTACTACATTATTGTACACCTTAAAAAGGTCTACAAAAAAGTCTGCGATGGTATATGTCTATCTCTTAGGGATAACACACAATAACCATTTTTTATCCTATACTTTTTACGAGAAATAGTGGCTCTAAAATTATCAGTTTCTCCATTGCACCCGTGCGTAGCCGGGGCGGGTCGCTAGTTAAATAATACAATTAGAATTTGAGTGTCGGTTTGTTGGTTTACAATAATTTAATGTTTGTTTTGATTTTGTTGTCATGTCTGTAATATATTTTGATGATAAATGCTTGTCAATTAGTGCTAATAACACTATAGTATTAGAAAGAAGTTTTACAAATTACTTTTCTTTTTTACTTATTTAAAAATGTTACGATTTCATTAATATATTAAAAAAATATCCTCTGAAACATTTTTTCTAGTTATTTTTTTAATAAAAATAATTAGAACGCCGCAAAATGACTTAATATGTCAACGGCGCACATAGTGAACTCTGTGTATTTTCATCAAAAATCCTTTCTTCAAACAAAAAAAAAAAAACTAACTCAAAGAACGCCACTCCACAGCACTGCTGTACTGGAACCCGAATGTCTTCATCTAAGGCCGTGACCGCGCTTGACCCGGGTTGCCCCAACCAGTTCCCGACATAGCCCGGGCCAAATAACTAAACGACTTAACGATATCAGCGAAATTACACCACGAGGGATACATTTTTTATTTTATTTCATCCTGTAGTGCCCGGTTAGAGTTTATTGCACTTGGGTGTAAAAGCTCATGCTTGATAAGTGAAAAATAACTCTATTTCATAACTAAGTTTGGTTCGCTTTCGAAGAATTTAAGAAACTATTTTTAAAAGCGAAAAAATCAGGAGCAATAGTATTTGGATGCTCCACCTGACACACTAAGAGCTATTTGTTGTACAAAAAAAAAAGAAAAAGTCAAAATAAAAATAGAACTATTAATTGATACAACTGACAATACTACACCTAATAAACATCTTTGTAAAGTTATAAAACAAAGAAAGTATTAAAATAAATCTAAAGAACAACAGAGAAGTTAAGTAAAGCGCAGAATATGAAATTGCATAAAGTTTGAAGATAAGTTCGGTCACAACAAACTCCGGGAGTCCTAGTACTTATTTAAGTTTATTGTCTTTAGAATAAATAAATTCGTTCTCTGGCATCTAAAGATGATCGCTATGAGATAAGGTGATACAGATAGCGATGGAAAAAGCAAAATGGTGCAGCGATAAATGTGTGCTGGACTGGAAACTTAATGGTATTAAATGCTGGAACATTTCTGATAATTTATAATGAACTGTGCAAGATTTGTGATGGAAATTCTTGCTTATCCAGGTTTTGTTACTAAGTGAAAGTTCGTTGATGATTTATCTAATAAACATAGAGAGCTTCTGCGTGTTTTAACATAAAACATATCCTTTGGCAATAGCGTATGTTTTTATCAGTGAACGACTTTTCCGGAATCGAATCCGTAGTTTGGAAGATTACCGCCTACATACAAACTCAGAAATTTTACCTCTTTGTAATATTAGTATAGAAGTATATATTAGGTACATATTCACGGAAATTGTTTGACTTCTCAGCAACATTATCATGACATGTCGTATTACTTTTAAAATCAACAAACGTTTTAATTTCTTGGATTTCTTACTAGCCAAGCTTGTATCTCAGATTACATCTTGAAAATTAATTAATGATGTTATTAAAAGGGTATTTAAGATGCTTTAAAATGTCATTAAAACTTTCTAGACCTTCAATTAAAATCTTCATTTTACTACAGTATTTACAATTCACAATCTTTTCTGTTTCATTCGCTTTCCGCTTTCTTTTTGATACCAATTTTAGTGCAGGACATATCTTATAAACATCGATTTTATTACGTGTATCGACTGTGCTTCGATTTCATTCCTAATACAGTTTATTGATTTTGTTTAAGTACTACTCTTCATTATATTTTATATCGGATATTATGTAGTGGCATCGTTTATTTGATGTTTAATCAAGAAACTATTTTCATCATTATCATTGAAGAAATGTGTCGTAATATTATGTTTTGCAGGTTTATTTCCAGGCCTAACAATATTTAACTTTCTTTTAATTATATACATATATATTTACCAGCGAAAATATCTATATTCAGACGGTATTATTTATTTAAACTTTTCGCACAAAAGGTACAAAGGCGGATTATCCATCCTGTTACTAAAAATCTGAAAGAAATCTAGTAGTAAAAACATTCTTACTCCACATTTATAACACAGTTCCATCTATCATTATCGAAAATAGATTTACAGCATGGCAGGTAATCATCAATTCGATAGTATACCGTGCTGATAATAATGAATAATGTAAAAATCAATCAGCATTACGACTATACCAATTTACGTAAACACCAATCATAAAGGAAGAATCCATCCATTATAAAAAATAATAACTACACAAAATGATAGAAGATTCGTATAACGGATATGATTTATAGGAAAAAAAAACCGCAAGCGGCGCCGCAGGGCATTCGTAGATGAGGAAACGTGTAGTTTCGGTAATAGCTTAATCAACAAGATCCGAGATCGATACAGAGATGGAGCCATGTCGACGACCGATGCGCGTGAGTCGATGGATAGACCAATAATTGTTCCAGACGGGCACGAAGGAATTCATAATGGGCAATGGCTCGTAATGTTTCAACTTATTGGATAAGTAATGGAAATTTTCTTAGAGTTATAAGCCATTTATAGTGTAATTGAAGATAGTTTTCACTAAAATAGCTATTAATGTGTCGTTAGATCTTGCAGTTAATAAAATGATGTTAATAGGGAAGCAACAAAGTTATTTTCTATTGCTTTTCAAGTAATAAAGACTTTGTTAATATTTTATGGTTTGCTGAACGAATGTGGGCATCGTTCATAGTGTCACATTTATGGAAAGTCTTGGTTTTGAAACAGGTATAGGTCTCCACGAACAGATATATAGCAAAGTCAGCAATGAATTGTGAAAGCCTTCATTGTCTGCTTCATTTAGACTATTTATCTTTTTTATGGCTCTTTCTTTTATGTCATTCTTAGTTTCTTAATTAGGATTGGAAACATCATTGTCTTCACTTGGATTTCGGATTATATGGTCTCTAACTTAGTATTGGCTCTGTCCCTTTCTATGATCCTCTACAGTACCTTTATTAATTCGATATGCTTATGATTCCACAGCAATTACATCATTTACTATCTTACATATCTCACATCGATAGCTCATCTATAGAATTGATTGTAAGCAAACAAATCATTACTCTATCTCGTATAGTCGTGATCGGGACGCAGGTCGTCGGGGCCGTTCGGAACCGTTCGTGCACCTCCGCCATTGCTCGTGAAATGTGAGCATTATGAAGTTATTAATGGTGAAATCTTACTGTTTAACATTATAATGTCGCGGACTGTACGTTATATTGTAGCAAAGTTAATTACGCTTTTGATGTTTTGATACGAACAATGGAAGTGTTTCGACTATGAATAAAATTATAAGTTAATTCGTTTTTGTTAATATGTTTAGGGAAACTTAAGTTTCGAAAAACCGTTTTGCCGTTTTCAGTACAATCAATGCGTTTTAATCGAAAGTGGAATTTTTATATAGAAATGTTATGCGTCATCTTTTAATATTTTTGTTGGGGTACCTACGTATTTAGTGAATTTATTTTATTATCTCTTAAGCAGCTAATTTAAGCAACTTGCTCAAAGAACTAAGTTAATAATTTGCTTAACATTTCTATCTCCAGGGTTGCAAGAAACGTTCCAACGTGAGTTCATCTCACTTCTTCCCAAAATATACCTATACGTAAGTAGTTGACTGTTTTTCTTACGCTATATTTTCATATCATTGTTTTTCCTTTTATTTTCTATTTATCAAAACGTACATCGTCGGAATTATGATTTTCATTTCATTTTCTTTCTTTATTTACTCTAAACAATGACGACTTCTAAATTAATTTGTTGGTTATACTTTAAATAATAAATTATATAACATCATGCCCGTTTCGCGAATAGGGGCGAGCACCGGGCACAAAACCAGACTTGGTCTATTACTGTGAGATTCCTAATGGAAAAACCCAACAACACTTTTTCCGACCTGGGAATCAAACCCAAGCTTCATGCTCAGTATTTGAGCTTGCGACTAGACAAACTAGGCAGAAGTTAGGTAGTTAGTATTATTAAAACAAGATACCTATATTTTGAAACCCCTAGTTAGAACTTTACACAACCTCCTAATTCCTTAATGCCCTTTACATATCATCTGCCTAGCCTTTTCCCAACTACGTTGTGGTCGGCTTCCAATCTAACCAGATGCAGCTGAATACCAGTATTTTACATGGAGCGACTGCCTATCTGACCTCCACAACCCAGTTACTGGGTAATACGATACCCCTTGGTAAGACTGGTTGTCAGACTTTCGGGCTTCTGACCGACCCGTAATGACTGTCAAAGATCTACGAATGACAGCCGGGACCAACGGCTTAACGTGCTTTCCGAGGCACGGAGGGGTCTCGGTATGTAAAGATGGTCACCCATCTACAGACCAACCGCGGCAAGCGTAACTTAACCTGATCGATCGACCTGTGTGACTTTTTATTTAGCCACGGGCCCCTCCCTAATGCCCTTTACACCTGGCGGCTTTTATTTAATTATGATTTATTATTTTTGGCTTGAGTACGTATAGTTTTTTATTCTAGGTATTTGTTGGTATATTGGCGTAGCTAGCTGACATATGGCAAGTAATTTAATTTAGTGTTCTGTGTCTTGTAATATTAATTACTTTGCATACCTTGTATTGTATTCAGTCAAGTATTTTCTAACTAAACAGACAGCTGTGCTGCTGGGGAGTTTGTTGCGCCACTTCTTCTTCCCAGCGAAAGCACTAGGAAGTGGTGAAGGGCGGGCGTTTTGGGGGACTGTCTTTTGTAATTTTGACGTTCGAAAAGTGCTGATTCTCAGCCTAGTTTGAATAAATGACTTTAGATTTTGATTGATTTAATTTAAAAAAAAAACCTTATTCATTACCTTAATTCATGACATAAAAAATATCTGAATTAAAAACAAAATTATCTGACATTAAATTAAGAAAAGTAGCAAGTTAAAAATGTGTAACAAAACTGTTTATTATGGAAAACAGTGAAATAAACAATTTAGAAGTAAGTTAGTAGCTTAATTTTACTTAATAACACCTAACGAACATTTAATTTGTATAAAATTAATTACCGTCAAATGGGGTGACCATTTGATGGTAATTAATTTTATACAAAAAATAATATAAAAAAATTATAAAAATATAATTCACCCTTTATAGGTTTCAGACCCTGTTATAGATGATTCATATCACGGGTGTAGATAGTGTACTCGTATGCAACTGTACATAATTAGGTATTAAAACACTCATGTGATACTATTTCGTGTTTTAATACCCCTTATTATACAACAGTTGCATAAATAACTATTATGTAATTTTATTGATATTGGCACCGGTTCCCTTGTTAACAAAATAAACTAAATTTAAGTTCAGTGCATTTTTTTCTAGTTCATTAAGAAAAGAACAGAAGATAAATATTAGTGCGGTCCTGTGAAGTTACTCAGCGCCTGACGTAAATTAACGTATTTTTTAATCACGTCTAAACTTGTCTATGGAGTACCTGAATTTGACAGGACTAAACTAATATTTATCTTCTGTCCCTTTCTTAATGAAATACTAATAAAAAGATGCACTGAACTTAAATTTAGTTAAGTTGGTAAACAAGGGAATCAGCGCCAATGTTCTTTTTTTTTTTAAATTCATAGAGATACCGCGAATTGAGTAGTGAGAATGTGGCTGTTTGATGAGTAAGGAAGGGATCGAAAAAGCAAAGGAGTTGCGTAATGAAATTTAGTACAACATTATAAAACTCGTTTGGATGATAATTATGGTTACTATGACACTGCTTGTTTTAATGTTGGCAATAAGCTAACTGTTCCAGAAACATTTGAAGAAGATTTAGCATGGGTGTAGATAAAATAAAATACACCTTGCAACTGAAGTTAGTAATAATCTCAGAAACACTTCTTTTCTTCAGCAATTTTACTTTTACAGAGGAGCTTGTGGCTAAGTTATAACAGCCGCACGAGTCGATCGATCAGGTTAAGCTACGCTTGCCGAGGTTGGTCCGTGGATGTATGACCATCTTTACATACATAGTCACGGAAAGGTCTTACGGCCTCGGAAAGCACGTTAAGCCGTTGGTCCCGGCTGTCATTCGTGGATCTTTGACAGTCGTTACGATTCGTCAGAAGCCCGAAAATCTGTCAACCAGTCTTACCAATGGTTAACGTATTACCCAGTAACTGGGTTGTAGAGGTCATATAGGCAGTCGCTTCATGTAAAGTACTGGTATTCAGCTGCATCCGGTTAGACTGGAAGCCGACCCCAACATATTTGGGAAAAGGAAAAAGCTAGGCAGATGAACTGCTTAAGCTACCCTCATTTTAGTAACTTTTTTTTTCTTTTTAGACTAGAAAAACCAGCTATAACAGTTGTAATAAAAATATTTTTAAAAAATGACTATGTTTTCTAGTTCAACTATGTCAGGAAAATGCTAATCCTTACATCCGATGCAATTCTCAGAAAACGTCTGTACTTGGAATCCAAATCTCTCATAATAATATTAATAAAAAATGCAACTCCTGGCGACGGTCGCCGGGTGATAAATAAAAATCCCAGCAATTCCCGGGAAAGACTAAAAACGTGACTGCACTGCAACACCGGACGACTCCCCGCCGACCCGACCACTTCTTTGTTTTTAAACATACAAAAAGTCAGCCCCTTCATTTCATTCTCAAGAGTCAGGTACAAAATACTCTTCTGCCCACATGTTAGAAACTTACACCGAAAATAACAACTTGCAAACTTTATAATAATAAAATTGTCGCAGAACAAATACTAACTACGACAGTTCCAAAAACTTCCACAACTCTTTTATTTTCATCAGTTTTTTTTTAAAATAATAATTTGACATATTTACTTACTGTTAATATCTTAATTGTTCAGGTCATCTTGTGTCAAACTATATCGCCGGTAGCAAAAGCAATCCATTCGCATAATAATAAATACGGACACAACACATGCTCACTTGTCTATCGTATATTAAATAAACAATTTTTGGTCACAACAGAAAAAAATAAAATCAATCACTTGCACACAAATCCTCGCACGAAATGTCAATGTTTTTAATTTAGAAAAATAATAACGATTATCAAAGTAAATCACGAAATAAAAAATAACGCGAATAACGTCCGCCGCGGCTGCGCTACAGGCCGGTATAGAATATTAATAGCGGGTGGACACGGACGAAACGCGCCGACGGCGATTTCATCTCAATCTTGCCCGTCGAAACGAGACAGTAACATGACAATAAACGATTGTAAAACGTCTAGAGAGAAAGAGACAACCCTTTTCTCAGTATGCGCCCGTCGAACCTGACATTTCAATCGCGCCGTCTCTCTCACACGGAAAGTTATTTCCGTACAAATTATATGCGGGCGTATTTGTGCTCTGTCCTGCTCGGGCGCGGATAGTGCTAACCAGATAATGTCTTAATCGCATTTTCTTAGCGCTATGCTGACTGATGCACTAACATAAACAATGATAATTCATGGATTTGCATGAACGATACAGGGTTTTTATTGAGTCCACATCGACGGGTAAGTAAATATGGTAGGTGGGAGGTCTAGATGCAATTACATATGTAATTATAATCTTTCAGTGCGGAAGCTGGAATGTTTTCCTTTGAACTGCAACGCTAGGTACGGATAATATCATATTTAGGTAGTCTAGAAAATACTTATCCCCTTGCAACCGGGAGTCAAAATTTCGCATATATCAGTAAAAACGTATTAATCCTTTGGTAAGTGTTCAGAGGTCTTGTGAAAAATATTGGAAAAAAGCTCATGCAACCTGATCTTCAGCAGTCAGACCCTCACATACGTGAGGTTCAGGGATAATTTGCTAGTCGCACGATGCTCATAATTTTGTAAAGTCGAAACTCACGATCACTTCAACTCGGTTGGAAAGGGTTATAGGTACAGACGCCAGCACATCAAGCTACCCGAAACTGTCAGATTTTCCCAATCAACTTTGAACCTTATGCTTTAGCGATAAAGTTGAAAATCTATTAAAGAAATCTGACAGATTGTAGTAGCTTGATGTGCTGGCGTCTGTACATTGATAAGAATTTCCTGACATAATACTGATTTAGAACGTTTAAGAGTTCGTGAAATAAATTGTTTTTTAAAATGATTTATATGGTTACACACCCCACTTATGGTTTTAAATTTATCGAGTAAGAGCAAGTCCAAAAATAAGAAGTATCAATCAAGGAAAAGAGAATAATTATGCTTACTTCGGGTTAAAAACTGTGTTCGAGAAATAGGCAAGAACAAGTGTTGACAGTTAAAGTCAAAGCAATAAGAATATAAGAATATGTCACAGTACTAACAAAACAATACCCACACCGGTTGTTACTAGTCTGATCTCACACTTAATGTAAACTAGAATTGTCCTACCTACATATTACAGAATCGAAAAGTCAAATAACACAATAACTACAAAACGGTGAAAAAGAAACAGATGATGACAGGATAAATGGAGCCGAAATTCAGAGCGATATGAATGATTAATAAATGATACTGATGAATGAATGATGAATAAATGTCAGTGATCCTAATAAAACACCGGATACGCTGAAGGTTACACCAAATTAATGGCATCTGAATAAAAGTTTTCTGGAGCAAGAAAGATAAAACTAAATGGTTTTGTGTTATATTATATTGCAGGAAATAAAATTCTTATAGAAACAAAAATTACACAACAGCAAGTAGACGAAGGAACGAAAAATGTATGCAAATCATGAATTCATGATATTGACGATTAAGAGTTAAAGTCCTTAAGAAGCTAACATAACCTACACATAGACGGAAAATTGATGTAAAAAAACAAAGATAATATTTTCTGAATCTAAACAAAAAATGAAGAAAATAAAAACAGAAGCTGAAACATGACTCCAAATAAACTCACCTGAACGCGGTCACAACGTCTGATAATCTAAATTTACCATAACGCCAACATGAAAAATGAATTTCAGAATAAGAAATTCAATATCGAAATGTGGAAACAGACTAAATAATTATCTATTTGTGGAGTGGAGAGCAAATACTTGAAGGCAGTATGTTTACTGTGGTGACTACTACTCAAATGTTTGTCCAGAGATGACAACTTGCTGACGACTCGACCAATTCAGGCGTTCTGAGAAACTATGGAAGTATTCCTTAATCATACACTGACTGGACTACTTTGAGGTCGGAACATAAATATGATGAGGATCCAACTAATGGATTTGAAAACGAAAAGGTCAAATTAGGTGTGACGTGGAATTTGTAGGAGTAAGGAGTGTAATGTGTTGTGGTTGTGGGATTGTCATCAGTGGAGCAGGAATCGTTACGTTTGGTAATTGAGGCATGGCGTGATGATAACTTAATGATTGGAGTACCTAATGAGGTTTAATAGGTATTTTACGGAAATTCTACTTGGAAAGGCAATAAGGACAAAAGCCTTATTATTTAGTGGGAATTAATCGTCATAATTATGATTATGGCCCACTCTCTCCCACAGAGTGGAGGTTTGAGTCCCAGCAGTGGGAACATTATTGGCTGATTATGATGTAATCGTCAAGCTCTATACAGCGTGTAACGGAAGGGGGGTATCAACCCTGAAGGAGGTGAATGTGCTCATGAAACTCAACAACTTTCCCCAAAGAACATAGGTCGAAATATGAAAAAAAAATTTGGCCCTCCCTTAGTAAATCAATCAGCTGGTAGTCAGTTTTGTAAGGGAGGGCCAAATTTTTTTTTAATATTTCGACCTATGTTCTTTGGGGGAAGTTGTTGAGTTTCATGAGCACATTCACCTCCTTCAGGGTTGATACCCCCCTTCCGTTACACGCTGTATAATCAACACTAATTTTAATATCATTGATGACATTTCTGATATTCTTGCTGCCAATCTGCCCGATTCTGCGGCATTGCTATTCTCATTAACAATGAATTTCAAATGAACAATGCGAGAAATGAAATCCAGTGCTTAGCTCTCAACTAACATATCAAGTACCTCAAGCAATAAAAGGAAAACACTAAACGTACTAAACATCATATACTATCACTTACAAAAGAATGTTTCTGTCAAGTGCGAGCGTAAAATCGCGTCACTCCCAATAGGTTCCATATGAATCATGTATTAGTTACCCGAACTGGCCCTCAGTAACCAAACTGAGTGCAATGCATGTCTTAATGCACTCACAATAAAAACACCACATATCGCATCGTAGAATGTGACAGTAACATCTTCACGAGAACGTATTAAACTTTACATGGCAATCAACGAACAAGCAAAAAATAATCTTAAAAATTGATGCGCCAAAGTCCATTTTCAGCCAAAAAGTCAATCTTTAAGGATTTCAGAATCAAACCCGTTTGGTTACGAATGAAATGGACTGAGAAAAGGGACAGGGATACAAAAAGCAATCGCGGTTAAGCAACTAAACTCGAAAGCTCAAAGGACTTGTGCTGTATTTTGTTTTGTCTGAGCGAGATAACTTGATCATCGTCGCGAACTACCAAATGTAGGAAAACAAAAATTTTAATATAAAAACGAATTTTATATCAATAGAAATAAAGATTAAATTCGTAATAATTCATCTTGTATAAGACCTTTCGTCCCGGGCATAACATAAAAAGAACAATTTACAAGTTCGTCTGGCACGGAAAGAGATGGCGTATCAAGTGTCGTACGTATGAAAGGGAGAGGAGACAACCGGAGTTGGAGGCTGTGTATTTTTTCTGAGTTATTATGCCGGTTCTGATCATTTAATTAAGACATTTTGTGCATTTATAATGAAATAACAATATGAGTCAACGTTACCACCACCTTTAAAGATGACGTTGAAGTTTGACCTGATGTTGAATTATTTAAACGGTCAGTTTTATTTTTTATTAAAGAATATTTCTGCTGAGCTGAGAATGAAAAAAGACACGTCGTGCGGGTTGATAAGTAGTATCATACCGCGTAAGTTGTAACTTGTAGGAGTATGGGAACTTGAGAACAGTAAAAACAAACGGGTTCTGGATTGAAAGGTTCGCTCATTTGATTCGTACTATACAATCTTGTAAATTTGTTTATACAAGTATCGTGTTACCTTGTATCATAGAAGAAGGCTGCGACTAATTTAGTTAACAATTACAAGATTAACGCAGTACACAGTGACAGAACATAGGAACCCACGACTGCGCTTGGGAGTCGGGACTTCCCCGTAGGCGTCCCCATGTTACGAGTACGTAATTCAACCCTCAAAAGCTAAATAAAATAAAGACAATTCGTACAAACTATATCCTCCAGTATCCTCATATCCTATTACATATGTCTATGTCCTATTTTTAAAGAATTAAAATAACATATTTTCATCATCATCATCATCATTTCAGTCGAAACACGTCCACTGCTGGATATGGGCCTCCTCCAAGCAGCGCCATCGACCGGTTCTGTGCTTCTCGCATCCAGCGGATTTCTGTGGCCTTCACCAGGTCATCGGTCTACCTTGTGGGAGTCATTCCAACGCTACGCCTTCTAATCAGATCCTGGAGTGGCAACCGCGTACCGGCGGTTGCCACTCCAGGATCTTTTGGCCCCATCGGCCATCAGATGTTCTGCGAGCAGGATGCCCTACCCACTGCCACTTTAGGGCGCTTTCAATTTAGACAGTTGGTGCCGGACTGCTGCAGTCCGGCACCATCCGTCTAAATTGAAAGCGCCCTAAGTTTGGCAATTCATCGGGCTATGCCGGTTAGCTTGGTTCATTAATTCGAACGCGTAGGGAAACTCCAAGCACTCTTCATTGCGTTGAATGATTTTCCGCCTTCTAATCAGGCTCATTGTGAGCAAAGAGCATTATTTACCGAGAGTCAATTACCTACAGAAATACCTGGAATTCGTGAAATAACAAACACACCCTCATATTAAAATAAACCTACGTACCTACTTACGTTTATTTAAAAGATAGCAGTTTTTTCTCTTACAAGAACGTTACTGAGCGAATCGCTTTTGCGGTTACTATATGATATATTGTTATTGCTCTGTCATAACGTTAAAATCTAAAAATAAAACACGCTGCATGAATGTATGAAAGAAATCTTTGTGCCGAGACCGTATGGTTTTTGTTAAACAGAGCTGATTTTATTTAAAAATATAAACTCTCAGTAGCTGCAAATTTTTCTGAGTTGAAACCTAGAAGAAAACTCTCTATTAAAAAAAAAGTTGAAGATAAATACATAACATTTAAGCTCTCAAAACGGTGAAGGAAAACTTCGTGAGGAAACCGGCATGTCCTGGAACCAAAAAATCGAAGACATGTGACATCTACCACGGCGCACTGGGCCCGCGTGGTGGATTGCGGCCCAGTCCCTCTCACTACAGAGGAGGCTTGTGTTCCAGCAGTGGGCAAAATTGTAGGCTGATTGTGAAGTAAAGAGCATAAAGCGAGATGGGCGGAAGATATCATATTGTTGTGTGTAGACCCTGGATGATGCTGGCATAGGAGCCTAGACACTGGCACATGAAAAGAGAATCCTATGCCGAGCAGTGGATGATGATAAAAGAGCATTAGGTACGATAACTTTGTCACCAAAGTTAGTTAGACAATACTACGAGTATTGTCTACTGAGGCAACACACGATTAAGTACGGAGATTTTGAATATTAGACCGATTTGAAAATCACTCGATAGGCTCTTGAGCCACTGTCATCATCTGCCTAGCCTTTTCCCAACTATGTTGGGGTCGGCTCCTAGTCTGACCGGATGAAGCTGAATATCAATATTTTACATGGAGCGACTGCCTATCTGACCTCCACAACCCAGTTACTGGGTAATACGATACCCCTAGATAAGACTGGTTGTCAGACTTTTGGGCTTCTGACTACCCGTAACGACTGTCAAAGATCTACGAATGACAGCCGGGACCAACGGCTTAACGTGCTTTCCGAGGCACGGAGGTGTCTCGGTATGTAAAGATGGTCACCCATCCATAGACCAACCGCGGCAAGCGTAGCTTAACCTGATCGATCGACCTGTTATTATTTAGCCACGGGCCTCTCCTCGCTCTTGAGCCACTGTAAATAATAACAGGTCGATCGATCAGGTTAAGCTACGCAGCTTAACCTGATCGATCGACCTGTTATTATTTAGCCACGGGCCCCTCCTCGCTCTTGAGCCACTGTGAAGCTAGGAATTTCGTTATGGAAGGACGTGCGGTTGTAGGATCGGCCGCACTTGGTGGCGGAGTTGACTAGGTATGGCGGGCGGATACCAGTCGGGGGTACGATGAATGTACGAGTATTTCCAGGGGCCCTGACTCATGGTAGTAGAAGGAAAGGTGCGGTTTTTTTTTTAATTGAAATATGGGCTAGCTCTTGTCCTCGATGTAGTCTGGTGGAAAGCGATAGACGAAGCGTATGATGGAACGGGCAAGCCCAGAAGATTCCTATTCACTCTTGCTTTTTAAGGGCTTAAACGTGGAAAATAACACAGACGCTGGCAGAGTTGCACACTAGAGGTGGGAGTCCTGCATAACAGAGTAGCAGGGCATCGACGTGCAAACTGAAACCATGAATTCAGCACATGATTTTAGACCCCCTAGCGAAGATATATTTTGTCAGTTTGCAAAAAAAAAAATATACAGTGCTTCGTAGAAAAGTGCAATAGGTACTTACGCGGTCAAAATGTATTGAAAAGCTATTTTTGTTATAACACTGGTCTACAAATTTTGACTTTAAAAAAGTATTCCTTATGTGAAGTAGCTTTTTTATTTATTTTCACGTACTGAATATAAAAATAATGAATATATATTAAAATTAGTTTTCCTTTTTTAAATTAAAAAAAAAGTTTTTGTTTCCGGATGACAGCGATGTGGAAGAGTACTTCGACGCCTAAAAATCCATTTGTTTTTGTATTTATTTATATATTTATTTAGTTAGTCTTTTAATTTAGTACCTAGTGTGTTAGGTAAGATATTATGGACATGTAAGTGTATTATGTAGTGTTGCAAATAACATAAAGTATAGTACCTAATCAGCTAACACCTGCAATTCTGCTGACACCGCACTAGAGACGATGAGTATCGTGGGACTGTTTACAACTTTACAGATATAAGGCGACATTGCTTAATGTATCGCCTTACGTTTTAAATAAAACATGTTTATTTATTACAGTTATATGAATCATTTAGATTAGGAGTAATGCTTTGTGTTGTTTGCTCGTGTTTCTGTGGCATAAAAGTATTCTTAGAGTGCATATAAATTGTTTAATGTCGTTATAAGTTCATAATAAAAAGTTTGATGGAAAAGTTCTTTTTAGCGCATTTAAATACAAGCTTGATTTTAAAAAAGTTTTTTATTTTTAATTTATTTTTTACTTTTTAGTTATCGCTGGACAGGTTTATTTCGAGTTATTCTCAGTAAGCCCTTTCATTTGATACCCATATTTTTGGTGCATCAAAAATTAATAGTCCGCTATCTTAGGTGTTCCGCCATGTTGGATTTAGAATGACGTCACACAGCTAACCATGCATTGTCACCCCAACCTAAACGTGTATACAAAATTTCAGCTCGGTTAAAGATATCTGCTTCGAAATTGAGTTGCAATACTCCATCCGAACAAACATAGGTAGTTACATAATATACAACGGGTAACGTTAAATGCGCAAAACCGCAGACACCCCAACTGATTTGTAATTCAATTGACCTATTTCAGAGAGAAAATAAGTCATTACAAAAATTGTTATGGTTTTATGTGCTGTTTTAGTTTTACTGGCCATTCTGATCGTTTCTTGCGTCTGCAACGACGCTTTATAGAGGGAGGAGTCGTCACTGGGCCGCTGCGCCGCGCTGACAATGCGCGCTTGCTTGACCTATTAATAAATAGACACGGCAACGTTTTTAATGAAGATTTTTTGAAAAATGTGACTTATATTAAAAAGTGGTTCAATTAATTCTGCTCGTTATTCTGATCAAACTATTTTCAGGTTTTGCGCATTTAACGTTACACGTTGTATACATTGCAAGTTAAATCAAAGCTTGTAAAATACGTTTATTTGCTGTAAACATCATCATCTGCCTAACCTTTTCCAACTATGTTGGGGTCGGCTTCCAGTCTAGCCGGATTCAGCTGAATACCAGTATTTCACATGGAGCGACTGCCTATCTGACCTCCACAGCCCAGTTACTAAGTATTAAGGTACCCCTTGGCAAGAGACTGGTTCAAAGGACTGTCAAAGATCCACGAATGCCAGCCGAGACCAACGGCTTAACGTGCTTTCCGAGGCACGGAGAGGTCTGGGTATGTCAAAATGCTCACCCATCCACAGACCAACCGCGGCAAGCATAGCTTTACCTGATCAATAGACCTATGCGGCTGTTATTATTTAGCCACGGGCCCCTCTGTTGCGGTAAACATGACGCAAAAAAAAAACAAATTGGGGGAAAGGAAAACATGTGTCACATCCACGCAAAATGGCACACATTTTCTTCTTCCATTCTCTCCTGTCAGCCGTCACGTTATCATTCACAGGGAGTGAATCCTCTCTCTCTAATCGAATCGAATCGAATCTAATCTCATCCATATTACTCCTTCCGTTGGTTTTCCATTTTGCATAACATATCGCTCATCCAATAGAACAATGACGTAATTACGTTTTAGCTATTTTTTAACCGACTTCAAAAAAAGGAGGAGGTTATCAATTCGACTGTTTTTTTTTTTTTTTTTTTTTTTTTTTATATTTGTTACCTCATAATAACCGACTGGGTGAACCGATTTTCATGATTCTTTTTTTATTTGAAAGCTGGTGCTTCCCGTGTGGTCCCATTGTCACCATTTCAATATCTGATGATGGGATCTTGTAGAAATCGGGGGAACTCTTCAATAAATAACAGCAGATTAACCGCGATTGTTGCTATAGCATATCTAAGCATTGTTTACACCATCACACAACATAATATCACGCCTGTACTCACTACAAAGGTTATAATTTTTTTTTATTATAATAATAATTAATACCAGTAAAACAACCGCGATTGCTGCTATCGCATATGTATGCATTGTTTACGCAATCGCACAACATAACATCACGTCTGTACCCTATAAACGCAGATGCAGCTTCCTGTCACTGATATTTACATAGCAAGTAGTGTTTATATGAATTTGATTGGGGTAGATATAACTAAAAAGTGAAAAATAAAAAATTTTATATAAAAAAAAACAACCGACTTCCAAAAAAACACTACGAAGTGAAAAATAATTTTAATTTCGGAAGTCGGTGTCAAAAAACCAAAATGCAGAACCAACGACACCGACTTCCAAAATTAAAATTATTTTTCACTTTGTAGTGTTTTTTTGGAAGTCGGTTGTTTTTCAGGAGAACGTGTTAAAATTTTGAAATTGAAAATATGATATAATATTTCCAATGATTATGCTAAAATATTTAATATTTTTATGTATGTTACTTTAATATCAATAATAATTTGTAATAATTTCATGAGAACCCTCAAGAAAACTCAAGAAAACATTTTCGTAATTACGTCGTTGTTCTATTGGATGAGCGATATCATCACGCCTTTTTTCCGTAAAGGGTTAGGCAGCACAGGTACACCTATATTACACACGACGACATAATTATCAAGCTATAAAATTTCCAGTATATGCTGACTTCTGATTGAACGAAATGCTTATACAATGCGAGGTCAGCTAAAACTGGAGCTTTATAATGTCGTCGTGTGTACACCCACAATTGCTAGTTAGTTAATTTTCTTTTCATTTCTACAGTTATGCGATCGGTCGGCGGTGTGATACCCCCGTGCCACGGAAAGTTAAGCCGTTGGTACAGACGCCAGCACATCAAGCTACTACAATCTGTCAAATTTCTTTAATAGATTTTCAAGATTATCGCCAAAGTATTAGGTTCAAATTTGATTGGGAAAATGTGACAGTTTCGGGTAGCTTAATGTGTTGGCGTCGGTACCTCGCCTGATCTCTCTCCGGTCGTGTCGGATTGCCGTCCCATCGGACTATAAGAGTGAGGGAAGAGGGAGTGCACCTGTGTCTGCGCGCACACTTGTGCACTATAATATCTCCCGCGCCGAAGGCTAGTCTCTGTTGAGATTGGCCGCCGTGGCTGAAATACGGACTGGAGGACTTTTATGCGGTTAGTAGCAATTACAAAATATATTATTGGGCAAATTGCCAAGCCTATGTCTTGGCAGGCAAGAGTATTTTTTATTTTTCTTCACTACATTTCGTAATTTAATTACCTATATAGTTAATTAATGGTACTTACTTCCGTATCTACACTAATATTATAAAGAGGAAAGATTTGATTGTTTGTTTGTATTGAATAGGCTCCGAAACTACGGGACCGATTTGAAAAATTGTTTTACCATTAGAAGCCGACAGTATCCTTGATGAACATAGGCTACTTTTTACCGCGGCAAAATGCTTCATTCCTACGGGAAAACGGGTAATAGGACAACGGGTAGTATGAATTATCCTTCCGTACTTATCTTTTTCACATAACTTCTAAACGGCTGAACCGATTGTGTTGAAATTTTATATGGGTATTTCGATGGTTTCCTGAATTATTTTAAAAATACAATTGGACCCGGTAGGTGGCGCTGCTGTCGGTATGTCAACTAATAAATGGCTTGACCGATTGTGTTGAAATTTTGTATGTGTATTTACATGGTTTCACAGACACGAAAGTATTAAGCCTACCTAATCTATCTTTCTATACATTATTATAAATAAATCAATTACATTAACCACATTATTTAAGCAACATATTTTTAAACGGCGGGAATTCCGAATTCTACGCAAACGAAGTTGCGGGCGGATGCTAGTACATTAGAAAAGAGTAGGAGTACAACAAACATTTGGCACAAAATCAAACTTTGATTTTGTGTCAAATGTTTGTTGTACTCCGTCTTTGATCGTTTAAATAATAGATAGTGGCGCCGATTCTGTTGTTCACAAATTAAACTAAATTTAAGTTCAGTGCTTATTTTTCTTTTTTATTTCATTAGGAAAAGGACAGAAGATAAATATTACTTTAGTCCTGTCAAATTAAGATACTCCATAGATATGTTCAGACTTGATTAAAAGATTGGTTACTAAAAATACGTTAATTTACGTCAGGTGCTGAGTAATTTGATGGGACTGAAGTAATATTTATCTTCTGTCTTTTTCTTAAGGGAATAGAAAGAAAAGGATGCACTGAACTTAAATTTAGTTTAGTTTGTGAACAAGCGAATCGGTACCACTGTTAAAAATAACACAATGGCCTGCTTTACTACTTTTGGATAACGTACGGGTAACAAATCTGGAAGATAATCATAATGTTCCCATTGCTGGGACACATGACTCCTCTCTATGAGAGGGAGTGAAGCGGCCCTGTGTGGGTTGGTAGATGTCACATGTCTTCGACTTTTTAGTTCTAGGACATACCAGGTTCCACACGATTTTTTCCTTTATCGTTTTGAGAGCAATGGTGATCAAATAATTTATACAACGTAAAGTCTGGCAGATAATTTCAAGAAAAATGCTTATGTTCAATGTTTTAAATTTTCTGTTAGTGCTCTTATAGGTACACGAGCACGTTGCCAACGTCAGAGGCAACTTGCAGCCGTCGACACTACCGTAAAACGGGATGATAAATGATAAATGATTTATTTTCTGTAAGTAGGTTTGTACAAACACTTTTACATGTCAATCATATTTTTTAAACTAGATGAGGTCGGCGTTTCCTATCTGACTACTCTGAGAAGAAAGCCCGAAACAAACTCAGAGGTCACAGTCTCTTTTAAAGTCCAGACATAATCTTGGTCAGATCATGTGAAGACCATGTAGATTGGTGTCTGAAATGGTCTTTTGAGTAAAGCTAAAGAACCACACAGATTGAGCGGACCTGTCCAGTCAGTGCACGCATTTGTCAAAAATCGTGCAGCTCAACTCAGAACTTGATGAATAGGAACGCAGGGGTGAATCGGAACGAAACTTTAAAATGGATTTTAACGTTGATGTAATATAGTTTGTAGCCAACAATTACACTTAATCGTCAACTATAATATAGTATAAACATTAAGAGACCTTTTGGCTAAAAACGATATTATTTCAATGTTAAAATCCATTTTAAAGTTTCGTTCCGATTCACCCCTGCGTTCCTATTCACCCCGTTTTACTGTAGTTGACGGCTGCCGTCGACAGAGGCAACTGTCAACGCGTCTGCCGTTGACGCGTGACGCTAGTGTGTATTTTACTTATTTATTTATTAAGACACATCAACAACACAAACACAAACATTTACAAATAACAGAGAACAGATACATGGACTAGTGTTTACGTCAATCACAGACGTGCACAGCATTCACAACAAAAGAGAAGAAAAAACACAGCATTCACGTTACTAAAAAAAAAAGAACAACAATAATAAAAGAAAAAAAAAGCAACAAAAGTACAACTCTAGCTAAAATCTCGGTAGTAAAGAGAATACTCTCATCGACTTAACACATTGAGACATTGAACATAGACTAATTATATTATTTTACATTATTTGTATTACATTGTTTGTTATGTTGACTTCAGTCTTCAGTCTTCCCCTCATTTATAATCTTAGATCTAAAACGCGTGTGATGGTCGTGGAAGATATCCAAATCGTAGATATTGCAAAAATTGTTGTACGTGGACGTTAGCCTGGCCATCGGAGCGTTCATGCCTAAGTTGGTTTTATAACGAGGGACATTGAAAAAGGACGTGCACTTCCTCCGAGCACTAAGTTTAGGCACGTTAATTTCAATGCGCTATGTGTATGCTAAATAAACGGAAAAAACACTTAAATTCGCATTTTGTTAAAGAAGAAAAGCATGCAGAAAGAAAGTTTATCAAATTAAAATCGTAAATAATAAGTAGTTGATAGAATTATATTTTTATAACAGGAACTGAAAAATGTACCGTTAAACGTTAGAATCATGGTCTATGGAATTTATGTTAATCTTACGGGGACATGACACAAAATAACCGACTCCCATGAATTCCTTTACGAGAAGGGTGATGTATTTCATATTCATTCGTTTGTCAAATAAAAGCTATCATATTTCGAAACCTTAAACAAAATAATTAATCTTTGGTAGCATCATTTCTGCACCTAATGAAAAATCTGAAGTATGTAGAACCTGAAGTATGTAGAACCTGATGGACACTGATGACTGATAAGCCTACCTAATGAACACAAATAAAATGAAATGAAATTGTTTATTCTGTAAACAGTATATTGGAATCAATTTTACACGTCGTCATCATCTGCCTAGCCTTTTCCCAACTATGTTGGGATCGTCTTCCAGTCTAACCGGATGCAGCTGAATACCAGTATTTTACGTGAAGCGACTGCCTATCTGACCTCCACAAACCAGTTAATGGGTAATACGATACCCGTTGGTAAGACTGGTTGTCAAACTTTCGGGGTACTGACGACCCGTAACGACTGTCAAAGATCCACAAATGACAGCCGGGACCAACGGCTTAACGTGATTTCCAAAGCACGGAGGGGTCTTATGTGAAGATGGTCACCCATCCACGGACCGACCGCGGCAAGCGTAAAAAAAAAAACAAAAAAAAAAACTAGATGAGGTCGGCGTTTCCTATCTGACAACTCTGAGAAGAAAGGCCGAAACAAACTCAAAGGTCACAGTCTCTTTTAAAGTCCAGACATAATCTTAGTCAAATCTTGTGAAGACCATGCATGAAATGGTATTTTGAGGAAAGTACCACACACAATTGAGGGGACCAGTCCAGTTAAAGCAAGCATTTGTCAGTAATCGTGTAGCTCAACTCAGAACTTGAGGATATTATAACACTGATACCCTTTGATGAACACTATGTATTTTACTGTGTACAAACGCCAGCACCTCAAGCTACTACAATCTGTAAAATTTCTTTAATAGATTTTCAACTTTATCGCTAAGGCATTAGGTTCAAGGTTGATTGGGAAAATTTATTTATTTTAAAGCTTGTTTTCCCAAAACTTCGCCACTTCCACGCCGTTGTCGGTGGCAGCGCAGAGGTTTGACTGTATGTTTTGGGACACAGAGGGCAGGATAGGAGGTGAAGCATGGTTTGTAACCTAGCTCCATAATCACACCCTACTCCTGCTCCGTCAAGGTAGCCCCCACTTTCCCAGGTTGGACTTACATTTTCCCACTTGGAGACGGTTCAGAGACTTCCAAGTGGACCACTGAAGGTCACACCCTGCAAGAAGATGCTCCTTTGGTGGTAGATAGGAAGTAGGAGGGGGAAGAGTATCCTGCCACTCGGATTTATTCTTTCGAAATAAATGCGAGTGAACACGAAGACTTGATCAGAGACACGAAAAACTAAAACTCCACCCAGTTCTCACACCCAAGTTGATATTGAACTTAATTGATCCCTAACCCAAAATATCACGTCCTGCAACCAAAACTCGTGATCTAACATTAATTTGAAGGGCAATACTGTTCCGAAGTCGAAACTTTAGTTAAAGAATGTTCTCAGCTTAGGGTTGAGCCCATAGAGCCAGAATCTACCTATCTAACGGGCCACGAAAATAACAATGAACATAAAATCATTCTGTACTCCCTGAAGGAGTCCACATTTCGGAAGTATTAGGTTGTCTCATAAGTTCTTGCCATATTTTATTTTTGTAAAATTTTCTCGTATTTAAACTAAAGTGAATTCAAGAAAGTTCTAGATCTTTCTAGTAAGGATGAGTATCTTTTATGGTGAGGGTATTAATAGGCGCGGTCTTTAGTGAAAATGGATCAGCGTCAACTGCGAGCTATTATGCTATATGAGCATCGACTTAAAGTCTCTTCAACAGAAACGGCTAAAAAGACTAAAACTACATTTGGACCGGGTACTACTAGCGATCGGGCTGTTCGTTTCTGGTACAAGCGTTTTGACACCGGTGATTTAAGCTGCGAAGATCAACCTCGCCCAGGCTGACCCACCAGCTTTGATGAAGATGCTTTGCGTCACGAACTTGAGCTACATCCAGACTATAGTACGCGCGATTTAGAGAAGGCGCTTGGACAAGCCCACGCGACAGATCGTTATCTCAAATCGATGGGATATCGCAAAGTGATGTCACGTTGGACACCTCATGCGTTAGCGGTCCATGACCGGGCCGTTCGTGTGGCCATTTGTCATAGTTTGTTTCTTCGTCCGTACAGACGTGACTTTCTCAAGGACATTATTACATGTGACGAGAGCTGGATACATTATGAAACTAACACGCATCATGCCTATTGGATTCCTCGCGGGGAAAACCCACCAGCCCAGCCTAAACTTAATGAACACGGTCATAAGATTGTCGGAAGATGTCTGTTTTCTGGGATTGGCAAGGAATGATTTTCTGGGAACTCCTCAACTCTCATTAGACTATTAACGCCAATATATATACGCAGCAGCTTCGCAAACTAGCAGAGATGTTAAAAATTAAGCGGCCAAAACGACTTGGAATCCAACTTTTGCATGACAACGCACGACCTCATTGCGCCAAGTTAACACATAAATAGCTGGAGGAGCTAAGATGGCTGACTGTTCCACATCCACCGTATAGCCCGGATCTTGCGCCTTCAGACATTCATTTATTTCGAGCTCTTAAATTTCATTTACTAGGAAAAAAATTCGAAAATTCTGGAAGTATTAAAATTGAACTTGAAAATTTTTTCGAGTCCCAGCCTACCTCATTTTGGGGGAAGGGTATTCAAATTTTGCCTAGTAGATGGCTGACTGTTGTTGATAACAAGGGCGACTATACTCGTATAATTGATTAAATGTATTTTTTATTAATAAAAAATATTAATAATAATTTGTCTCTTAACGGGCAATAATTTATGAGACAACCAAATATTTTGAAGGATATTACCAATTAGATGAGTTCTGGACGACTCCAGACTGCGAATCGGCAAGCGTACATATTGTGGGACGCCCCTCAGCTAGATGGACCGACGGCCTTAAAAAGATGACTGTGACAGCCTGGATGCAGAAGGCGAAGAACAGGGTGTTGTGACATAGCATGATAGATGCCTATGTCCAGCAGTGGACTGCGACAGGCGGAGTTGATTCAGGCACAATCTCCAGGTTGCTACTGAGAAATTCACAATAGGTAAACTCGAAAACACTACCCGACCTGAATATAGAACCCTAGACCCTTTAGCAGTCCCGCTTACTACTACCAGACCAACGAGACAAAGAAAAGTCAGACCTTACACATGATCACGCATGCACAGACACCAGCATATCAAGCTACCCGAAACTGTAAAATTTTCCCAATCAACACTGAACCTTATGCTTTAGGTATAAAGTTGAAACTCTATTAAAGAAATCTGACATATTGTGGTAGCTTGGTGTGCTGGCGTCTGTACTTCCAGAAGGGTCACACATTCGGGTCCACATTTAGGCCAGGTATGTTTATGTCTCATGTAAAAGCGGGCGAGCCTATACTATACCATATGCACAAATCCAGACTCGTCCGGAGTCTACTGAGAAGTTTCCAATCACATTCTTTTCTATTTATATTCTAAACAGAATTTACAGAATCTACACTAATATTATAAAGAGGAAAGATTTGATTGTTTGTTTGTATTGAATAGGCTCCGAAACTACTGGACCGATTTGAAAAATTGTTTTACCATCAGAAGCCGACATTATCCCTGATGAACATAGGCTACTCTTTACCGCGCGAAAATCCTTCTTACGGGAAAACGGGAATTGGACAACGGGTAGTATGAATTATCCTTCCGTACTGATCTTTTTCACATAACTTCTAAACGGCTGAACCGATTGGGTTGAAATTTTATACGGGTATTTCAATGGTTTCTTGGATTATTTTAAAAATACAATTGGACCCGGTAGGTGGCGCTGCTGTCGGTATATCAACTACTAAACGGCTTGACCGATTGTGTTGAAATTATTAATGTGTACATATTTCCATGGTTTCACAGATACGAATGTATTAAAACTATATACAACGTGTAACGTTAAATGCGCAAAACCTCAGACACCCCAACTGATTTTTAATTCAATTGACCTATTTCAGACGGAAAATAAGTCTTTAAAAAAATGGTAAAAGTTTTATGTGCTGTTTTAGATTTACTGGCCATTCTGATCGTTTCTTGCGTCTGCGACGACGCTTTACCGAGGAAGGAGTCGTCACCGGGCCGCTGCGCCGCGCTCACATTGGCTTGCTTGACCTATTAATAAATAGACACGGCAACGTTTTTAATGAAGATTTTTTGAAAAATGTGACCTATATTAAAAAGTGGTTCAATTAATTCTGCTCGTTATTCTGATCAAACTATTTTCAGGTTTTGCGCATTTAACGTTACACGTTGTATACCTAATCTATCTTTCTATACATACATAAATATAAACCAATTAAGTACATTAACCACATTATTTAAGCAACATATTTTTAAACGGCGGGAATTCCGATTTCTACGCAAACGAAGTTGCGGGCGGATGCTAGTCTTTAGATAAAGACGGTCAACATTTTAGGGTTGAGCCACAAAGAGCCACAGAAATGACAAATAACTTCTTAACCCGATAATGCCGTGAGTAATCGATGAGGTACCAGATATAATTAATAAAACATACTATATTGATATACCGGTGTCGGATGCCTCCGTAGGGTTCCCAATAAAGCCTATTTGAATTTATTGGTGAGGACTAAATGTACTGGTGGTGACGGAAATGCTTTGAATTCTTCTTTTTTTTTTTCTTTTTTTTTTCTTTGATCTTTTGGTCGCAAGCGATACTGCTGAGCATGAGGTCCAGCACCTTAATTGCGTAACACAGTATTACTATCAATTTGAATCATTTTGAAGCAGATTGCTAATCTATTGCTCCATATGTTCGAAAAATGTGCTCAACAACGTAAATAACGCAATGAATGTTGTTGAACTGTCAAAGTGAAACCGATTGCTACCGATAGTGTGTTACGCAATTACCCTGCTGGTTTTGATTCCCGAGTCGGGCAAAATGTTATTGGGTATTTCCATCTGGAATTTCTCAGTAGCAGCCCGCAGTGTGGATTTGTGCCCGGTGGATGGTAATAGGCGCGCCCCCTATTATATGGGACTTTAACTCCGCAGGGCAATATGTGGGTGTACACCTGCCATGCGATTCTGTAACCATCTCACCGTGAAAACTTGGGTGAAGTGAGCGTGGAGTGAGTCGTCAATAGTGTCAATCCCTAGCGTATGACTCACAGCTCACTCTAAGCTCACTTCACCTTAGTTATCACGGTGAGATTTTTCCAGAATCGACCGGCTCTATTGCTATTCTGTAAAAATCTCACCGTGATAACTCGGGTGAAGTGAGCTTAAAGTGAGCTGTCGTTAGTGTCAATCCCTAGCATCAGATGGAAGGACAGCTCACATCACCTAACTTCTCACTTTGAGATTCTAACAGAATCGACCGGCTGTGTCTAACATTTTGGGGATTACAGGCGTTATGTTATGTATGCATGACATTTTAATAATTTAGCAAAACCAATGTTATTTAGTTTTGTTGTGGTACAAGGTTAGAAAAAAAAATTATTCTGAAGTTGGAATAAAATAATGGTAACATCAAATGTTTCTTGGCGTCACAATGATGAAACCAGCCGGTCGATTCTGTAAAAATCTCACCGTGAAATCATAAGTGAAGTGAGCGTGGATTGAGCTGTCCTTCCATCTGATGCTAGGGATTGACACTAACGACAGCTCACTTTAAGCTCACTTCACCCAAGCTTTCACGGTGAGATGGTTACAGAATCGCACGGCAGTACTTACCTACCAGTTGTCTATACGCACAGGACCGCATTGACCTTTCGTATGCTGGAACGTGGACCCACGCGAGACACAGTGGCTTCTTGTTTCTGTAATTACGGTAATCAGCCGGCTAACGGACGATAAACCTTTGAAAGCACGTTTTTCTAAGAACTCTTAGGAAAACGTGCTTTCTAAGGTTTATCGTCCGATTGGAGACTTTCTCCAATCTTGGTCTTATTGGTAACTACCAATAAGACCAAGATTGGAGAAAGTCTAGGTCAGTTAATAAACCCTACTCGATCCTTTACCTCCTTTCCTCAACTACTTCCCTTGGATTAGAAATAATGTGATCATTGGGCTACTCTAATAAAACTGAAAAGCTCCCATTTATTTACAGTGTTAAACAAAAACATCATCAACAAACATTAATAAGCAATGCAAACCAAGCACACTGTGAACGCAAAAAGATGAAAGCTCGGAACCTGCATTCAGAAGCAACCAAAATTGAAACAATATTGTACCGTTTCATTATAATAAATTAATCATGCTTTCTTCATTTTTTCTCGCGAATTGTCCAATCATAAAAAAAACATGTCTCTCTCAAGGACTGGAACCGTTCGCGTTCGCCAGTCCAATGACTTTCATAATAATAAAATGTGTCTTCCAAGAACTACACTTGTGTTCGCGACTGTATTTACTCGTAAACGACGCACAGAACTTCGTTTTTGGAGAAAAAAGCATCGGGTAAGAATCCAGCTGCGCGATATTTATGACTTTATATTAACATATATTTCTGACCCTTTCTCACACAGCTTCAGGGTATATCTTCGTCTCTTTCAGACAATCCGCCCGCTGTTATCTACGATTGCGTTTCGACTCCGGAGCGTGAGTATATTGGTAATGGATATTTCAAATTTCGAGATGGATCAATAAAGATATCTATAGTTGTACTTTTGGAAAAGCTATCATCATCATATTTTTGACTAGCGACCCGCCCCGGCTTCGCACGGGTGCAATGGAGAACCACTGATAATTTTAGAGCCATTATTTCTCGTAAAAAGTATAGGATAAAAAATAGTTATTGTGGGTTATCCCTAAGAGATAGACATATACCATCGCGGAGAGACCTTTTTAAGGTGTACAATAACGTAGTACATTATTTTGATCTATCTCGACGGGTTCAGCCAGCGTTTACAATGTAAGCGCAAAAAAATGTGTTTATTTACGACATTACATTAGAAACCTCTAAAATTATCAGTGTTTCTCTACTATACTATGCATGTATTATACATATAAACCTTCCTATTGAATCACTCTATCTATTAAAAAAAACCGCATCAAAATCCGTTGCGTAGTTTTAAAGATCGAAGCATATATAGGGACAGACAGACAGGGAAGCGACTTTGTTTTATACTATGTAGTGAAGTGATGTCAAAGTTATAAGATCTCATTTCAAGCTTTGTGTCGTCCACAGTTTTGAGTTTACTGTGATCTTATTTCGACTGTCTGACTGTCTCTTCACCGGTATAATAGATACTTCATCTAATCTAACTAGCCTGCACTCTAATTGCATAACACACTATTACTATCAATTTGAATCATTTTGAAGCATATTGGTAATCCATTGCTCTGTATGTTCGAAATATGTATCCGCTCAGCAACGTAAATGATAAATGATAAATGATTTATTTTCTGTAAGTAGGTTTGTACAAACACTTTTACATGTCAATCATATTTTTCAAACTAGATGAGGTCGGCGTTTCCTATCTGACTACTCTGAGAAGAAAGGCCGAAACAAGCTCAGAGGTCACAGTCTCTTTTAAAGTCCAGACATAATCTTGGTCAGATCATGTGAAGACCATGTAGATTGGTATCTGAAATGGTCTTTTGAGTAAAGAACCACACAGATTGAGCGGACCTGTCCAGTCAGTGCACGCATTTGTCAAAAATCGTGCAGCTCAACTCAGAACTTGAGGAGCCTTACGATTCGACGAACAATACCAATGAAAGGACATTTGGGTAGGCCGCATAAATGACTCAAACTGCCAGATCATGATTAAAACTAACTAAGAAGGAAAACCGAAAAAAAGAAATGACCCACATAGTCTTCACACTCACAGTAATAATAATAAAAAATAAGATACTTTACAAAGTAAATATCAATGTCATTGTTTATATAAAATTCATCAATGTCAATGTGTATATAAAAATCCGGATATAATCTTTGATCTTTGAGGACCATGTAGATTGGTGTCTGAAGTGGTCTTTTGAGGAAAGAACCACACTGAGTGGACCTGTGCAGTCAGTGCACGCATTCGTCAGTAACCGTGCAGCTCAACTCAGAACTTAAGGAGCTCAACGTAAATAACGCAATGAATGTTGTTGAACTGTCAAAATGAAACCCATTGCTACTGATAGTGTGTTACGCAATTACCCGGCCGTATTGTCCCAATGCAGGGCAAAGATCTCCCTCTCCCTTTTCCACACACTTCTGTCTTTCCATAGCCGGCCCGTCCTTTCGGTAGGACTCAAGCTCGTCCCGCCATATTCGTTTCGGCCTGCCGCGATGGCGTCGTACGTTTACTGGGACTCAATCAGTGATTGTCTTAACCCAATTGCCATCTGACATGCGGCTGACATGTCCGGCCCAGTCCCATTTAAGTAACGTCCGTGATCTTGGTTTTGGCGAACCAGAAGAACCATTAACGTTGCAGAAAATAAAAATAACTTTTCTAACTGGAGTTTATTTGCACATAATGAGTGCATGTAATATCACTACATAGTATAAAACAAAGTCGCTTCCCTGTCTGTCTGTCCCTATATATGCTTAGATCTATAAAACTACGCAACGGATTTTGATGCGGTTTTTTTTAATAGATAGAGTGATTCAAGAGGAATGTTTATGTGTATAATACATGCATAATATAGTAGAGAAACACTGATAATTTTAGAGGTTTCTAATGTGATGTCGTAAATAAACACATTTTTTGCGCTTACATTGTAAACGCTGGCTGAACCCGTCGAGACAGATCAAAATAATGTGCTACAGTATTGTACACCTTAAAAAGGTCTACAAAAAAATCCGCGATGGTATATGTCTATCTCTTAGGGATAACCCACAATAACCATTTTTTATCCTATACTTTTTACGAGAAATAGTGGCTCTAAAATTATCAGTTTCTCCATTGCACCCGTGCGAAGCCGGGGCGGGTCGCTAGTGCTCAATAAATTCGCCACAAACGTACTACTTAATAAGTAATGTAAACTAAGCAAATGAAGTTTAAATGAGTTCTTGTTCATATGCGCACGATCTTGTAGTTCGTTATGCGCCGATATTGTATGGTGGGACACGCATAATGTGGTGTAGACTTAGGAAGGTACAGACGCCAGCACATCAAGCTACTACAATCAATCAAAGTTTCTTTAATAGATTTCAGCTTTATCGCTAAAGCATTAGGTTCAAAGTAGATTGGGAAAAAATTACAGTTTCAAGTATGTAGTTTGATGTACTGGCGTCTGTACACATTTGACAAAAATTTAGTATCATATTCCTACGGTACCTACCCATTCTTATTTAACAAGCTGTGTGTCTGGAAGGATTCCCTACCGTGAAAACACAGATTTTGCCAATTGGGTAGTTGCATGATATTGAATACTAACTATATATTCTAGTAGATAATATATCCACACATGTAATACAATAATAGAATTCGAAATCAAATTTGAAATCGGTCGAAAAATAAAAAACTTATAACTTATAGAAACTTTTTGTCTATCTCTTTCTCGCAAAACGAAGTTTTGCATGTAATTTATATGGCGATACTGAACTATGACGTCACAATTCAGTATTTCCCTCTCTGTCTAATTGAGAGTTTTGAACGCTCATATCTTTTCAATTTTTAAAAATATTAAAAAACTGTTTATACCAAGCTATTAGTGAGGTAAAAAAGCTTCAATTTAAATAATAAAAATAAATTAGTCAACTCGTGGATTGTTTTTAAGTCCCATGTAATAGGGAGCGAGCCCATTGACATCAACCGGGCACAAAGCCAGACTCCGGGCTGATGCTCGTAAATGAGAATTCTAAACCCAGGAATCCAACCCAGGGCCCTCACGCTCAGCAATAGCGCTTGTGGCCACGTGACCAACGAGGCAACTTAGGGGATGATTTCCCTGGAACCCTTATAGTTTCGCCATGTCCGTCTGTCCGTCCGATGGAGATATGAGGTTGTAAAGCTCACTCAACCTCCATCGAAAAGAGAGGGTCCTCCAACCAGACGGGTGTTGTGTCTGGTGGGCTACTGCCCGACGATTGTCGGGAAGTTGTATACAACGTGTAACTTTAAATGCGCAAAACCTCAGACACCCCAACAGATTTTTAATTCAATTGACCTATTTCACAGAGAAAACAAGTCATTAAAAATATTGTAAAGGTTTTATGTGCTGTTTTAGTTTTACTGGCGATTCTGATCGTTTCTTGCGTCTGCGAGGACGCTTTATCGAGGGAGGAGTCGTCACTGGGCCGCTGCGCCGCGCTGACATTGGGTTGCTTGACGTATTAATAAATAGACACGGCAACATTTTTAATGAAGATTTTTTGAAAAATGTGACCTATATTAAAAAGTGGATCAATTAATTCTGCTCGTTATTCTGATTAAACTATTTTTAGGTTTTGCGCATTTAACGTTACACGTTGTATAAATGCTAGTCGCGCGAGTGAACTCTGCTTACGTGATGTAGAATTTTGCGTGACGTCTGTGTGATGCGTAGTTCGTATGTGGCGATGTAGATGGCGCCACATCTAAACCAAAAACTTTTTGGTTTAAAGAGCGAGGTAGAAAGTTCCTATAAATTACGAATTACAGAAAAATATTAATGAAAAAAGAAAATAAATTTATTTGACGCAGGTTAAAAGGACTTTGCGAAAGATGACATAAAGAAGGCGTTGTGGCAGAATAAAATTCTAAGTAGACTGCTATTCTTCTTAGGCTGGAATGGGACATGGAATGTCATCTTCTTTAGTCTAACACTAACTGCAACTGGTTGTGTTAACTTATAAAGGTATCGAAGACACCACTTCCGTCTTTTTTGCGCTTGATGGCATCTAAGCCAATGTCCACTATTCTGCCAGCGTCAAGTAATGACGGCAGCGCTGTGATTTTTTTAAAACATTAAAAAATAACACATTCAGATGTTTACTCTCGTGACTTTCCGTGTTTCGAAGAGCCTTTTATAATGACAATTCGACAACATCCATTGCGTTATTTACGTTCTCGAGCAAACAAATGTTTCAAACATATAAGCAATGGATCAGGAATTTATTTCAAAATGGTTTGGATTTTGAAGGAAAGTGTGTTACGTAATTGAGGTGTAGGTTAAACTGTCACTCTTGGTTTTCAAGTACTTACTAGTGTTTTATGCTCTCGTGTATAATGTAAGTAGCTACCATTGTAATACTTATTCATAATTGTATACTTCCTACTCATTAAAAAATCATATTATCTGAACAACTTGAGGTTTTAGTCTTGAAATAATTATACCTATGGTCTGTTCGAAAAGTGTCTGATGAAAATGTAAACAAGCACCACCAACTTTTAATGCCTCTTACAAATTGAACATGTTGCTTTGATTTGATTAGTTGAATACTTAAGCCCGAAATTCTAATTTTAGATGTTTTTCATATGCCAATTTAATTTTATAACCTCATTTTTGTCGATGATTTTTTAATTTCAATTTAATAATGTTTTCAAACAATAATTGTTGAAAGAGTTTTAAGATATAAAGTTGAAACCTTCTAGATACAGATGAATGTCTTACTAATATTCTTTAGAGAGCGACTGTGTAAAAATTTAACCTGAACGGCACTCTATCAGTCTCAATCTGAATATCATATATGTATATTCATATGTTCGAAAAATATGTCTGCTCAACAATGTAAATAACGCAATGAATGTGGTTGAACTGTCATAATGAAAACGATTGCTACTGTTAGGCCCCTCGCCCACGGCGAATTTTTGTAGCGATGATACGTCGCGCATTAGTCGCATTTGCAACGCGCTACAGAAGCGATGCCAACACAGCATCGCGACTGTATCGATGCAAACGCGCGACCGTGTCGGACGACATTGGGGAGAGAACGGAAGGAGGGTGGAACCGAGCATCAGTTGAACACCAAGGACAACGTGAATAGTGTTGCCTCAACGGAGTCCATCTTGCAACACTGGCATTTTTGTGTCGTTACTGAATCGCGTTTGCATCGCGACTGAGAATTGTGGTGTGGGCGAGGGCAAACAGCTAGCGACCGCATCGCGACTGTATCGATGCGAACGCGCGACAACATCGCTACTGCATAGCTACAAAAAGTCGCCGAGGGGCCTTAGTCTGTTACGCAATTATCCCGCTGAACGGCACAATATCTTTTTCAATCTGAATCATTTTGAAGGATATTGCTTATCCATTGCTTCATATGTTCGAAATATAAAGGTAAATAACGCAATTAATATTGCCGAATTAAACTAAAGTTAAACTGTCAAAATGAATGCCATTCCTACTGTTAATGTGTTAGTAGTAAGAAATCAAGCTGAACTGTGTTTGTTTACACTTCCATCAGCTATTGTTGGGACAGACTATAGTTATATGGATACCTAAACTCTTACCTACACTCCGCAAACAAGCTTGACTCTTGACATTTTGCGAAACATTCTTCCGGTTTGCATTTGAGTCATAACTTCATAAGTAGAACTTCGTGTTCTCTTAGATATATTATGGTCTGTATACACTGTTCGGCCGGCGGCCTGGCCCGGTGAAATCACGACTATTGAGGTGCTGTTGGACTGAAACAAGACATTCATTTAGCCAGTATAGGAAACTCAAACGTATTACCTTCTAAGTAACCTATTTTCTGAATAACCAATAGGTTAACCGTTTGAATGCCGCAATTACAGATACAATTAAAAAGCCATTGTATGCCGCATGGATCCACGTTCGAAGGATTACAGTGCCCCGTCTTGTCTGAAGGAGTATATCGGTTGGTAAAGTAATTCCTTTTCTTGAGTAAGAGAAAAGACTCTTATCCATGAAAAGCCAGTAGATAACAGATCTTTTTTAACAGCAGTAACATCGTAGTCGGGATCATCACAAAGTACTCATCGTCTGTATAGCCTTTTCCCAACTATGTTGGGGTCGGCTTCCAGTGTAACCGGATGCAACTGAATACCAGTATTTTACATGGGGCGACTGCCTATCTGACCTCCTTAACCCAGTTACTGGGTAATACGATACCCCTAGGTAAGACTGGCAGACTTTCGGGCTTCTGACTACCCGTAACGACTGTCAAAGATCTACCAATGACAGCCGGGACCAACTGATTAACGTGGTTTAGGCACGGAAGGGTCTCGGTATGTAAAGAAGGTCACCCATCCATAGACCAACTGCGGCAACCTGATCGATCGACCTGTGCGGCTGTTATTATTTAGCCATGCCTAAATCGTCAAAAAGTACTGTGATCACCAAATCATAGCCGTAAACATGACACATTGAATTTAAGAAAGAGGCTGTCAGTCTGGCACCCAATACTTGTACCAAGTTTGAATGACAAAAACCTAGAAACAGCAATCCAATTGTTTAACAAACTATCAATCACAATTACGAAGGATATTCCTAATACATTGCTTCATATATTTGAAAAATGCATACGCTCGACAGCGTAAATAACGCAATAGATCTTGTTGTACTGTCAAAATGAATAGCATTGCCCAAAGACAATTGAACCACATTGTAAGTGTAGGTATTATTGGCATTGCCTTTGTAAGCGTGTTACGTAATTACCCTGCAGCTCTACAAATTCTTTTTTTTTTAAACTCAATGTTCCATTATTAGCGCGTAGATACCTACTGTAATAATGTGCGTACCACTCCCGTAGCGCTCTATTAGAACGTTTACGTAGTAATATGATATTGAAGCCGCTACGTCTGAGCTACGAGGTAAACACACGTAGGACTTTCTTTGTACGCCCCGATAATGCAGAAAATAGAGACTCTTTGCTTGTATACAACCTTATACGTACAGACGCCAGCACATCAAGCTACTACAATCTGTCAGATTTCTTATTCTAATAGATTTTCATTTATTCTTCTAATAGATTTTCAAGTTTATCGCTAAATCATAAGGTTCAAAGTTGATTGAGAAAATCTGACAGTTTCGGGTAGCTTGATGTGCTGGCGTCTGTACATACTGGCTCACCGACTGCACGTCATCGTCATTCTTTGCCTTTATCCCAATTTATTTGTGATAGGCGCAGCATGTTTTCTTCTTCCATAGTTTATCTATTACTTGTGGCGACATCTACATCGCCACATGCGAATTAGGCATTACACTGACGTCACGCAAAATCCTGCATCGCGCAAACAGAAGAGTTTGCCGCGCAACTAGCATTTATAAACAACATCCCGACATCAATCATCGGGCAGTAGCCCACCAGACACGACACCCGTCTGGTCGTAGGATCCTCATTTTTCTATGGAGGATGAGTTAACTTTACACCCTGCTCCCTAAATACGTAACATACTATTACTCCCAATATGATACATTTTGAAAAATATTGCTAATCTATTGCTCCATATGTTCGACAAAAGTGTCTGCTCAACCACGTAAATAACGCAATGAATGTTGTTGAGCTGTCAAAATGAAACCCATTGCTACTGATAGTGTGTTACGCAATTACCCTGCTGTTCCTCATGCCTCTATATAGTCATCTCACTAGTCACCACCTTTCTAGTCATATCATCTTCATTGCACGTCTCTGGTAACAATTTGACATCGAAAGCGTATTTATAATTTAGCTGTCAGGGTAGACTTCGTGGTTCAGGCGTTTTATCCCGTTGTTATGCTAAACATAACACAAACATTGTCAGAATCTCATTCTTCTTCTACTTAAAACTTCTCCACCGTCATGCTACTGAGTAGGCACGGACTATTTCCACCGGCAACTTCAGTCGACCGTCATCATTAGTATAACTTAAAGTGTATATCAATAACCAGTAAGATAAAGATCTCAATAATATCTACACTGGTAGTGACAGCAGGTCCTTGTTTAATTAGACAATATCAGACGTGTAACAAAGTCAAAGGACAGTTTTTTTGTTCATTTTGTTACCGTCATGTTGTATGAGGGTCAAGATTATGATCGTCTTTAGCTACTCGTATCTCAAGTTTATACTACTTATATCTTCAGATGAAACTGGATGTTATGATTTACTGTACTAAGTTTCCATGCTTTTGGGATTAGAGTTTTAAATGATATGTCTCTTAGTACTCCCTACGTACAGTCGACAACTCGTCAGACGTAACAGACAGCTGTGCTGCTGGGGAGTTTGTTGTGCGCCACTTCTTCTTCTTCCCAGCTAAAGCACTAGGAAGTGGTAAAGGGCGAGCGTTATGGGGGACTGTCTTATGTAATTTTGATGTTCAAAAAGTGCAACCGGCAATGGGCCTGCGAGATTCCCTCTCACAGACAGGAGGCCTGTGTCCCAGCAGTGGAAACGTTACAGGCTGATCACACTAATATTATAAAGGCGAAAGTTTATGAGTGCGCGCGCGCGCGCGCGCGTGTGTGGGTGTGTGTGTGTGTGTGTGTGTGTGTGTGTGTGTGTGTGTGTATGTATGTGTGTGTGTGTGTGTGTGTGTGTGTGTGTGTGTGTGTGTGTGTGTGTGTGTGTGTGTGTGTGTGTGTGTGTATGTATGTATGTTTGTGCGTGCGTGTGTGCGTGTGTGTGGGTGTGTGTGTATGTATGTATGTTTGTGTGTGCGTGTGTGTGTGTGTGTGTGTGTGTGTGTGTGTGTATGTATGTTTGTGTGTGTGTGTTCGTGTGCGTGTGTGTTGTGTGTGTGTGTGTGTGTGTGCGTGTGTGTGCGTGTGTGTGTTGTGTGTGTGTGTGTATGTATGTGTGTATGTTTGTTACCTACTTCTTCACCCTCAAACGGCTGGACTAATTTTGATGAAATTTGGCAGACAGATAGTTTATGACCAGGTTAACACATATATTACTTTTATGCCGATACTCTTAAGGGATCGAGACTTATGCGGGTGAAGCCGCGGAGCGCACCTAGTTATATATAAAATTGTGATGCGACTCTAATCATTTAAAAGCCTACGTCTACATTACGATTCTTTACTATTACTATTTAAGTAAAACTAATCCTGCACAGGTGCTTTGCACGAACAGAAAACTTTATTACAAGTATCTAGATACTAGGTATTTCAAATGTAGCAGTTAATCCGTAGCTTGTAGCCGTATGTAAACTAATTTCGGTACTAAAATAACTATACCACTAGCCTACTTAGGAATGAAAATAAATCTTATTTCACCAACTAGTTGTGATGTAGGTGCAATAGCTAAGTTAGCTTAGTAGGGAGTTCCGGGTGACTTTACCTATGTCCTAGGTTATTTGGAGTCGTTGTAATAGGATTTTATTCCTATATTATATCCTAGAATTTAAATTTTAATAACAGTTTAGGTACACCATATAATTTCCAGACCATTTAAACTAAGTACTAAATTTAAAAAATAAAAAAAATAACTAACTATAAAAATAAAAAATAATACAAAAACAAAGGGATTTAGGCGTCGAAGTACTCGTCCGCATATCGCTGTCATCCGGAAACGTGCCCAGAAGACTAGCAGCATTGCCACGTCGAATGGCAATGCTAATTCTTTGGCCAAAGAACGACCCAGCCCTCTGGTCACGTGAAGTGCCGATGAGCCGGCGAGAAATTTCATTAAAAAGGAAAAAAAGTTTTTATTCCTATTTCACAACAACATAGCATCATGCCTATACAACGTGTAACGTTAAATGCGCAAAACCTGAAAATAGTTTGATCAGAATAACGAGCACAATTAATTGAACCACTTTTTAATATAGGTCACATTTTTCAAAAAATCTTTATTAAAAATGTTGCCGTGTCTATTTATTAATAGGTCAAGCAAGCCAATGTCAGCGCGTGCAGCGGCCCGGTGACGACTCCTCCCTCGATAAGGCGTCGTCGCAGACGCAAGAAACGATCAGAATGGCCAGTAAAACTAAAATAGCACATAAAACCTTTACAATTTTTTTTATGTGTTATTTTCTGTCTGAAATAGGTCAATTGAATTAAAAATCAGTTGGGGTGTCTGAGGTTTTGCGCATTTAACGTTACACGTTGTATACCCCGAAGGTTTAGACAGAGGTGTACCAATAGCCAAGATATACCAACAGTTATGTTTGTCCCACGTAATAAGGTGCGAGCCAATTACCATCAACCGGGCACGAATCCAGACTCCGGGGGTTGCTGCTGAGAAATTTTACAAAAATACCAACTTCGGACCTCGGAATCGAATTAACCGCTAAACAAACGTGGCAGTTCCTATTTCTTTATAAGTTATTAATTAATTACACTGGTCAACAAAAAAAAAAAAAATTTGTTTCCAATGATTTTTTTTTTGTTTCTATCTCAAATTGACGCGTATTTTTTTAAATGTGGCAACAATTTTTCTCTAACAGCTTTTGTTTTTGAGTTACAGCTAACTACCCTTATTTACTAATTTTACTTAGATTTGCGTTTTTTATTGGACACTGAAATATATTTTGTATGGCTACATCAAGAAGATGTTGTTTGCTTAATTCCGATTGTTTTTGATATATTTGTGGTGAATATGTACTTGCAAAATATCGAAAACCTGTATCGGACTTTGTAAAAACTGCGTATCATCTCAATACTTTAAAATAAAATTGTGTAATCAGGACAAGCCAAGGGTTCCTCATATTGTATGCCAGAAATGTGTGGTATGTAGATATACCACACATTTCTGGTTACTGTCCAGTGGAAAAAGAGATGCAATAATGTTCGTAACACCCATGATTTGGCGAGAACCTCGAAACCATCATGACGATTGCTACTTCTGCGTTGTGAAAATAAACGGAATTAACCCAGGAAATCGAAATAAGTGGTCATATCCTAACTTATCTTCTGCGTAACGACCTCAATTAAAATCACGAGAGGCCACACCAAGCTACCCGAATACATACCCATATGATGTGCGGTGGGACTCACATATGGCAGACTACTGCTGCAGTTTGCAACGAGATCTACCTAAAGTCGTTCATTCAAGGAAATCTTATAAAAGATCATTTGATGGTGTTCAATAGAAATTTTGTTAACATAATGAGTTCATTTTCTGTATTTTTTTGTCAAAATGATAATACTGTATATTTCAAAAAGTAAAGCTGTTAGCAATCTCCCAGTATTTTTTTCACAGTCAGGGCAGAAATACCCAATAACAGAAAAAAACAATAAAGGAAACAAGACTTGTGTTGACCAGTGTTATTAATTATTATTATCTGCACACGTCGACGGCTGCAGTTATCTCTCCCATTGACGCGTGTCGCTCGTGTGTTTAAGTGTGTTACGCAATAACCCCGCTAGTCAATACAGCGTGTAACGGAAAGGGGGTATCAACCCTGAAGGAGGTGAATGTGCTCATGAAACTCAACAACTTTCCCCAAAGAACATAGGTCGAAATATGAAAAAAAAATTTGGCCCTCCCATAGTAAATCAATCAGCTGGTAGTCAGTTTTGTAAGGGAGGGCCAAATTTTTTTTTTCATATTTCGACCTATGTTCTTTGGGGAAAGTTGTTGAGTTTTATGAGCACATTCACCTCCTTCAGGGTTGATACCCCCCTTCCGTTACACGCTGTATAGACACCTACAAAGTGCCACCCCATAGTCCAACCATTATAATAGTGGTATTAAACCAACAGCTTTCTATAAATACTATCAGAAAAACGTGTTTGTCCGTGACGATGTATCCGACCAGGCTATCGACTAATTATCACGTCCAAGGCGGCCGATAGAGATATTTTTGTTTTTTTACTGCTTATCCACTTAATAACATTCTTCACGCTGTAGAATATAAGGCGGTGGAGTCGCTATGATACTGGAAGGTATTACATTCTTCTGGAAACTAGTTGGCTTGATAATTAAATTTTTGTGCATAACCTCGAAGTTTTTATTTTTAAGTAAATTTATACAGCCTAAAATGCATGTCCTCACTACTGGGACACAGGCCTCCTTTCTATTTTGAGAGGGAGTGGGCCATAATCCACCAGGCGCGCCCAGTGCGGGTTGATAGATATCACATGTCTTTGAATTTTTGGTTCTAAGACAGGCCAGTGAAATACCTATAACGTTTAGGTGGGTATGCAGGTACTTCCTTACCTATCCAAGGAACATCAATTAATTTTAGATCCACTGTAAGAATTCTTGTATTATTATGAAATACTAGCATTTGCCCGCGGCTTCGCTCGCGTTAGAATTTGACAATCAATTGGGGTTGTACTCTGCTTGTTGTTTGGCCGTTGCACTCATGGGCTCAGAACGGAACATTATTCTAAGACGCTCCTATACACAATGTTGTATATCCGGTCTATCGACACTCTAGACTAACAAAATGTATTAGACTTAAAATAAAAAAAACTAAACTAAAGTTTCTAATACTTATAATTCAATCATGATTCGAAAGACACGTGGCGCCATCTATTATCATAATAACGTTATTGTTGTTTTCCTCGGGAACAGCACTTTTTTCGAGATGAAAGGTACTCTATGTCCGTTGCTGTACACCTGACAACTTATATGAAAATTTTCACGATGATGATTATTTAGGCGTGAAAAGGTAACAAACAAACTTACTTTCGCAAGTATAATATTAGTTAAGATGCGAAAAGGAGTTCCATAGGTTCCTCTATAAGCGTATAAACATGGCTATTAGCCTAACATCTAACCGGCAAAATTTCTACTGGGATGCCTCGGATATAATTCGTTAGAGTTAAGGCGAGCAAAAGACCAGCTCACCATAGCCTGTAAGACGTTCCGTGGCACCATTGACGCGCCAGATCTACATGGTGTGCTGGCTCGCTTCTTTGTCCCAGACAATTACTGCCGCGGCAGAAAGCACAGACTGTTTGCTGTGCCTCCCTGTCGCACCGTTGCACGTGCCAAGTCCCCAATACAATGTACCCTGGCCGCACTTATATTCTCTTGGATTCTAATCCAACAAACGATCTGTTTGCGGACGACTGGACGAAGATTTTGTTGGCATTTCAGAAGTACTGTGAGAAGGATTTATGAAAGGGTTATTAACTTTTTACTTAATGATTTTATCTTTTATGTACAGGTATACAAACTGTGTCTTTGATTTCTATAATTGGTTTTAAACAGTTGTAATTAAAGAAATAAATGGACTTATACAGGACTGTTTTCCTAGACCAGAAAGCCAATTCTCGTAATTTAAAACGTTCAAAATCAGGTCGCAGTCTCACCTCGGCGACAAAAAAATGTCAAAAATGTAGAAAAATTATAGGTATTTTTGACAGATTGAGACTGTCCTGTGAAGTCGTTGTGTGAAGGTTCTTAAAATTACGAGAATTGCCCCCCTGATACAGCAGCAACAAGACATTCAGCAACTTGTAGTGCACAGTATTTATGTTAACTGTATTAATGTAGGATTAATACACTTAACATAAATACTGTGCCCGTTAACACAAAAAAAAAAAAAACTTACCTCCAGCAAAATGTTCAACTTCGACTCTTTGGTTTCCCTGTCCGCACCCTAATGCCCTCGTCGCCAGCGGTCATCGGGCGGAAGTGTACCAAAACTGTTCATTTCGAGCTCCAAACCAAACCAACTCCCAGATTTTTTTTCCACTCACCTCTTCCCAGAAAGTTTATGGCTTTTAAAAAAGCAACACAAAAAATCTGATCTCCATGCCCTCTTTCTATGGGAACGCTTCCTTTTAGAAGTCGAAATGTGAATTTATTTGGTTTTATCTGGAATGTCATTGTAATAAATAAATGTGGACGGGTAAACATTACTTTTGACACACACACACATTGCACATTTTTTAAATAAAAAAATACAGTCGAATTGATAACCTCCTCCTTTTTTTGAAGTCGGTTAAAAATTATGTGAATTAAATGATAAAACACACAAACATTGTATGTACCTAAGGACATATTGGTCCCGATTCTGTTGTTCAAACTATAAGTAGTTTAGTTTGTGAACCACAGAAC